>VZSZ01007860.1:218129-239772 GCA_013398815.1 Ibidorhyncha struthersii | reverse complement strand
GGGGGGAGCCCTCACGGCCCCCGGTGCCCGCGGCTCGGCCCCGCGATGTCCGCCGGGGCGGGAGGGACCTGCGGGGAGGAGGGCTGGGAACCGGCAGAGGAGAGGGCCGGGGGCCGCCATGCCCGCGCTGACGGGGACCGGCCCGCAGCCCCGGGGGTGAAGCTCCGGGGCTCCTGCTTCGGGCTTGGTGGGCTCCAGCAGCCCGGGTCTGCCGTCCTGGCGCACCTCTCCCGACCACCCCCTCCCCGGGCGCCAAAGGAGGCAAGAAGGGTTTTTCAGGGGCACCCGGTGTTGTTGGATCTCAGCGCGCACGCTGGAACGGGGTTTGTATGGATTTCCCGTGACAGCACAGCCCGGGGAGACTGTAGACGGCGATGCCAGCGCCAGTCTCCATCGCTGGCACAGCGGCTCGTGGCTCGTCCTTGCGTCAGCGAGGAGTCCCCGGGCGGTAAGGTGGGGCCTCTCGCGTCGTCCTGCATCGCTCTCCCAAGAGAGCGCTCAGCTGCAGCTCTGCGGTACCCACACCGGGCTCTGCCCACCCTCCAGCGTGCCCCTCGCTCACCTCCCGCTCGAGGCTGCTGCCGCGGGACATGCGTTTGACCCCTTGGGCAGACCAAACAAGCTGGCTGTGTTCCTCAAGGGCTCTTGGTGGATACGTGCCCAGCTCCTGGAGAACATCCCATGTGCAAATACCAGTACCACGCTTGGCCATACCAGTCCCTCTTTGTTTTCAGAGGGACAAAAGAGAAAATGGGTCTTGGAGATTGCTGGGGAAGAGCTGGTGGAACCTGCACAGGGAATAGTATCAAAAGGAGAATGTTAATCTCTCCCGTTGGAGTCTGCAAGGGGAAAGCCTAGACATGGGCTAATGTCACCGGGTGGGTTCACAGCACCTCATTTCCCCCATTCCACAAGAAGCATGGCCCCACATCCCTGGACCCCCTGTTCTGGTAACAGCCCTGGGGCACAGAAATTATCCTGGTCCTACTTTCCATTTCAGCTAAAACTACTGAGGGAGGAAACAAACAGACAGGGCCAGCTGCACAGAGATTAGCCTCTTGATTTGCTGCTGATGACTTGCCTTGCTTATCACAACTTATCACAGCTGTGGGATTTTTTTTTTTCCCCCGTGCTTTTTGCAGAGCTTGGCTCATAAAGGCATGAAGCTGGTCTTGCGTCAGCTCTGTGTGTGGTAGTTGCTTCCTGGCCAGGGACCTGGGCACCATGGAAGTGTGATCTGTGAAGAAGAGGGAGTGCTTCAAAGTCAGATGCGGCAGGTTCAGGGCTGTGCAAAACACCTGCCAAAGCCCTGTTTGTTCCCATGCTTTGTAGTTTCCTTAACTACCATGCCAAAAACAAGCTGTGAAAGGAAGCTGTGGTTCACACAGGCTCTGAAAGATCTCAGTTTATCAGGGACGTAAGTGGCATTTTTACCACTTGTTAAGCTGGGGCAAAGTGCACAAAGAGCCGAATTAATGGTTCTTAAACTTACAGGGGTGCCCTGGAAGATGTAGGGCTGGAGCCTGTGTTGCTTGAGTCCTAGGCCAGGATTAAGCTGTGGTCCTGGCAGGGGAGTGAGTGGCCGGCCGGGCTCAGGCTGGGTGAGTAAGCAATGCTGAAGTCGTTGGGTTACTCTGACAACTGCCCTGCGCCTCTTTTGTCGCTGTGCTGCTTTCTGATGAGCAGGGTTGGTGCAGCCCTGTGGCTAGGAGCAGTGTCGCAGCTTCCCTGGCGAGTTCTGCAGTCTGGCAGGAGGTTAAGGAGAGAGGAGTTGCACACATATATATGTGTTTACCTGGGCTTAACCAGACTGCATTTGCAGAGTTGCCTGCATCTCAGAGCCCGAGAGTGCTCTGAATAGTGTCTTTCTGGTAGCAACAGCTTGGATACTGTATTCTTGACGTTTAGTTTTGTAACATGGTGACAGAGAAGATGCTTTCCTGGGTGGAAATTAGGCAGTGTGGCTGGGCCAGCGATCGGGTCACTGCTGAAAAGGGCTGGCCCTGCTCCCTCTTACTCCCTCTTCCACGTTTGTAAGACCGCGCTCCTGCTGTGTTTCCCTCGTGCTTGATCCAGTGCTCCTCTCATCCCCCTGTGGAGGTAACAGCCAGGTTAATTTTGGACAGAAGAGCAAACTGGCAGAAAACCGACCCAGCAAAAGCAGTGACTTGTTTTATGTCGGGGTAGTGCGTTGAGTCGGCTCAGCACAGGACGGTTTGCACTACAGAGCTGTCGCAAGAGATGAAGCAGAAGGATGGGAACGGCAGCGGAGAAGGTCCGCACATGCCCTTTTGGCAGAAGTGAGCCAGGAGGTTCTCTCGCTTGTGTCCCCTGAATACACTCGTGGTTGGCAGGAGCAGAGCAGCAGCTTGGGAAGTCTGTACCGGTCGTTGGTAACTGAGGCGTGACTGCTTCTGAGGCTGATGCTGGGGGCTTTCGTCCCACGTCGGTGATTCTGCTGGAGGTACCTAGATAGGCATGATGCTTACTGTTGTAATAAGGTTGTCTCATCTTGCAAGATCCCAATCCAGAGGCGATGTGACTTGCAAATCAGGGAGTGGGTGTCATTTGCAAATTCCCTGCAGCAGGGCAGGGTGCTGTTGGGATGTGAAATGTGACTTGTGTGAAGGTATAAAACGAGCCTTCCATCCCCCGCCTCCCATCAGCTTGCCTTTCCTCCTTCAGTCCCCCGCACTAATTGTCTGCTCTGTCACAGGTCTTGATTTCAGCCTGTCATTTTGCGTGTAGATCACTGGGTTTGAAGGCGAGTGCAGATCAAGATCAGATGTGAACTTCAAGGCCAGTAGCTGTTCTGGAGTGATCTCGTCATGAACGCTTTATTTTTTTCCTAGAATAAGAGAGCCTGTTCTGGCTTAGTTGGATCCATTATCAAGGAGATTAAATAATATCAAGACGGTGTCCTTTTATCTCGGACCGAGAGGCTGTGTCTGCTCTTCAGAAATAGCTTTTCCAGAGCAGCTGGGTACAGACTGTACATGCATGCTGGTGTGCAATAGTCAGCATTGCTTACATTGCCTCTGCAGTTGTGTCTGGCAGATGAATAACAGCTTTTTGCTAATGGGTCTCATGTCAACAGGGGTGATTTAGCAAGGAAGACTGCAGTGCATTAGTTGCTATGACTCAGACTCACTCAGCCTTGTACTGATCGTTTATTGGTTTATAAATTAAACTGCAGATGCTGCGTCCCGTCAGTGCTGGCATTCCGAGGATCCTGAAAGGGGCTCTTCCCATCACGTTGGCTCAGAAATCTTTAAATTACTGCCTCGGGAGTCAGGGCACGCAGGTTGTAGCCCCAGCTCTTACAGCGATGACTCTGGCCAAGCTGCACTGGCGCCTGTCAGAATCGTGGCGTGACTCTGACGAGGTATCGAGGTTCTTGTGGCATCTGCCAAAAGCTCACCAGCAGTCTGTGCCTGCTGGTGCGGCATCCCGAATCCTCATTTTCTGAGTGGGGAGCAAGTCCCTTGAGTTTCTTGTAGGCAATAAAATACTGTCCACGAGATCAGAGAGCTGGAGCCCCTCTGCTGGGAGGACAGGCTGAGAGAGATGGGGATGTTCAGTCTGGAGAAGAGAAGGCTCCGGGGAGACCTTAGAGCCCTTTCCAGTCCCTAAAGGGGCTCCAGGAGAGCTGGGGAGGGACTCTGGATCAGGGCGTGAAGCCATAGGACGAGGGGGAAGGGGTTTAAACTGAAAGATGGGAGATTTAGATGAGGTATTAGGAAGGAATTCTTTCCTGAGAGGGTGGCGAGCCCCTGGCGCAGGCTGCCCAGAGAAGCTGTGGCTGCCCCATCCCTGGAGGTGTTCAAGGCCAGGTTGGACGGGGCTGGGAGCAACCTGGGCTGGGGGGAGGTGTCCCTGCCCAGGGCAGGGGGGTGGAACGAGATGATCTTTAAAGTCCCTTCCAACCCAGACCATTCTATGATTCTATGACCTTGGTGAGCATCAAGAGGAAATAGATGCTGACTGCTCCTGTGCTGGAAGGATCTGTGCTTCTCCTGTGGTGGAGAGGAGAGAGGCAGCAAGGACCAGTGTGGGCCAGGGCAAGGATTTGTGGATCCGTGCTGGTCCTTGTTGATCTGCATTGAAAAGTTATTTAGAAATGAAAAAGGTATTTTTTCTAAACAGGTAACTCTCCGTTCTCCCAGAGAGATGAGGGACAGCTGGGCTGTTTTTGTCTTGGGGCTTATCTCCCGAAATTCACCGTCTGCCCCTACATGGTCCTGGAGTTCTGTCTCGGGTCCTTTTGAGGTCAAGGTCCTTTTGCTCAAGGGTGGTGACAGTACTGGCATGTCCCTTGCGGATGGTACAGCAGAGGGGTTTACCTGTGTGGGGCAGGGGCTTCAGCTTGCTCTGGGTAGGTTGTGTTTGAACCACAGGAGCTAGTTAGAAAGAGCCCAAAGTGCAATATAATTCAAATCTAAGGCTAAAATGTGTCCGATGATGTCCAGCTACCTTGTGTTTCTATTCCCTAAAGGCACACAGGGCGGTTATAGCAGCTCAGCTCCTGCTTGCATGTCTGCGTTAAATGGTCACGTGTGGGACAGCAATGCCGGGAAGGATTTTCTGTGCTGAAGATACTGGTATTACAGCAACTGGGGACATTTCAGGTTCAACACTGGTAAAAACGCTGATTAGCCCCGCTGCTGGATCCCTTGCGTCATTGGAAGGGAGACCAATTTGGGGGGGGGGGTTCCTACCTGCAGGTCGTCTCTGTAGCTGGGTGTGAGCTCTCTAATGAAGGTCAGAAATTCATATATATATGTATATGAAATGTAGCTTTTCAGCGGCTCAGTAAGCCCTGTTCATTTCTGTTCTCAGCGGTGGCTGGTTTCCGTGGCGGAGGCGGAGCGACAGCAGGATGTGTGAAGGGCCATCCAGGATTTCTGGGCCCATTCCTCCAGACCCTACGCTCTTTCCAAACTATTACAAACGCCCCTTCTCAGGTGAGTCCTTGACGCTTGTTACGGACGGGTGGTTTTGTACTTTGGCATAACACAGCTTGCCCATTTGATGTCCTTATTCTTTTGGAGTCCTCAACATTCGCCACTTACACTGGTGCAGGTGCTTCTGCTGCCTCACGGGTGGTGATCCTAAAGGTGGTCTGTACAAGTGGTCTGGTTGAAAGATGGGAAAGCATAAGGTAGAGGTGGAGAGGGGGTTTTCAGCACTGTAGGCTGTGGGTGAAGAAAACACCAGGTGAGATTGTTTGCTGGTAATCTCCTTCTCTGTCTTCCTCTGCAGCTCGAGGGAGGCTGGAAGGGAATGCTGAGAAGCTCTATTTTACCTCTGGCTCCCTGGACCCAGTTCCCAACCGATACCCTGCTTTGGGCAGTGCCCGCCAGGTCCAGCCAGCCCCTCGCATTCGCCCCAGTGGAAAGGACTTCTTGGAGAAGGGACAGAAGGGGACGCTCAGTCTCTTACTGCAGCTTGAAGGGCTCTCCCTTGACGGGGGGCTGCCAGTCAAGAGTAAGTACGGCTGAGTCACTGCTGGCCTGAGTTGCGTTCGGGGCCAGGGATGAAGCGTCAGGGATTTGGGTGGATTTCTCAGCTCTGCTGCCTGAGGAGAGCTTGAGCTTCGCAGGGCTGGTCGCCCCATCTCCTGCGTTTGGCCTGGCAGTGGTGTCCCCAGGCTGTCGCCTGTGGTGGAGATGGCGCTGCTGCGGCCTCCCTGACTCCAGTCTGGCCCAGGTCTGGAGCGGGAAGAGGGACTGTGAAAAAGGTGCTGTTTAATTTGGACGTGAGGAACCAGTCATGGATGAGAGACTGTTGAGAGGTGCTGGAAATAAATCAAGCCCTTCTAGTTTGCTGCCTCTGAGTATAACCAGTATCTTTATAGTTGTACTTAAAGATGGATCAAGTGAAATCTTAAATGTACGATGATTTAACCTGGGG
This sequence comes from Ibidorhyncha struthersii, assembly GCA_013398815.1. Lineage (NCBI taxonomy): Eukaryota > Metazoa > Chordata > Aves > Charadriiformes > Charadriidae > Ibidorhyncha > Ibidorhyncha struthersii. The sequence goes on along the minus strand of VZSZ01007860.1, from coordinate 233,859 downwards.
AATTCCTTGTTACTGAAGCCAGGCAGGGTTTGGGAAGACTGCATATGTGAATACTGAGGACATCTTTGCAAAAGTCCCTTCTTCAGGGAGGTCACCTAGAGAACATTCAGAGGTCTGGAAAGCAGACAAGGCTGAGCACTGGCTGTCACTTGATTGGCTTCACGTGCTGGCATTGCTCTTTCTGGTGTCAGCGTGGGGGATGCCAGCTGGTGGCTGCCACAACTGCTGTGCCAAAGCAGGAGGGGAATGGAAGAGGGACTGGTTGTGTCAGTTGAGATCCTTCTTGGCTTGAGGAGCCCAAGGAAGGATCATTTTTGATTCAAAACCAAAAAATACGCTCCATAGTATTGATTATGTCCTCTTCAAGGTGGGACAATGGCTGACCCTGCTCCTGAAACCAGGAGCAGTGCAGGTTTAAGGTTCCGCAGCTGCCGTTAACCAGCCCTCTCTTTGCTTCAGAAACACCATGGGATGCTGAACTGGGAATCGACCTTGCTCTCAGGAGGATGCTGGCATGGCTTGTCTAGCATAGTCCAAAATGGGATGAGTAAGCCACACTCCCTCAGAGCAAGTGAGTCTGTGAACACCAGTAATGTGCACAGACCTGTGCTGATGGTCATCTGGGCACTGTGGGATCCTCTGGCAGAAGAGGGTCAGGCCGGGAGCGTGTGTCTAACATGGGGAAAAAATGCACAGATTGTCTAGTCTGCAGGAGAAGGGGACAGCTTGCTATTTCTATGGGTGGTTGGACCAGCTTTGGGGACGGAGCTGTGGTCTCTCGTGCCAGTGCTCCAAGAGCCTGCATCCCTTGGCAGTGTCTGAGGGGTGAGGGCTGTGTCTCCCCTTGCTGTGCAGGGAAAGAGTCCAAGGACCATGAGAAGGAAAATGTGAGGCGAATAAAGGAGATTCAGAAGAAGTGCAAAGAGAAGGAGCGTGCCCAAGAGCACAGCCAACCCAAGCCTGTGAAAGCTCTGTGGAAATCACAGAAATATGAAAACGTGGAGTCAAAGGTGAAAGCCAAACTGCAGGTTGGTACCCGCTGAGCTCTTGAACTCTCCTGGGCTGGGATGTGGTTGAGCCATAAGGCTCTGGGGGACCGTGGTGGAGTTGGGGGAGTTCCAGAACCCGTGGGTCTGGGGGCAGCTCGGTGCTGAAGCACAGTGGGCAGATGTGGCAGCGGGGCTGTGTGGCTTGGGTCTGGAGAGCGATTGCTGTGATAATCCCCATCCTGTCTGGCCATGTGGACCTCCCGTGCAGGGGAAGCTGAGAAGAGGAAAATCTCATCACACCCACTGCCTGGAGGCTCCTACTTGGCCCTTCAGTTGTTAGGGATGTAGAGGTGGTTCCTGGGAGGTGCAGAGCAGCCCTCACAGCCCTTTTTCCTGTCTAGAGGTGCATCCCGCTGGCTTTGCAGCTTCCCGGTGTTTGGGGCAATGCTAGTCTGGGGGTTGTGCCAAAAGGCTGTGGTATTCTGCCCCACGTATCACGGTCCTCAGAGGCAGGTCTTCAGTCTGCATCAAACTTTGGTCCAACTCTGTACCACCCTGTGGACCTACAGTGGGCCATATATCTCCAGATTCTTCTCTGAGCGATTGTCCTGGTTAATAATCAATGTTCAGTGGGGGCACGGAGACATCTCCAGGCAGTCAGGGTGGAGGCCTCGTAGCTCCAGCGCAACCTGCAATGGTGTATGTACCTGCTGTCCTCTGTTCACGTGCTTGTGGGAGAAGGGATGCAGGGCTGTACCTTGTCTCCTCAGGCTTTTTCAACTGCTGAAACGTTCATGGCTTCTGTTCCGAGCGGGTGTCTGGCTTTGTGAAGGTTTTGGATTGCTTCTGACTTCTTTCTTTTTCTTTCTTCGGATAATTTTTCTCTCCCCTGTTGGGTTCCTGGTTTTTAAATGGTGCCTCTGTTGGAGAGCTTTGTAAAATGCACCTAAGTGGCTAGCTGCCTCGGTAGAAGTGTACCTGTCTGTGCAGAAAGTAAAGTTAAGGCCCACTGGGAGAGGGAAGGAGAGCTCCATCACTGTCTTTGGGTGGATCCGTTGTCATCAGTCTGGATCTGGGAGACCTCTGTCATCCAGGTGACCTCTGTGGTCAGCTGGCCTCTTCCTTCATCCAGAAGTAAGCACTGCAGCTCCTATGGATGGAGCGGGTTCCTGCTGCATGGCGCAGCAGGTGTGGAGGGGTGGTGAGCCCACCCTCATCATAGCAACCTCCTGGAGGAGAGGCCTCGGGGCTCCCTTCCAGCTCAGCCTCTCATGGGAGAAGCTCCCTGAGGAAGGGGAAGTGCAGAGCTGCTGCCTTGGCCAGTAAGCCGCTGGCTCTCTGGAGCAGCCTCGTACTGTTGGATCCTGCATTCCCATCAGCCTCAGGATTGTCAGCTGCCAGGAGAGGGCTTTGTCCTTCTGTGAGTCCCTTCATGGTCTCCGTCTCCATCTCTGTTCTGTCTTTGCAGCCAACCAGGCTGCGTGGACAGGAGCGACACTGTGAGCTGCTGCTTGTGCAGACGGTGGGCACAAGCTGGGTGATGCCTCGAGCACGGCCGCTTAGGCGAGCTTTTCCTTGGTGCTCCCTGGCTGAGTTGGAGCCATCAGGTCCCTCCTCACCTCTGCGTTGCTTCTCTCCGGTCTGTGGCCCTCAGGCCAACTTTGGACACTAAAATTATGTGTATTGATAACAACTGCAAAAACTGGCAAGCCAGTGGTTCCAAAAGCTGTGTCTCTTCCTCCCGGTGTGCCACCAACCTCTCTGATGTCCGTGACCCTTCCACACACAGGGGCAAACCCAGATGTGCTTTAGGAACAAAAGCCTACACTCTTGTTTGACAAAGGGTTAGAGGAAGATTGAGATAATTTCTTCTTTTGTTTTGGGGGAAGGGGGTGGTCTCTGCGCAGGCAGTTTCTGCGTGGTGCATTACTTGTGCTCTGCGGATTCCTCCAGAGAGAGGTGGCAGGAGGCCCTGGTGCTGACTCACGTTGCTTTAACTGTTGCTGTGGCTCTCCTCGAGCTGGGGTGTTCCCTGTGAAGGATCTCCATCTTCTGTGGAGCTGCTGCTCAGAATTTAAGTTGATTCTGTTAGGTCTTGATGTCTAACGCGGAATTTCTTTTCTCTCATCTGTCCCCAAGGCTGTTAATTGTAGCAGCTGCCTTGAAAAGGGCTCTGACAGTCTCAGTGCTCCTGTGGAGGGAGACAGGGCACACTACGCTCTGCTAGCATGCTCCTAAGACCACAGACTTACTCAACTTCTAACCAGCCACGCTAGGTAAAGGCACTTCTCGTTAACTTACTGGAGAGATCAGCATCTCCTGGCTCCTGTTGAAAACAAAGTGATCATCTTTGGAGTATGATCAACCTAGGCAGCGCTGAGGGCGTCACATACCCTGGTCCTTAACACCAAAATTACTGCTGTTACTGTCCTTCAGGTCTGCCAGGCTAAATGAGCGAGGGAACAAGGAATCTGCCTCGAGGGGACTGCGGTTTAGCTGAGAAGAGCAGCCGAGACCTTGGGTACCTGCAGAGATCTGGAGGCAGAGCGCCTGTTAGACATCAAGCAATGTCACCTTGTGCCAGCGCTAACCACGGCATTTGAAGATGCCTCTGAGATGCAATTCCACCCTCCCAAAACTACCAGACTCCCTCACTCTCTGCTCCTCTTTCTGTCTAGAATAGGATAACCCCAGATTTGGGGTGCTGAACAGAGCAGCACTCGAGAAGAGCATCTAATTTGTGTTCAGCTAAATTGTCCCTAGGTCTGGTAGGTTATCTGTTGGGTTACTTGGTGTTGCTCTCCTTTCGTGCCTGCTGCCAGGTCTGGGTTTGTTGCTGGAGGCAGTCTGTTTGGCCTTTGCTGGCTGTGTGCAGATTGCCTTCCCCCAAGAACTTCTGCCAAGTCATGGAAGAAAGAGCATGCTGTCATCTGCCCGCTGGAAACTTGTGGTTGAGCTTGTGGTTGACCACCCAAACTTTGCTGGGTGAGTTTCTCTTTGCTCCGGCCTCCCTTCTGCTAGTGGATCTTTTCTTGTCCTTTCCCAGGAGAGCTCCCCACCTCCAAATCCAGAGGCTCTGAAATTCCTGAGGGCATATTCTCGCTGTGGCCCTGGGATCAAGCCGTGCAGACCGCTCTCCCCAAGGCCTGCCAGAACGAAAGCAGGGGTGGACACAGAGGCTCCAGAGGCACTGGGTGCTGAAACGAAAGTGAGTTGCACGCTATCTGCATGCTCCCAGGGATTTCTGGCTCTTATCCGTTGCTCCTGCTTTGCACTCTTCATGTGTTCTCCTAAAGCATGGGGTCAGATGTGCTATGTGGACAGGGAGATCTGTAAATACTGTTCCTGGCTGAAGGAAAGGAACAGGGCTTTGGTCCCTGGGGTGCCAAGATGGGCATTCAAGGATTGCTAATACTACCCTCTGGCTTCATCCTTGCTCATAGTTAGAGAGATCGTGAAGTTCCCTTAGAAATTCCCACCTCCTCACTGTAGAAGCCCCAGTGATCTCAAATCTGCTCTTCCTAGGGCTTTGCGCGAAGTCTTGGGGATTTTGAGACTGCCCCCACCTTAATCAAAGGAACTGTGTTTTCTGGATGTTAGAAAAAAAATGGGAAATCATTGTTCTTTTTAGTAAGGAGAGTTAAATCAGTATTAATAATTAATTTTAGCTAGTCTTGTCTGGGAGGTCCTAAACTGCTCCGTGACTCATGTTTTCTTTCCTTGGCTAGCACGGGGTTGTCGGTTTGCTGGTTCCCAAAAGCCATGGAGCAACTTAATTTAAACAGGAGATAAACTCCTAAGGAGGAAAACCAAGAAAAGACAACTTTAAACTCAAATGCAGCAAGCTTCTCCCCGGTCTTGACCATCAGGGGAGCTGTGATAGAGGGTACTGTCTCTGGGGAAATGCCCCAAAGGACCAACTAAATTCCTCTGCCAGGGGCTCTGTTGCATTTATTGGTCTCACGAAGACCTGACCAGTTTGCCCCCTGACCTTCTACCTGCTCTGACAGGCTGAAAACGCAGTGGTAGGAGCCATGTAGACTATGGCAAGCCTGGTTCTTCCTGTCCTTCTGGCTTTGAGGGCATGGGGGTCAGCTTGGGGACCTCCAAAAGATGGGGTTTAGGTTTTGCCTGGCTTCTGGTGCCAGGCAAACCATGGCAGCCCAGGGGTTTCTGGCACTTATTCTGGCACTGGTTTCTTCTCAGAACATGGCCATAGCTCTGCCCGTCTCTGACTCCTGAGATGGGATGGGCTGAGGGTACACTTGCAGTTCTGTATGTTGTGCGGGTGCCTCTTTGCTTTGTCCCTTTTGGGGACGAGGGCAGCTGCCTGTGGGCGTGTGCCGACCCGGCCCCTGCTGCCTCTCCCTCTCTTCTTCCAGATCCAGGTGGAGGGCAAGAGCGTTGACTTCATTAAGCACAATGCCCGCAACGCCAAGCGAGCCTCGCTGCGGCGCTCCCAGTCCCTGCAGGCGCTGGCCGAGCTGCTGGAACAGAAGCACCGGGAGCAGGAGGAGTACAACGCCAAGCAAAAGGGCCACGTCCCCCAGTAGTACGTATGCCCCTGTCTGATCCACGGGACTTTCTGTAACAAGCCTGCTTCCCTTCACCGTGGCCCCCAGGAAAGACGTGGGGCTGGGGACAAAGGTGCTCTCGCCATATGCAAGCATTGCGATTTACTGTGGCCTGGGGAATAAATGCAGTCCCTCCTGGTTTCTTGACTTAACGAGCATCCTGTGGCTGCTGTGACTGGGCTCAGAAAGAATTCTGTCTCCTCCTCCCTTGCTTGCTGTCGTACAATGATGCAGACAGGGGGATGCTCTGTGTGCTCCGAGACACGTGCTCCTGCACCTTCGTAAGCCTTGCTCCACATGACGTAGCTTCAGTATTAAAAGGTCTGGTTTTGGAGAGGCAGATAGCTTGCTCTGCTGCACAAGCGTTCACCCTGCCGTTGACCTGGAACCCGAGGAACATCCAGCTAGTGACTTGCATTTTGGGGTTCTGAGTGGAAAACAGTTCCTTGGGTGACCCTGTCCTAGGACTCACCACGGTGTCAGTACTTTGGCTCTCCGCTGGGCCTGCTGTTCTCTGCCAGCATCCCTGGCTGGGAGCCGCTTTGTCCGACTTCATTCCATCACTGGCCCAGAGATGGTTTTGAGAGGACTCAGTGGCCTGGGTCAGAAGCAAGGAGCAGAAGCCCTTGTCTCCAAGGTGCTCGTGTTGGCCTCTGTGTGGCTTCTAGCTGCCCTTCAGGGCACGTGGAGCGTGTTTGCTAGCCCACGCATGCGGGCTAAACCCGAGCGTATCCCTCCACGGCGAGGGCCTGTGCTGGCAGGGTGGGTCTCTGTGGTCCTCAGGCAGCGACACGGAGACTAGCGGGCTTTGAAGGGCTCGATTCCTGGCCTCTGCCTGCATCCCTGGGGGACCCCTCCTGCCAGATGTGCTGACACGTGCTTTCCTTTGCCTTGCCAGCCTGCTGGAGAGGAAGGAGCTGTGGCGCAGACAGATGGAGGAGCGGCTGCGAAACCTGCCAGATCCCGACACGCCACCTGGGCACACCATGATGGCAGAGGGCCAGCGGCTGGAAACCCTCAGCAACCTGAAGCAGAGTAAGAGGAAAAGTCACGAGGATTCCAGCTCAGAAAAAACGGCGATCCTAGCCAGGATTAGGGAGAAGGGGAGTTCTGGGGCACAGATTCCTGCTGCTTAGAGAGTTGCCTGGAATAAGGCACGTAGCTGGGATGTTGCAGCACTTGAGCAGTATCTTCAGGTTGATGGGACCTGCAGGTTACAGGACCAGCTCTCTGGAGCAGGCTTGTCCAGTGGACCTGAAGTTAGGATTACTATTGCTCTTTAAATGATAGAAGGATTTTGGTTGGAAGGGACCTTCAGAGGTCTCTAGTCCAACACTCGGTTCTTCAAACTGGAGCAGGTCACTCGGGTCCTCATCCAGCTGAGCTCTTAATAGAAGGATGGGTATTCCAAGTCCTTGTTCCTCTGCTGCCACCATTTTTGTGACTGAGGATGAGGTCGTAGCATTAGGAAAAGGATGGATTTCTTTGCTCTTCCACTTATACAACTTGGTTGTTTGTTTGTTTGGTTTTTACAGGCCAGGAGCAGCTGATAAAGGACCTGGTGATGCTGCCGGTGCGCGCGGACACCCTCAGCGTGCAGAAGAGGCGGGTAGAGCTGGAGAGGAAGCTCTCCCAGATAGAAGAGGCCATCAAAATTTTCTCGAGGCCCAAGGTCTTCATCAAATTGGACTCCTGAGCTGGTGGCGCTGGGTGTGGTGTGCCACTCTGTGTGAACATTCTTCGTTGCTGGGAAGGGATGATCATCACTTTGGGAGGAAAGGAGAGGAAGGCAAGCTCAGGACCCTGGGCCCATGCAGGTGCTGATACAGCGTCCAACGTACAGATGGCATCTCTTGCTCACCCTCCGGTGCTGTGTCTTGTCCAGGGAAAAGGGAGGGAGATGCCCTCATTCAGTCTCTGCTGTGCGGTGTGGAGAACAGTTGTCTCTGTGCCAGCTGAGTCTCAGAGATCAGCTCTCTGCCCGGGATCCATGGCATCACCTCTTATGTTCCCATTTTTTCCCCTCTTCTAGAAACTGGTAGGAGGTCTCCTGTGCTGCTGCCTGTGGTGTTCCTTGTCCCCTTGTTTCTCCTGAGCTGGGCCATGGTCATGGCTCGTTTTGGCTGCACACAAACCTCGTGCTGCACATGTGCTGTGTTGTCCCGGTCCTGAGCACTGACCCAGTGCTCACGTAACCGGTGCCTCTGCACCCTCTGACCTGCTGGCTGGGCTCAGCAGCTTGGGGACAGCAAAGAGGCACAGAGCTTCAGTCCTTCCCACCCAGGGTGGAGCTGGGCTGGCTGCAGGGGGATCTGGCGGGATGTCTGGAGAAGCCTTTGTTGTCTGTGAGGCAGGACATGCTCCAATAAAGCGTCATTTCCCTCTCACCGTGTCTGTGGAGCTCCCGGTGGGCTCAGCAGGGAGTGAGGAGTGGCGGTGGGCAGCAGAAACCACCAGTATTGACGTAGTGTGGGCAGGGGGAGAGCCGTAGGTCCTGGTCATGCTTTTTACAGGAGCCTGAAGTGGCCAAGGAGGTTAGGCTTCACAGCGCTGGGGTGTTGGGATGTGGTGGTGGGCTCGGAGTGGAGAACACACGCAGAAGTCCTGCCAGATCGCCATCTGCAGATGGGTAGGACACGGCCGGGCAAGTGCCATCATGGAGGTGAGCTCACTGCCTCCTTACCTTCAGATGTCACCTGTGCAGACTTTTACAGGGATCCTGCTGTGTGAAGCATGGAAAGATTTAGGCTAGAAGGGATTGCTGGAGGGCTCGGGCCATCTCCCGTTTAGCGCAGGGGCAGCTCCGCAGCTCGGGGCCTTGGCCGGCTGAGTTGGAAAAATCTGCAAGGATGGGGTTGCCACCACCACCCCCTCGCTGGGGCTCTGTCCTCAGGCTGTGTCACCGTCAGAGGGGGAACACTTTTTCCCGCCGCCCCCCAAAGTCACATCAAAACTTCCCTTTTTGCAGCTTGTGCCCGTTGCCCCATCTCTTTTTGCTGCGCAGGGTGGGGATGCTGCACATGGTTGCCCCAAACGGGTGCCTTGTTGGTGCCTTGTTGCATGGGGTTACTCCATCCTGGGCAGCATTTTGCAGGGGGGGGATGTTGCAGAGCGGTCCAGTTCTGCTCGTAGCCCCCTGTGGTTCCCTGGGATGTCGGGGGGGCCGACGCTGCTGCCAAGGAAGCTTTTAGCGCTCGGAAAATCACCCCACGCTCCCCTGGGGCCGGCCTCAGGGCGAGCAGGCTGAGCCGGCTGGATGAGAGCAGCGCTGGGGGCACCAGCAGCCCCCGTGCACCTCCCTGCCCTAAACAAGTCTGAACTAACCACCCTGCTGTCTGCTTTGCTCCCTTGCCCGTCTGCGCTCCGGCTGTGTGCCGTTGAGTGTCACCTCGCTCCGGAGCTGCCAACCTCAGCCCTCGCTGCTCTCCCTGCCTGCCCCCGGCAGGGCTGGGGCTCCGGACAGACAGTCAAATCCTGAACGGTTGGTGCTGTCCCTTCAGACCCTGAGAGCTGCTGGTCCTTCTCCTCCTCCTCCTCCTTGCCCAGTCCCACCATGCGCCCCTGAGAGCAGCGCCGGTGAGAGGACCCTGTTTGTAGGTCCCTTGGCACGCGGGCTGGCAGAGCCAATGCAGTCGGGCCCTCGGCACTAAACCAAACCCACAGCTCCCGTGCGGCTGCTGGTGAGGTTTTGGCTACACTGGCACTGTTGCCTCGGGACAGGGAGCTGCGTGTGGTTTGGTTCTTGGGGGGTCAGCGAAGGTTACAGGATGCAGTCCCCCCCCTTCCTTGTGCCGGTGACCGGCTGTGCCACCAGCCGGGGTGCCTGCACCCAGCGTGGCCCTGCGGCAGCCAGGCCAGGGCACCCGGCACCATCTGCACTCACTTCCCACGGGGTTTAACCCGAGGGCCGTGGGAGAGCCCTTGTGCCGTGGTAGGTCTGGCACTGCACCGGTGCCCTCGCTCTCCCTGAGCACCCGTGTCCAGCTTGGGCACAGGGGCTGGAAAAGCGGTGCCCCTAGGTGCACCCTGCCTGCTGGACCTTGTGCCGGTGGCTGTGACGGGTTTGGGCAGAGGTGTTGGGGCCGGTGCCGAAGGTTGATGATGCAGGAGGTGTGTCGGGAGGGGGTGAAGGACCACAGGGATGATCAGCTGTGATCTGTCCAGGCCTGTTCCCTGCCAGGACAGGAGGAGAAGCTGTCACTGCTGTGGGTCCAACAGGGCCCAGCAGCACCTCCCCACTGGGGTGTTGCCCCGTCCCTCCCTGCGGCCAGGAAAGTGCTGCTCCGGGGCTGGGCCAGGCCAGCAAAGCCAAAGTGACCATCAGCCTGGTGTTTCGGCACTGGGAGAGTGACCGAGGGCACAGGGAGCCCCAGGTGAGCAGGAAGGGTTGGTATGCCCCCACCCTGAATTCGGGGCTGGAGGAGGAGGGTGGAGCCGTGCCACCCCCCAGCAGTGTTTATAGGGGCTGAGTGACAGCCAGGGTGCTGCTGCCAGCCCAGGGGCCACCCGGCTCCCTGCAGCTGTCACCAGGGTGTCCCCTGTGTAGCGAGGGCACGGCAGCGAGGACTAGGTGGGAACCAGGGGGGACAGGAGAGGCTCGTTGCGTCGGGCCACTATGCCAGGCTGGCTGCCCAAAACCAGCCTGGACGTGTGCTGTGGGACAGGGGTGTGCAGGGGTAGGGACATGCCACAGTGTCCCCCACAGACCCCCTGTTCCTCCCAGCAATGAGCCTGGACGTGTGCCTTGCGCACTCAGGGACGGGGTCCCCACCTGTGTGGCATGATGGGGGCCAATGCCCCCCTTCTCCCAGGGGACCTACAGAGCTGGTCGTGGGGCTCATGCTGGTCCATGACAGGACGGGCTGTGGCACTGGTGGGGGACATGCCTGCCCCGTCCCACGGCACTGGCGCTGCTTGCTGTCCTGGAGGGAGCTGTGCCCTGCGGCTGTTGGGGTCCAGCCCTCGCGGTGACGCAAAGCAGGGACAAGGGAGGGTGCTTTCTAGAAAAGGTTTTACTGTCCGTTGCAATATATTAATTGATGATGCATATTTTGGTAAAACAATTTAAAAAACCCCACTTGTTTGGAAGGAGAGGGGTGGGAGGTGAGGGGGCTCGGTGGGGCAGCGCCCGATGGCAGCGGGCGCCGCAGTGGGGCTCCCAGGGATGCAGGTGGCAGGAGAGGACGGCCGGCAGCTCTGCTCTGCCCCTGCCCGCCAGCCTCGTCATCGCCCCGGTACCCACGGGACCCCGTGGCTATAGGGTGAGGAGGGTGCCGTCCTCCCGCCCGCTGCCCCGGCCAGGGCTGCCATCGTGGCTGCCCAGGGACTGCAGGGAGCCCCGTGAGCTGTGTGGGGACAGGCTCCGCTGGAGGGGTCCGTCCGCGAGGCCCCCATTGGGGCAGCCCCCGGGGATGTAGTGGGGCGCGCTGTCGCTCTCGATGACCAGGTCACCCTCCTCGTCGCTCTCGGCCGTGCTGTAGTTGCTCAGGTACTGCGAGGCCGGGCTGGGGGTCTGCTGGCTGGGGGTGCTGTCTGTGGACATGCCCGAGCTGCCCGAGGCCTTGCTGCTGCGGATGATGTTGTTGCGCTGGTTGGCCGGCTTGACAGTGATGATGAGGTTGTGGCTGTTGGCCACCATCATATCCGTCACCTGGTCCAGGGACTTGCCGGCCACGTCAATGCCATTGACCTCCAGGATCTCATCGCTCACCGCCAGCAGCCCCGTGCTCTCAGCCAAACCGCCCTTCACCAGGCGGGAGATGAAGATGCCGGGCACCTTCTCAACGCCCTGCGGGGCCACGCGCACGCTGACGCCATCGCGGATGTAGAAACCCAGTGGCTTGTCAGAGCCGTGCTTGTGGAGCCGCACGCGGCGGTGAGTCTCGGGCAGGATGTCCACGTCGATGATGGAGGAGATCTGGCGGAAGTCCTGGGGCATGCCGATGAGGAGGTGAGGCTTGGCCCGGTAGTGCGCGGGGCGCAGCAGCCCCTTCTTCTTCCGCTGCAAGGAGTTCGAGGCGAAGACACCGGCATCAGACTCTGCTGTAGGGAGCAAGGGAGGACACAGGTCAGGCACCGCAGCTGCCCGGGGACGCAACCGCGTGCCCTTGGCTCCAGGTGTCAGGGGAGCCAGCAGGAGAAGTGCCCTGCTCACGAGTCTCACCAGCTTTTCCTCCCCGGAGCATCACCCCGGCTTTTCCTGCAGCCTGTCTCTGCCGGGCCCATCTCCTGGGATTACCCAGCGTACACAGGGCCAGGATTAGTGGGATCGAGGCGGTGATTCAGCCTTAATCACACTTTAAGCCAAACTCTGCAGCTTAACACTAGAGCTGCCAGCCCTGATGGCCCAGGAGCCACGGCTGTGCCCCAATTTGGGTTTGGGGAGAGGGACACCCCACACACACACACACACAAGCACACACATGAGGGGGTGCTGCGGTGGCAGCCAGCTCCCCGAGGGCATGTCCATGAGACAGCACCAGAGTCCTTTGTCCCTGCTAGAGCAGGGTCATCGCTGGGGTGGGGATGGCCGCAGCTGTGTCCTGCAGAGCCCTGCTATCCCCAAGGACGGAGACTCCCCACCTCCTGGAGACCCATCCCAGGGCTGTAGCGTCCCCAGGGCCCCTGGACATCCCAAACGATGCTTTGTGCCGCTGTCTCTTATTGCACCATCTGGCCCCACCACACAGGGTTTGACTCCATCCTCCTTGACCCTGCTCTGGGGCTGCTCCGTGGGGTCCAGCTCCGCCACGTCCCCTCCTTGGCCGCATCCCCCAGGTGCTGGGGAGCATCCCCTGGGCCCTCTCTGGTTCCTCCCCTATCCCTCTCCATGGGAGAGCCCAGATCTGGACGCTGCATTGCCAGGGCATTCCCCACGGTGCCCCCCCACCAGCACCCGCAGCTGCAGGGGTGCTGGGGATGTCCCCAAGCTCAGGGGATGTGGGGTTTCTCCCTAGCCAAGCCAGCCTGCCAGGGCTCCTGGGTTATAAATATCTCCCTGCACACACAGCCTGGCGTATTTTTAGCTCTGGGAAGGGCGGCGGAGGCTTTCCCACAGCTATTTCAGCGCACAGCTCCTCTCCGAGGGGCATGCAGGCAGGTCCAGCACCCCATGGACAAGCCCGCCGGTGGCTCCAGGGATGTGCCGGGCTTTCCCCTGCCCTTCCCGTGAGCCAAGCACCGCCATACCCGGCCAGGCTGCCCCACAGGGATGGCTTCACCCGATGGGGTGGCGGCAGGGAGAGGAACCAAGCTGCAGCCGTTGTCTTTTTGACCCCTTGCGGCAGGACGAACTGCCGTGGAGCCCACCAACGGGCACACACCTACATACGCAGGCGTGCGCACGGCTCCCCGCGCCCGGCCTGCGAGAGAGGCTCTGCAGCCACATTCCTTGCTGACCCGGACTGGTTCGATGACAGCCCAGCCCCGGGATGACCTGGATCCATTTTAAATCAGCCGTGACTCACCCGGGGCTTGCTCCCGGCCTCTCCGCACGCCTCCCATGGCGCTGCCAGCCCCGTGGCCCCTCTCCCACAGGCACGGCCAGGTGCCGGGGCTTGCCAGTGCTGCCTCCTCACCCTCCTTATCGTGCTGCCCATGGTTCCAGAGCCATGGCTGCCTGCTCTCTGCACCGTGCCACCTCGGCACGGTCACCCACAGACCCGCTCAGGCTCTTCCCAGCAGCAGACGATGTGGCTCCGGGAGCAGGACCGATGCTCCTGTGGCAGCCCCGGCACACCCAGCCCCATGCCAGCTCCCTGTGCCGCAGTCTGGGTCAAGCCGTTGGTTCAGGAATAGGCGATGGTTTGGTGCCGGCAGCGGCAGCCCCAGAGCACACCACAGGCTCCAGCTCCCTCCTGCCTGGATGGCCGCTGCCGGCTCCAATGCCACATGGCCCCCGAGGAGACGCGTGTCCAGGGCATCCCGCATCACCCCCACGCAAGAGCCCAGGAAAACTGGCACAGCAGCCAGGGCCGGCCACCGGCATCACCCCTCACCCAGGGACTTCCTCCCACTACCATGAGCTGAAAACACAGGGTTGCTCTGGGCATCGTGCTGGGGAAACTGGGACTTTTAGATTAGGCTCTGGCTTTGGGCGCTGTTGCTTGATGGTGCTACTAAAGGGAAAGCCTCGGTGCTACTAAACCGAGCAGAAAGGGACGGGCTCACCTCCATCTGCCCGGCAATGAGGAGACATACCGGGGTGTTTGTCACCAGGAGGCTTTCATCCTTCCTGGGACGCTGCTATCACGGTGATTTCAAGCTCCTGCGCGAGGAAACTGCTCTCCGGGAACATGCCGCTGCGGTCAGGGTGAGCCCCAGGCTGCTGGGAAGGGGACGAGCCTCCTCCCACCACCAAAAACTCGGTGGCACCTGGCACACCAAGAACTCTGCCAAAACGATGGCTGCCGGTGCCTCGGGGAAGGGAGCCGACGGGGCTCCCGGCGTGGTGCTCACGGGAGCAACATGGTGTTTTCCGGGAGCCCACACAAGCCCTGCTGGAAAACGCAACTTCAAAGGGGTGAATCGCAAGGATTTGCCTTTGCTCGCCGGGGCACGCGGGGCCGGGCTGGTGTGGGTGCCTTTGGCATGGGGAAGGGCTGCCGGGGAGAGCCTGCGTGGGTGCCACGGCCCCAGCGGGGCTCTGGGAGCTTCCTGGCGCTGCCACCTCCAGATCTGACCACTGTCATGGTGGCTGGAGGGGATGTGACCAGCTGTCACCACCACTGGCACAGCCCAAATGTGGAACCAGTGGTACCGCAGGATGTGGCTCATCTCCCTCGACGGGGAGGACAGGTCCGGCGCCCTTCTCCGGATTCGGTGCTGTTTTCCGGATGCCACTTACCCTTCTTCTGGATGATGACCCTGAGGAGGGGGTTGGCAGAGGACACGGCTTTGTGGTAGTTGTCATCGTTGTTGATGGGCAGGAGGTCGCCGTGAACATCCGTGTAACCCAGGAGCACGTCCACCCGCGGGATCTGGTGCACCGTCTGCAGCAGGCAGTAGAAGTCCTGGAAGCTGCCTGCGCCGGAGCGCTTCATGGCGAAGCGGCGAAATTCGGCATCGAACTGCAGAGGAGGAAGAGGAGGAGGAGGATGAAGAGGGTGAGGCTGGGCAGGGCTGGCGCCGGCCAGCAGGACCGATGCAGGCAGGGCACCGCACAGAGCTGCCCCAGGGCAGGCAGATCCGTCACTGCCGGCTCCAGAGCCCCGGCAGCACCAAGGCAGCGGCACCCGTTGGCCAGAGCCGGTCCCAAAAGCAAAACAAAAGGAGCAGAACTGTTTTCCTGTCCCAAAACTGAAGCAACGGGGCAGAGAGATGCCCGCATGGTGGACCCTCCGTCCGTACCACCAGCCACGGTGGGCACCATGCTGCCGGGAGGCCCTTCCCTGTGACACGGGAGCTGCCGTAGCACCTGGTGAGCAAGAGCGTTAATTATTGTCTTCTTCAGTCACGACGACGGGGAAACCAATTAAGAACAGGCTGAGGAACGCTGTGAGGATTGCGCTGCCCGAGGGGGATCGCACCGATCCCGGGGCAGGCGGTGGCCGGCGTGCCCCAGGAAGGAGGGCACTGCGCAGCCCACTGGGGGTCCCGGGAAGGCAAAGGCACAGCTGGGCGAGTGCACAGCTGGGGGAGCGCAAGGCCGAGTGGGTGGGCACAGCTGGGCGAGGGCACCCATCTGGGCGAGAGTGTGCTGGGCAAGCACACATCTGGATGAGCATGCACATTGGGGCGGGGGACGCACCACATCTGGGCGAGGGCACAGCCGTGCAAGTGTGCACATCTGGGCGCACGGCGGGGGCTTCATCCCTCGCTGGGGGTGCACATCTGGGTGACAGCACAGCCGGGGCTGCACCAGCACGCACATCTGGGGGAGAACACATCTGGGCGAGGCGCGCACCCCCCGCCCTGCCACCGGCGGGGCCGCCCCGCACACCGGGGCCGCCGGCACCGCGCACCGGCGAAGGTGCACCACATCTGGCGAGCGCTCCCCGGCGACGCTCCCGGTCGCACCGAGCGGGCCCGGAGGATCACCGGCGTGTCGGGACGCCGCGGCGCCGGCTCCGGGAGGCCCCGGGCAGAGCCGCCGAGGCGGAGGGCAGCGCCCTCCCGGTGGGGCTCCCGCTGCGCGGTGCCGCCCCACGTGCGCTGCCCGACGCGGCG
>VZSZ01007860.1:131917-214462 GCA_013398815.1 Ibidorhyncha struthersii | reverse complement strand
TGGGGGAGCGCAGCTGTTGCCGCTGAGCGTCCGCGATGGAGGGGTCGCTGTCGTTGCTCGTTCGGAGCCCTACACAGCGGCACCCTGACCTCCGCCTCCGCGCAGACCCCGCCTGGACCGTCCGCCGCCTCAAGGCCGAGCTGCGCCGCCTCGTACCGGGGGCACCGGTGAGTGAGTGTGCGGCCGCCGCCTCCTCCTCCTTTCCCCTCAGTGCCCTTCCCGCCGCCCTCGGGGCGCTGAGGACGGGGGACGGCCCAGCCCCTCTGGGGCTCCCGGGGCCGCCGCTTCCCCCGGCCGCCACTCTCTTCCGTCCCGCAGCCGGTTGCATCAGCTGCCCGGCGGTCGGTGGGGCCCTGTTTCTGGTTCGGCCGCTGTTAAACATTAACCGCCCTCGGGGAGCCCGATCGCACCGGGTGGGCCACCGCAGGGCGGGCGTGGCGAGTGGGCCGAGGCACATTTTGGGGGGGGCGGTTTGGGAAGCCCTTTCCCCGGTGAGGGAGAGGCAGCCCGGTGTGGGCACGGCGCGGTGACTGAGTCTGTAGAGGTGTCGGGTGCTGGAAACGCTGAAGTTTGGTTTGTTCTCGAGCCGCGGGGGCCTGTGAGCGGCTCCCCGGGGGCTCGGTGGCTGTTGTGCCTCAGCGGGAGGATGTGGCTGCCCTCCTCCCCCCTCCCCCAGCAGCGAGGGGCTGCCCCGAAACGAGCCCAGCCTGGTTTCACCCCGGGCTGCGCTGTAGGCGACCACCTGGTGGGGCGTAAGGGGTTGGTTTGGCACCACCTCCAGGGCTGGTCAGATTGGAGGGTGCTCCAGACCTCTAAGAAACACAAATGTTTTTGTCCTGACTGTAAAAGAGACAGCATGTAACAAAGTTCTTTGCCAAAGGGGAGTGCTTTATATCCTCCTGCTGATTTCGACCTCAGTGATGTCGCGCTTCAGTGTTTGCTTGTTCTCGTTTTGTTTGCTGAACTGAGCTGTGCGCAATTCCCTGTGGTGTGGGGTGCTGCCAGCGGGGTGTCTCTGTCCTTCTGGCTGTGAGTTGTGTCACTTCATGCTTGCATGTGCTTGGCAGAGCAAGTCATCCTCTTCTTTGTTTTCTTTCTTCAAAGCCTGAAGAGGACCAAAAGCTGATTTATTCTGGGAAGCTGCTGCTTGATCATCATTATCTGAGAGAGTTGCTGCCGAAGGTATAAAAAAAATCTTTTATGCTGTGCTAAAATATATCAAGAAAAGTGATTTTTTTTAACATGTCTTCCCTTACATTTTAGCATGGGGACTTGCATGCTCTTCATTTGGTATACAACTTCAAGACTCCTGCAGATGTGCAAGAAACCAATGCAGAGGTACTTAGACTAAGTTAACATACCACTCGGAACATTGGGGTTGTGGCTGAAAATGTGAAGTACTGAATGGCTATTTCAAACTTCACTGATCCCACAGTTTTTTCCTACTAGTGCAATGGCAGTATTTGTAATAATTTGGTTAGGAATGCGGGGATGTATTTGGATTAAGCTGAGTACAGATGAACCGTAGAGTCAATTTTTCAAAGATTTTCATGGGATCTTTTAAGAAATGCTATAATCCAGTTGTAACATACTGCTCGGAGAAGTGCTTTCTGCTAAATTCTATTTTATTAAATAGAATATGACCTGTTATGTCCCAGGCTCTTTTGGACAGGGGCTGTGCTTGTAGGTAGAAGACACTGTAGTTAGAGTGGAAGTGGTTCTGGTCTGTGTGTGGGGAAGGAAGAAGGCTGTTAGCTGAAGACACTTTAACTGCTCTCATTAATGACTCAGCCTGTAGAGAGGAAGCCAAAGATGAGCCATAGCGCTTGTACTTATTGGTCTTAAGTACAAATGGCCAAACCCAATTTTTACTTCTAAGTAGATGTGCTAATGTGTCTAGAGGTGCGGTTATATTGGCCATTATAGGCAATCTGAGCTTATCCTGCCCATGTCTGGTGGCTGCTAGATGTGAGCCAGCTTTCGTCTGGGTATTCTACTGATAAATTACCACAGAACAGCTCTTGAATTCTGTTTACAGCAGCTTGTGTCTGGGAGTACAGACTTATAGCTAAAAAGTCAGACTGTCTCGAGTGCAGTTCTGTTTCTTCTAATTACATTTTTATAACCAGATGGGACCTGACTGTGGTTTAAAAAAATATACTAAAAATGCAGTGTAGAGCTGGTGAAAGCACAGAGTAATATCAAGTCAGTTTTACATGCCTGTCACTTTTTAAGGAGCTTTAAAATACTGAGAGAGGTTCTTGTGGCATGGTGCCCAGGAACAGTGTCAGCTCTGTGGCAGCGCCTAGAGGTACTGTGCAGGACAAAGCGCATGAGCTGTGTAGCAGTTATAAGAACCTGTTCTGGGCTGTGTAACCTTTTTGCATAAGGCTTGCGTAGTGTCCTGAATAAACCTTAGTAATGGCATTGCTGTCACTAGGTTAAAGCTGATCAACCAAAGTTATCATCAGAAGCTAGTCAAGAAACATCTGTATCTTCCTCAAATGGTGAAAGACTGAGATGTTCTTCTGGTGGCCAGTCTTCAGCAGAAGCCAGTAACAGGTAAATACAATTTTTACATACATTGCTAAGACTTTTAAACTGTTGGCTTTGTTGGATCCCGGCTTGTAAGGTCTTAAGCCCATACAACGTGGGCCAAAGATGATGAGGTTATACGTAAAAGCTCCAGTGGACATGGCAGAAGTTGAAGGAAAATGCACTGCTCTGTTAGTTGAAAATCTTCCCTTTTTTCATGTGGGTAGAGCTGTCTTTAACACTTTAGAAGGAAGAATTAATTTTGAATTTGGAGGCACAAAGTGGCAGAAGCTATTTACATTGTCCTGTAACAAATGACTTGCTGTTTGTCCAGTATTTGCTAATGAATGTGTTTTGCCCAAGGCTGGAAACAACTCGTCATCCCTTCCAAAGTGTGGCTCCTGGCTTTTCTGCTTATACCACCTACAGCATGCTTCAGATGTCTTGGCTTCAGCAGATTTACGCAAGACAGTATTACATGCAATAGTAAGTGTTCTGTCCAAAGCTACCAGTAGAAAGTAGAAACTGTAATATGGGGAAATTGAGAGCTTCTGGTAGTTCTTCCTCACTTGACGGTGGTTCGAAGATTCTTTTTGTCATAACTTGCACTAAATGGTGTGGGAATGTACCTCTAATTGTCATGTGACAAGTGATAAGACGAGGGAAATGGGTTCAAGTTAAGCCAGGGGAGGTTTAGGTTGGATATCAGGAAAATTTTTTTCACTGGAAGGTTATCCAGCATGGGAATAGGCTGCCCAGGGAGGTGGTGGATTCGCCATCCCTGGAGGTGTTCAAAAAAAGTGTAGATGTGGTATTTGGGGATATGGTTTAGACGTGGTTTTGTTAGGTTAATGGTTGGACTTGATCTTAAAGGTCCCTTCCAACCTTAATGATTCTGGGAGCTTTTGAATTTTGCAAACTGCAGATCTGACTCTTCTGAGTGGGAGGGCAGGTGCCTGTAGAGTAGATGTAGTCCTCCTGATGAGCTTGTCACTGTTTTTCTGACTGCTTAAAGTAGCACTGTCTGGAAAGCAGTGACAAAGGCAAGGCTGAGATTTGTAGCAGCCTCCAGACACTCTTTAGATCACTCTGAAGAATGTTGTTTGCAAGATATTGAAATAATTGTTCATGAAGTGGAAGGTGTCTGATTTGACTTGCTGAAGTCACTATGCAACTGATTCATGGGTTGGTCTAAAACTTGTTTTTAACCCTTCTGTAGCCTCTAAACTTCATGCTTTCTACTTGCATGTGATCTGACCCTATACTTAAAGGTGGACAAATTCCCAGTGTCTGCATCAAGTGGGAAAGGATTTGACGAAGCCTTATTCTGTACTCGGTGTGTTCTGGTTTCAGCTTGGCTTCTACTGCTGCACCTGCTGACCCCTCCCATGCACGGCGTTCTCAGGAGATACCGGTGACACCGCCGGCTGCTCTCCCAGACCCATTTCCGGCACAAAATCAGCATGGAAACCAGAATGCTGCTGCCCAGGTTAATGTGGCGGCCAACCAGAACTTGCGGATGAATGCCCAACGGGGTCCCCTCATGGAGGAAGAGGAGGAGGGTGGCAATCGAGATTGGTTGGACTGGCTCTACTCAGCAACGCTGTTCTACGTTTTTGTCAACATTATCTATTTCTACTCCAGTGTCAGCAGATTCCTCCTGGTTATGGGTGGCACTGTGCTGATGTATCTGTAAGTGTGTGGTATTAATATTTACTGCAGTATTCAGAAATGTTCCACTAAAGTACTGAGCTCTGTTCTGTGGTCAGCTTTCTGGCAATTGAGCTTTGTGTGACTGGTACCTGGAAAGGATGAACCGCTCCTCTATCCTGCTATAACTCAGTATTTAGCAAAACCAGAAATATAGCCTATGCCTGGATTAAATGAAAAGTGGGTGACAGTGGCTTTTGTATGAATGCTTCTGGTGGGGCTGGCTTTCTTAGACAACTTCTTGTAAAGTAAGTAGCTGTTGGTGTAAAGCCCCAGCAGCTTAGCAGTGTAGAGCAGATATGTGGGTTCAACAGGATAAATGACAGTTGCTTGTAGGGGAAACATTTGAAATCTGGGAAGAGGGTCTCACACCTGTTAAGTCACCTGCCCACGTGGGTTTTTCTGCTGCATGTTGCCTCTCTGGAGAGCAGGCCAAGCTAAACTGAATGCAGTGTCCTGAATTGCCTTTGAGCCTCTCTGTGGGGGAGAACTCGGGATAAATCTCAGAAGCACAGTGAAGATAATGGGCCCTCAGTTGGTGTGCTCGGGCTGAGAAAGGTCATCTGTCCCCTCAAATTCTCTTGTCACCAGTGATCAAAGTGATGTAGGCCTCAGTTCCTCTCGGCAGGTGTTGAAACTGGAGCAGCTCTCTGGACATCTATGCAGACTTGGAGAGCGAAGGTTAATTGCTTCATTAAAACTCCTTAAATTTTACTATTGGTAATTCTAAAGTGTAACTTTGAACAGCTTATATTGTGGCTTACAAGGGGCAGGTGCTTTAGAGATACAGACCTTCTAAGAAGGTCCATGTGGTCTGTTTGTTTGGCAAGATACTGCTGTTTCGTGTGTGTTGTGCCCTGTTTTAGGCTGAGTAGGGAGAAGTTACTCAGGGGTGTACATAACATGGCAAACAGGCAGGTTGCAACTCGCTCTACCTGTGCATGTTCCAGCAGGCTGAGCCCTGATTAAGCAGAGACAAACCTGGATGTGGTGCTGCTTATTTTGAATGTGAGCAGATGTGCCTCCCTCATGGTTTGTTGCTGATGGGAGGTTTTGAAAGTGCTTACAGGGTCAGGGCAGAAAGAGACCTTAATGTGCTGCATTTGCTGGCTGCAGCTCTGAGCACTCAGCTGTTACTAGAACGGTGTTAGTGTAACAGGAAGGAGTTTTTTAACCAATACTAAAAAAAAATCTGTTGGTTTCCCCAGGCACCATGTTGGATGGCTTCCGTTTAGACGAAGACCAGTTCAGCCCTTCCCAGGCAATGCTCCTCCTCAAGCTGCTGTAAACCAGGACCAGAACAATAACTTACAGGTACTGTCTTGGTATCTTTTTTTAAAAAATCACAGGTGTGAAATCCTGTGAAGTTTTACTTTCAGTTTACTAATTAAATGCAGGAGCAAAAACTTCATTCTATAAACTTTCATCAGAAACTGTCTCCTGTGGGAGGAATAATTGCCAGCCTGCCTCCTCCTTTGTAGGTGACTCTTATAGCCAACTCCTCTGTCCTACAAATTATCTCGGGCTGGGTGTCATCTTCTAGTTGTCTCTGGCCTTTAGAATGTTGTGGTGGAGTGTGGTCTGTCGAAGGCTGAACAGGTTCTGTATCTGAAGGTGGTGTTTAGGTTACTCAGTGCTGGGATTTGAGTATACAGGCACTAGGAGTCTTGCATATCAAGCTGATGCTTCTGGCTGATGTCAGTGGAAGTCACTTAAATACCTCCACAGTTTCCCTGAGCGGGTGCTTCCTGTCTGTTCTGAGCAGTGTTCTTGGAAGCACAGCAGGAGTTAACCAGCAACACTAGAATGCAGCTTGCTCTTTCAGCTTTGTGGTTGTCTGGGGATACTTTCGTGCTTTTTATAGTCTGACAGTGATGCTTGGGTAACAAAACGTGCTATTTGACACCTGATCCTTCTGACTCATCTCTGCAATGATCTCACCAAATACCCTTTATTTTGGCAGGGGGGAAATGCAGGCAGAACAGATGGATCTGAGGCACCTCCGGATGAGGAACAAATTTTACAAGAACTGCAGCATGCCAATCCCTCATTTATGAGCACAGCATGGGTTTTTTTCAAGACTTTCTTTGCATCCCTCCTTCCAGAAGGGCCTGGAGTGACCCGCAACTGACTTGTAGACTTCAGACGAGTCTACTTTGCTGAAACTGCAATGGCATTTGGTCTACTTGAGCGAATCGGATACCAACTCCAAACCAGGAGTGAAAGTGGACAGCACTTCCTCTGGCTTTCACTGACCAAGCAAATAGAGCTGCAAGGAGCCTTAAGTCATCACAGCTTACGAGGATGCTTGCCCTCATTCCAAAGAACTCTGTTCTGTAGCATGTATTAGGTACCTATGTAGAGGCTTGGCGTTGTAAACTTGTGCTTGAAGTGCACAGGCTCTAAGCAGGTGTGCAAAACTGTTAGAGAAGCAAATTGCTTCTTCTGTGCAATGTGTGATTCCTGTTGGAATGTTTCAAATGCTATTTAAATTACACTGAGTGTAGGATCTCAAAAAAAAATTGCTAGATATGCATTAGCAGACTTTTCTAAAAGGTCTATTGTTAAATTGCTTCAACAATAGTTTAAGTTTTCTGTGTTTAAAAAAAAATTCCTATGAAGGATGTATGGTGCAATTTCCTTGTTGGACAAAGTGGAGGGCTGTAAGACAGTGACCTCTTGATGAGCAATTACCTCAGTGGAGTTGCAGGCTTTTTTTGGCGTTGCCAAATTCAGATAGCTTAAACTCAAGGCTTAATTTCCCCCTCCCCGCCAAATCATGGGAGAAGAGTAAGTGCGTTCAGCTCTATCTAGCAAGAATATCTGCAAGATGTAAACTTTTTCACTGCTTTTTTGGATGCAAAATTAAAGCAGTCTAATGTCTCTATTCAACTTTGAATTCTTACTCCAGAGCACCTCTTGTAGTATTTCATTGTGTTCTGATAATTTCTGATATGATTAAGGGCTTTGATTGCAATAAAATTTGCAGGCATTTATATCTGTACTTGTATATGCTGTGCAGCTGTCGGAAGGTTCCCTGTGCAAAGCACAGCATGTGCCTTCAACTTGTTTTCAGTGAAAGATAATGATAAATGAGTTTGGGGGGGGGTGTGGAAAGATGCTTGTGGAGCCTTAACTCAAGTGTGTTGCCTAACTGTATTCTTCAGCAACATGTATTTCGAGTGCCTTGGAGTTTGTAGCTTGTGTTTGTTCCCTGAACTCTGGCAGAAAGTCCACGGACATCTGCAGGTAGTTGAAAAGTTTGGAGTTTGAGCCCAGCATGTGACTCCTGGTGGCTCTGCAATATGTGATCTTGGCTTGAAGTGTACTGTGGCTAGGGACAACGGCTGCTCCTGAAACTTGTTATGCTTTTCCTCGGCACTACCTGCAGTTGGCAAATCTGTTTGTTTAGGAGTGTCTCATCAGGGCTAACATGCATGAGTTGGCACAAGCAGCTGTAAGAGCCTCCCTGGTAGTGCTTGATCTTGCCACTTCAGATCAGACAGATGTCAGGCATGGTTTGCTGCTGTTACCCGCAGTAGCGAGTTTAACATCGGTGATGTTTTTCTGGCTTTGAACAATTGCCTTCCCAAGCCTCTTGCCAAGTAGTTCTTCTGCCCCATCTTCAATTTCTTGGAGACTTGGGGAGGATGGGTAGGACAAAGCAGTAAAATTTAGCAATAAAGTCTTCTGTAAATACTTAAACTGAAGTAATTTGAGAGGAGGTTGAGTTTTGTTACTTTGGGTATATCCTGTGTAAGCCTTTGAGGATGTTCTCGGGGGTAGGGTCCCCTCTTTCCTGTCTCGCTAGCGATGAGTATACCTGTGCTCAGCACTGCGTTTTGTGGATGATGGATTTTTTTTCTTTGGGGTGTATCTAATCATCACTTGGGTATCTCCACGATGTGCCTGGGCCCAGTCTTGGGAGGAGAGGGTATTTCTTGGCAACCAGCAACAAACAGTTTTGGTACTGGTATGGGGAACGGGCACAGAGTGATGCAATACTTGTGAAACATCTGATCTGAGAAGGTACCAGAGACAGCAAAACATCTGTTTTGTTGTCTTGAGGTTTTTGCTACTCCTGCAAGCAGGCAGAGTGGTTTGAAATTAGCTGGAAAACTAATTAAGCATAGCTAATGTTGCTGGAGGGATGTAGTGAGGCTTCTGGGCCTTAGAGAATGTTTCTGTAATGGCTTAGTGAAATGTGTACCTTTGTTTGCCATTGGGGTGGAGGGAAGCTGTGATGACAGTGGAGGACACCAGGCAAATAATGTGAATGTAAATACGGTGTAATCGTGCTGAGATGGCTCTGAGCACCAGTGGCTGAGCCAGCCTGGTGTTCTGTGGAGTGGGGGTGTGACACAGCCGGAACTCCTGTTCCTAATCCCAGCCCAGGGAAGGCCTCGGCTTTGCCGGAGACAGTCTGGGAGCAAGTGGGGATGATGGAGATGTGGGAGCAGCGGAAGGAACTAGTGGTGGCAAAGCAGGAGACAGCCCGTGTGGGTGAATTCAGGTTAGACATTGGGGAAAAAAGCCTTGAGACTTGCGGAGCAAGGCAGCCGAAAGAGCGTAGGAGTCCCAGAGGTTTTCTGGGAATAACGTGACCTATGCAGGGACCAGAGTGCTAAAGTTGCAGAGAACAGAGAGGACCTTGAGGCTATGGGTTTAGCCAGTTGGGTTTGTCTTGCCTCACACCTCAAGCTGAGTGATTCTGCTGCTAGTTTAAATCCTGTCTGTGTGTGCAAGCACAGCTGCATGCAAATGTACTAGTGCAGTGCAGCTGCAGGTAACTGACCTGCACAGCCATGGGTGTGCTATGCAGGGCTGCCCTGAGAGCAGGTGTGGGTTGTGCAGGTGGTGATGGGTCACAGGGTGGCAAAGGAGCAGCAGAGTAAAACCAGCTTCTCTGCTGCTTTGGCTCCTGAAGTCCTCTGGCAGCTTCCCCCAGTTGACAGCAGGTCTCTGTCCTTGCCAGAAAACAAGTCGAGGGAGAAATGTGCTGGCTGTCTTACCTTGGGCACCTTTCTTCTCACTGGAGGAACTTCAACGACTCCTCAAGTAAACAGCCTGTTTGAAGTCCTGTTTGTCACCAAGGGTAGGCTCCTGTCCTCAACTCATGAACACAAAACTCATGAGAACGAGGTTGCTGCTGAGCAGATCAGCCCCTGTACACTGAGCTTACTTCCCCTTTTCTCCAGAGAGCTGTCTCACTTGTGCATGTGCTTGCTGTCCCTGTTCTTGGCAGCCAGGGACATCCCAAAGGCTGTGCGCTTGCCCAGCAAAGTGTTAGAACCTCCTGGTGATCCATTTCCAGCTGTTTTGAGGCCGATGGGATTTGCAGAGTTGTGCAGCCAAAGGGTCAGGCCAGCTGAAGGCCATCCTAAGTGCTATTATCCCCCCAAACATGCCAACTCCACCTTCATTGCCTCATCCCAGCCCCTCTGCTTTGTAAGAACAGCTCTCCAAATGTCCGCTAGTACTGAACGGTGTCCAAATATGAAATAGAATATTACCATGGTAAGAACAGGCCTGGTGTAAAAGTCAGGGTCACAAACCTGTGGTGAGGGGCTCTAGGTCTGCTTAATGCTCAGCTGCCTGCCGAGGAGGGTTGGGCAATGCTGGGAGATGCTGTTTCTAGGCCCCTGTCTCTTGTCTGCTCGTGGGCCTGTGCCACAGAGGAACCACCCAGAACTTCTTATATTAGCACTGAAAGTTGTATTTGCTGGTTTGTGTGTGGGGTGTGTTTTTTTTTTTTTTTTTCCTTTAGTTGATGTGGCAGTGCTGACTCTGCACTGCAGGAATGTGGCTGGTTGCTCTTCCAGGCTTCAACCCAGCTGCCCTTAGCAACCTCAGCTGTGAAAAGCCTGGGCTGACCTAGGGCCACCTGTGTGTGCCAGCTTGTGTGGGTTTTTTTTTTTTTGGACCTTGTTATGGGTGATACTGGTAGGGAAGAGAAATAATCAAGGCCAGGTTGGATGGGGCTTTGAGGAAAGTGGTCTAGTGGAAAATGTCCCTGCCCAGGCCAGGGGGGCTGGAAGTAGATGGTCTTTAAGGTCCTTTCCAACCTAAACCATTCTATGAAATCAGGTTGGTTTCAGGAGAATTTCATGGAAAACCATGTGAAAACTTGTTAAAAATTCCTCATGTGTGGTTTATCCTCCCAAGTGATAATATCGCAGAATCGATCGCAATGTTGGAAGGGACCTTGAAGCTCATCTGGTTCCAACCCCCCTGCCCTGGGCAGGGACACCTTCCCCCAGCCCAGGTTGCTCCAAGCCCAGTCCAACCTGGCCTTGGACACCTCCAGGCATGGGGCAGCCACAGGTTCTCTGGGCAACCTGCGCCAGTGCCCCACTGCCCTCAGAGTGAAAAAGTTCTTCCTAATATCTCATCTAACACTTCCTTCTTCCAGTTTGAAGCCATTCCCCTTTGTCCTATCACTCCATGCCCTTGCAAAAAGTCCTTCCCCAGCTCCCCTGTAGGCCCCCTTTAGGTACTGGAAGGCAGCAGTAAGCTCTCCCTGGAGCCTTGTCCAGGCTGAACACCCCCAACTCTCAGCCTGTCCTCCTAGCAGGGGGGCTCCAGCCCTCGCAGCATCTCTGTGGCTCTTTTCCAATAGGTCCATGTCTTTCCTGTGTTGAAGCCTCCAGAGCTGGAGGCAGTACTCCAGGTGGGGTCTCACCAGAGTAGAGGGGCAGAATCCCCTCCCTCACCCTCCTGGCCACATTTCTGATGCAGCCCAGGATATGGTTGGCTTTCTGGGCTGCAACTGCACATTGCTGGCTCATACTGAGCTCCTCATCAATCAGCACCCCCAGGTCCTTCTCCTCGTGGCTGTGCTTAGTCCATTCTCTGCCCAGCCTGACTTTGTGCTTGGGACTGCTCTGCCCTAGATGTAGGATCTTGCACTTGGCCTTGTTGAACTTCAGGAGGTTGGCGTGGGCCCACCTCTCCAGGTGCCTCTGGGATGGCATGGCATCTGATCCCCATGGACTTGTGCACCTTCAGGTTCCTCAGGAATTCACGAACTGGAATTTGCAGATTTATTTGCTGCCTAATGTTCAAGCCTGTCATGGTCAGGTTTTTTTTTTTAACTGTAAGAAATAAGACTCAGCTTTGAAGAGAGGTTGTTGTTTTTTTTTTTTTTTCAGCCTGAGATTCCTGCTGCTGGGGCTTGACAGCACAACCCTGAACAACATGAGCCGTGTGGTCATAGTCTCTGGATGTGTGGGACTGAGCCTGCTGAGCACTGGATCTGTGTGAGATTGGAGCAGCCAGGGTTTGGGCTTGCCCTCCTGCACCCCCTCTCTCCCCCAGGCTAACCTGCTGTACAAGTCCTGGAGGTGGTCCTGGAGCCCATCCTGCTGATGGAGCAGAGTGCGGCCAGGATACCTGGAAGGCTATCTCAGGAAGCAGCTGCAGGGTAACACGGAACGTTTGGGTCAGTGTAGCAAAAAGATTAATGGTGCTGTGATGTACTTCTGCTCTGGATAGCGTGGGGGGAAAAAACAACCCTTGTTACAGGACGATCCCCAGCAAGGTGGTGAGCACGTGTGTGTGTGATGGCCTTCAGATAAAGCCTTACTCAGCAAATACTTGTCAAAACATCTTCCAGCATCCCCTTTGTAAGCACTACACTGCGGCTTGGGTATTTAACCTTTCTTCAGGTTTGAAAGCCAGCCTTGCCTCCTGCTAGTTGAATTTAACCTTTCTTTGGGGTTTTTAAATCTGACCCACCTCCTGCTAGCCTGACCTCGCACTGGGAGGAGGAGGGTGGGCTGCTGTGTCCCTGCTGCCCTTGCCTCTGCCTGGTTACTCCAGGGCAGGGATGCTCACAGCACCTCCATGTTCCATGTACTTTGCTATTGTAGGCGAAAAGTCTCCAGCCTTCCTGTTCTTGCTGGAGGTCAATGCCCGGCAGTCCCCTGTCCTCAGCTCAGGTCATCTGCCAGCAGCAGTGCTGGGGCAGGGGAGCTGGCCCCTACAGGGGCTGTAAATGCACTATGGCTACCAGGACCAGCACATTGGCTCTGGATTCTTGGTCTTTCTACCCTTGGCCACCAGTGACAAATGCTCCTGTACCAAAACACCCTCGTTTTCCCTTTACTTTGTGCTGGTATGGATTGCTGCCCTGGGCAGAGGGGTAGCTGTCACCTCCTGGGTCCTGCTCTGCTGTCACTTACAGTGGTGGACACCAGCCTCAGCAGGACTGCTTCTCCACTGCGGCCTCTCCTCCAGGTCTGTTCCAGTAAAACTTAAACTGTGCGTAACACTCCTGAGTTTGTGGCCCGCAATAAATGGGAGTGTGTCCTTCCTCTGCCGAGAGCTGTGCTGGGGATGCAGGTAGATGTGCTTGCATCACGCCCAGCAGCATGATGTCTCTGCCACTTTAAGCGCCTTGCTGCCTCCCATGTGTTTTCAGTGCCTGGGATACCCCCCTCCTGCTGTGGCTGCAGGGCTCCCTCGCCCCAGGCCTTGGCCACTTGAACTGCGAGCTGCTGGGGAGGGCTGGGCATGTGAGAGCCATGAGCTGAAGGGCAGAAACCAGAGCTGTTGCAAGGTTAAAGCCTCTCGAATTTAAATCCTTTTGTAATATCTGTGCCCTTTGCAGCTTCCCTGTAAAGAGACCTCCTAGCCAGGGCAGTGAGGATGCTGCGGCAGCTGAGACGATGGCACTGGGCTGCCATGTGGGACCTATGCTCGTCAGACATCTGCTGTGTTTCTACGTGCTTCTAATATTTGTTTGTATGAGTGTCAGCTTGCAGCGGGCAGCCTGTCCTGGGCCACCATGCCGCTTGCCTGGAGAAGTCTGGAGGAAGCCTGCAGATGCTCGGTTTCCCTTGGAGGGTCAGTGACCGCGAGTGCTTCCCGTGGGGTACCCGAGGCCGTTCACTTTCTCAACTCAGGAAGAAAACAGGGCGGCAGGGTGGGGGCTGCCGGACAGCGGGGCTCCCCAAAGGAAATGTGCTCACCCGGTGTAGGGAGGACGAGGCATCTGCCGGGGAGAGGAGGAAGGTTGGCACCTTGTCTCGCTCAGGGGGTTGAGTGTGTTCCTGCAGCACTGCCAAGATCTCGCCTTTCCTTCTCCATCGGTCTTCGCTGGCAAAAGGATTCATGGGAGCTGCTGCGAGTGTCATTGCTGAGATAACCTCACTCTGTTTTGTCCCTGAGCTTGTTCTGGGATGGGCCCCAGCACCGCAACAGGGGTGTGGGGGGACAGTGGTGTGTATGGGGAGTGCATGTGAACTTGGGTGTCTAATGTTTCCCACATAGCAGCCGAGAGCCTAGGTGCATGAAAAGCTCCAGCTTAGAGGGTTCTTCCCCATCTGGAAGGTGTCAAACCAAAAAAAAAGTCCACAAATCCAGCTGAGAGGCAGAGAGCATCCTGGTTCTGTGGTCTTGGAGCTCTCCAGGGATATGGGAGATGTGGGTTCACCCAGTGGTAGCAGGAGGGACCCCCTTCCCAGGACTGTGCCTCGGTTTCACCACAGTGTGCCTAAAATCAGTGGAGGGGGGAGCAGTTAATAACGTAGGTGCCTTTTGAACAGGGCTTTGCTGGGAAATTGCTGCAGCAATGAAAAATGTGGAATATTTCTGTGCAAAGAGCAAATGATGAACTGGCTGAAGGCAGAGTGCGAGGCTGCTCCCTTGACTTTATCCCCTTCCAATCTCCATTCCCCTCCATCTTTCTCCAGCTGCCTCGATGCATGCGTGTCCTGAGTTAAAGCAGTTTTGGCAGGACAGCCAAGTCCTGCAGCCCTAGCGCCTGCTGTGGGAGGAAGGCAGCGTGCGACTTGAAGGGTGTTAAGGAAACTATAGGAAGATTAGGAAATGTGTGATGAGTTTTGATAACTGGAGGAAGCAGGTCATGTCCTGCTTCGAATGAGCTCTGCTTGGAGGTATGAAAGCAGCCTTTGCCACAGTCAAGAATCAGTCGATCCCATCAGCGCTCTCTGCTCTGGCCGAGGATGCTCTGGGCTGGCAGGATGAGACTGGACACCTTCGGGATCTTGCTAATGCTTGTCCATGCATCAGCAGCGTGTGAGTTTGGGCCCTTCCCTTACAGCATCACGGGGATCGTCTGCAGGATGACCAAGCCTGGGGCATTGCTGTGTAAGTGTCTGCATTTCCCCCTTTTCCATTAGAAGTTAACAATAGATCAGCCAAGCGAGGGGGTTTCTTGCTTCCCCGGCTCCTGTGGAAACTGTTTATCTTGTAAGATGTTTTAACATCTGCCTGGGAGTACCTGAACTGAATAGGCACAACTTCTCAAAGGAGCTAGAAAACAGTCCCCAGCCGTGCTCCTTAGGTTGAAGTTTTAGCATTGTTCCTCATTGGGGTCTGGCGTGATGGAAGAGGTAGAGCAAATGTGTGTTTCATTTCTTACCTGGCTGCAATCTCATCTCTTGGGGTCGGTGTGCAGATGGGGAGAAAGAAGGTTTCTCTGCTGCCATAGGTTTATTTGCAAAGATTTCTGGGGTTTGCAGGTAGGGGAAGAATAATTAGTGTTTCTGCAAAGGGTGGGAACAGCTCTGTTCCATTCTCTCTGAGAGTGGTACGTGCGGAGAAGGATGCTGGGCCAAACTGAGAGAGGGTACTTCTGTAAGCAAGCGTGTCCCTGAGGCTGGAATGGGCTGGATAACGTTAGGAAAATGGGTACAGAAACTGGTCTCAGTTGTTTTCCTTTGCAGACCCAGCAGCTGACTGCAATACAAGCAAGCAGCAGCAGAGCAAAGCACTGGGTAAAGTCAACAGCTTGTGTGCTGTAAAGACGAGCAGAGGCTCAACCTTTCCAAAATTGGCCCCTAAGGTGCAGGTGGGGTGTGTGAAAGCTGGGCTTGATTCCCTGGGAACAGTTCTGCTGGTGACTGTTGAGCCACGCATGCTGCCATCAGCTGTTAAAATTAGGGATTTTTTTTTTTTAAACTTACTCTGAAGCTACTTTTAGGGCTTCCTTAATCTAATAGAAATGCATTGGATAAAACTCTTCTGTAGTGGTTTAATCCAGGGTGTGGACCCGACTTTGCAGCCTGGAGACTGCAGTTTGGTATCTTTGCCTTTTCTTCCGCCAACAGTGAACCAGGAAACAGCGCAGGTCATTCAAGCAGCGTTCAGAAATGCCAAATTCCCAAATATCACTGGGGAAAGGTCCATGCGGCTCCTCGGCAAGGTGGCTTACGGGCTGACCAAGTGAGTATCTCTGTGTCTCTAGGCCAGGGGAACGTGTGGACTGATGGAGGGGAACGGGAACGGGCCATGGAGCGAGCTTTGATCCAGCAATTCCTGGGGAAAGCAGAGGTCTGGACCAGGGCAGGCACGTTTTCTGATCAGATAATTGCAGATAATTTGCGGATTAATGTTTAGGTTCCTGATGTATTATTTAAGATCTTTTCCAGCTCGGTGGGCAGACAGCAAGGTAGTGTGTAGACAACATCTCTGAGAGTGGGTTGGGGCCCGTCACCAACAGATGGTGCCCATGGCACACTGAGTGGCAGCAGGGACCCGGCTGGGGCTGCCAGAGCCACCCTTGTCAGCAGGATGTCACTTGGCTGCGCTTTGCTGTGTTAATTACTTTTCTTTGGGGACAACAAATGCAAGGGTGCAAACACAAGACGGATTTCCTGCAGTGACTGCGGCTGACACAGAGCACTGCAATAAAAGGGGGTTGTTTCTGCAGCGTGTTGCTCCATGTTTCCTGTTTAAAGCATTGCCCCCACCTCGTGTACGAACGTGGCCGGCAGGTAGCAGCGCACCAAGGCCGAGCGACAGCACCATTGTATGTGGCGTCTGTGATGTGCAAAAGCTCCTGAGTCCAGAGCTGGCACAGATCCCACATCCTCAGAAGCAAACCTGTCTCACCTGGTCACCCGGGGTTGCGGACAAACCGGGTTTCTGTTGTTTCTAGCATCCAGGTCAATGACTTGTCCATAGAGCAGAGTGAGGTGGAGCTCAAGGAGAATGATGCCATTCACATTGCCATTAAAAACGTGACGGCCTTCTTCAAAGGGACCCTGACCTACGGCTACGCCGGAGCCTGGTTGTAAGTACCCGGGGACTGGCTGCTGCTGAGCCCCAACGGCCCCAGCTCCTGCCACTGCCCGCAGGCAGGACTGGCCCATGGCAGGAGTAGATGTGGAGGGGCTGCGCTCCCCAGGCTCTCTAGCAACGGCAGCATTGCTCACTGCCTGAGCGAGGCAAGATATTATATGCCAGCAGTGCTGCTTAGCCCCATCACTGCTCTTCTTGTCTTGCTTTCTGCCTTTCTTCAATCATTTCTCTTAATCATTCCTTTCTTCAATCATTTCTCGACACATCAGCAACAAAAACACCTGCCTTCCTCAGGCCTTTAAACATGTTCTTTTTTTTTTTTTTTTCTTACTGTACAACTTAGTTTGCTGTTGGTTGTTCTAACTTTGTCCTGGTTTCGTTGTACAGTAGTTTGTTATAAAGGGGATATCTTTTAAAGGTTTCTAAGCTTTGAACTGAGCTTTGATAATTCCTAGTTATCAAACAATACCAGCTTCCAAATACTATTGAGCCTTCAACACCGAAGGAAAATCCATGTCCTTCTCTAAATGAGCACAGGTGGGGTGGTTTGGCGGAGTTTGGTTTGGGTGGGTTTTTTTTATATCTGTACAGCCCACAGGGATACCAGTTCATTTTGGGTCTTTAACTATACAGCAGCACTATAAGTTGTAACTATAGTGTCAGAAAATCATTCTGTCCTCCCTTTGTATAAGGAGAGGAGATGGCCAAAGCATACAAATTGTCTTCTTCCCTCCCCTTCATTACTCTATGAACTTTGAGTTGGGGGAAAAAGGGGCTTAATCTTCCTGTTCTCCTAAGCGCCGCTAAGGCAGTGGTTTGCAATGATTTAAAACCAGATTATCTGAGGTGGGCTGCTGCATGCCAGGGTTTTGCACAGCACAGTGCAAGGACTGATGTGTGAGATGTTATAAAACCCACCCCGTGGCTGACACGCGGTCAGGGAGAAGCTGCCCCCAGCACGGGTTGCTAAATGTCCTCTCTTCTGCCATTACAGTTTTCAGCTTTTTCATTCAGTTGATTTTGAAATCGAGTCTTCCATTGACCTCCAGATAAACGTTAAACTGAGTAAGTAAGAGCTGGGGATCGCTAGCCGCAGGGGGTCTTTGCATGTGTGCTTCCTTGGACCGGGTGGTGTGCGGCAAGCCCTGGCTGGCTCTGCTCACCTCTGTGGGCATCCGACGGCATCCAGAGTCTGGAAGTGGGTCTCTGCCGCCCTGTGAGCACAGACAAGGAGACAACGTGGCCCTCAAAGACCTCATAGTTTTAACACACCAAGCAGAGGACGCTGGTACAAATAAATTCAGCAAAGTAACACTGATTTACCCCAGCAGCAAGTGGAAAATGGTCTGGTGTTCTGGGCTGTCTTTAGGACTGGCTTTTCATCTCCTGCTGTTCAGGATGACTTGAAAGAAACGTGGTGATGTTTCAAAAGAGAGAGGCAAATGAGGGCTTTTTTGCAGGAGGTCCACTTTTTCAGCTGTCTCCAGATCAGGCCCAAGGTGTGCTCTGGGAAACAAAGCCTCTTCCTCGGGAAGGTCAATAGACTTAGACGAGAAAGAGGCAGAGGCAAACTACACTGCTCCACCTCCTGTAAGGGATGAAAGGGATGTGGGTTATCACATGTGCCTCAAAATACATTTTCCTGGTAAGCTCCCAGGGGGAGAAGAGCAGCACAAAGTTCTCAGTGACAGCATATTGCAATTCCCAAGTTTTTTGCAATAAGACTTAATTCCCTCCCTGCTGTGTTTTTTCAGTTGCACGTACTGCCCAGGTTCTCCTGGGTGATGTAAAGGGACAACTGAGTCCCTGATGATAGGAGCAAGCAAGAGGGGCAGGTATCCAAATGAAGCGTGAAGAAGGGTGTCCGGTAGACTAGCTTGGCTGGAGCTGTGAGCAGAAAGGCGCAAAGTAGCCCCATCTGCCCTGTCTTTGCAGGGTCCTGAGACTTTTGGAAACATTCCCTGGGAGGTGTGGGGAACTCTGTCTGCCTCTCTGCAGTGATACCCTGCTCCGGGTCTGCAGTGTCTGCAAAGTGCGCTCCTCATCATCTCAGTAGCAAATTAGCTACTTTTAAATTTCTTCTTTCGTCCCGTGCAGTGTGCCAGAGGGACCAAGTGGCTGCCGATGCCTCGGATTGCTACCTGACTTTCCACAAACTGACGCTTCACCTCCAAGGAGACAAGGAGTGAGTCTGTCCCCCTTCAAAATTGGGCTTCACTTGCCCTGCTGCTGGTCCTTAAGTGCTTCAGCTCAAATGTCACCCACCGTGGGGACAGCTGGATGGTTCTTGACCTTGCTCCCTGTCTTGCGCAGGCCAGGCTGGCTGAAGCAGCTCTTCACGGATTTCATCTCCTTCACTTTGAAGCTTGTTCTCAAGAGCGAGGTAAGATCAGCCACTGCCTGTGGACAGAGGAAAGGTTGGTTTGTATGCTACACGCTCCTCTGCTCACGTACGCCCACAAGATAACAGCAAGATAATTTTAGTGCTTGGGAAAAATAAGACAAACAAATAGAATCCACGAAAACCCCAGCTTGGACGAGGTGGGAGGTTGTGCTGACACCGGGTTCTCTGATGGTGCCGAACTCTCATCAACAGCCCCCAGATCTCACCACACGGGCCAGCTCTACTCCACAACCCCAAATCCTACCCCTTGCCTTCAGTTTTTCCCCTATTTTCCTCTCATAGGTGTGCAACGAAATCAATTTTCTTGCCCAGGAGCTCGCAAATTTTGTAAATGCTTTAGCAGGTAAATATCCTTGTTTTTTCTGTTTTCTTTTTTTTATGTGCAACTTTCAACATTTGAGCCCCAGCAGGGCAGTAGCCACATCCATAAAAAAAGCCCTTTGAAAACGTGTATGGGATCCCAAGCCCTCAGACAACAGCAAAATAAACCTGAGCAATGTTATGCTTCAAATTTTCTGCATCAGGTTGATTTTTAAGGGTGATTGCACTGGTTGAAAGACACTTTTCAGTTTGTAAGGTGTTTCTCCTTCATTATTTAATGACCAGAGGTGCAGGATGGCTGCAGAAGGACTGATGTTAGCGAGAACAGGAGCATGCATTGGAGTACCGGGCTAAGATATTACAGCATATGTATCTACCTGCTGAAGATTTTCCTGTGGTTCCCAGTCCCAAATATCAGGGAAAAGAAGCAGAAAGGAAAACTGAGAGCAATTGCCCGTATTTCCCAGTGGAAAAACTGAGTCAGTGAGCAGTAGCAGGATCAGCTTTAGCACCCAAAGGAGTAGGACCCCCCATTCCCATCCCTGTGTCCTCTTATAACTCCCAGCCACCTCCCGCAGCAAGTCCTAAAAGCAACGGTCGCAAGCTCTGCTTAAGGTTGCATTTCTGGTGCGAGGTTTCTGTGTTTTCTTCTCGCAGCAAATTTTCTCGAGGATGAGGGCATCAGAGTTGATATCTCCCCTGCATCCATTCCTTTAATAAAAGCAAATTACCTGGAATCGCATCATAAGGTAATGTGACCCGGGCTGCTCAGGGATCAAAGGTTTTCTGGTGGTGGTGTTCGCTGGAGGGCTGGGAGGGGCTGGTCCGTTTGCTGCCATGCGGTGCTGCTGCGCTGCAGCCAAAGGTAGGTCTGCAGCCTGGGCTGTTGCCAGCCTGTCACCCAGCCCAGCAGCTTGCTCTCTGCTCCAAGGCCAGCCAGGCCTTCGCCTTGCAATGAAAATGCAGGCATTGACATTTTGTCCTGTCTCCCGGTTGCTTGTCACGGCCAACATGCTTGCTTTCCTTTCAAGGGTCTTGTCCGGTACAAGAACTACTCTGATGTCCTCAGTGACTCTGTTTTCTCCCCATCGCTGCTGACCGAGTCCCGAATGCTTTACTTCTGGCTGTCTGAACACGTCCTCAACTCTCTGGCTTCGGCAACTTTCTTCGATAAGCGCCTGGTATTGACCATCAAAGGGGAGAAGCTGCAGGTGACTATTTTAGGGCTGGTTCCCTCCTTACCTTGTATTTTGGGGAAGAGTAAAAAATTGTTTAAATACTGTTTTTTGGTGAGAGCTATTTTCCGTAGAAGACAGAAATCTATAGTCAGTCGCTGCATGTGATCCTGTTCAGTAATTGATACCTTCTTAGCAAGTATGTGCTACCAGGTAGTGTTATCCCTTGGAACAATAGCATCAGCTGATAGAAAACTTGTCTTCTGAGTCATAAAGTGACATGATTTTCTGTGGGAGCACTGACGTAGAAAGAGGGTGACCTCAGCCTTGCCTCTGAACTGGCCACAAGCTGCACATCAATGCTCTGGCCCATCCAGTCTGCATGAGGGCTAACTGTAACCTCCACTTTAATTTTTCTACAACCTCTTTCTGGTTTGTTTCTGAAGGCACTGTTTGAAATGGAAGACACAGAAGTGCAGCGGAAGGTGGTGCAGATGGTAACTACATTTTATGTAAAATTAGGAAGTTTTCAAAAGGATTCTGTTGCATTGTAATGTCTCATGCCCTTCCCATGACAACTCAAGAGTCTTGGGTGGGCCTGATGGGGAGGACCAGGGACTGATGGAGAAAACAGTTGTGCTTTGCAAGGAGGATTTCTCCACCCTCTGTGCTGGCACAGCTTCCCTGAAAGCTGGTAGTTATTGGGCTTCTGTGAACTGGAGGAGGACTTGGGGACTATGAAGGGAATGCAGCTGTGTGGAAAGCTGGTGTGAAATTGGGACGTGGCATGGAAAAAGCCTG
Organism: Ibidorhyncha struthersii; assembly: GCA_013398815.1. Classification (NCBI taxonomy): domain Eukaryota; kingdom Metazoa; phylum Chordata; class Aves; order Charadriiformes; family Charadriidae; genus Ibidorhyncha; species Ibidorhyncha struthersii. The sequence continues at coordinate 193,468 of VZSZ01007860.1, read as the reverse complement.
ACTCTTCTGTTGCTCCTTACTTGACCAGATTTTTCAAGGCACCTCCTATAATGACTCTGTGGCCAAGGTGTGGAGTCTCGCCCATCCCCAAATCTCTGTTCAGCCCAAAGGGACCGTCGTGAAGTCCTTGGTAGCAGTGGAGATCAGCATCTTTCCCCTAGGAGAAGAGCCCCTGATGGTTCTGTACATGGAGAAGGTCAGTTCTTGCTTCTGACTGTGAAGACCTTGGGACAGGCTCTATGCTGAGTCTGGACCACTCCTGTGTTTTACCCCAAACTGCTTTATGCTGAATCTAAGGAGGCAGAAAAAAAGCAAATGCCAACAGCCTTGCTGTCATGGGTAACATCACAAGAAAGCGGTATGTTTGTCCAGCCATGTAATTATGGGCTGGTACGGACACTAAACACTGCACAGAAGCAAATCACTGCCTGAGGGTAGACCAGACTATTTTTAAAGAGCTAAACTATAATCTCCTGCGGGGCTAGAATAGAGAATAATTCCCTCCTGCCCTCTGCAAGTATCCCACGTTAGCAGGGTGTTATGGGGAAAATAAGCATGACTTTTTTTTTTTTTGTGCTCCAGGTGATATCTTAAGAAAAATTTCTGGTACGAGTGCAGAAGCACTGAACTAGAGGTGGTCCCTAAAATCTTGGCCCTCAGGATGCAATCTGCTCCTGGCCTGCCAGTCCCCTGATTGTGACCTGCAACTGGATCACAAAACGCTCCTTTTAAATGAATATTTGCATACAGACAAAAGCAAGAAAGTGAGCCTAAATGGTTCAGAGAGTGCTTTCTTTTTCAATTTGGTTATAAACACAAAACCTAGGACTACTTGTGGTAGCCCTGGCTACCCTGGGGTTGGCCTCTCCACATCCGGTCTGATGATCTTTCACGTTGAGACAGATAGTCATTGGGAAACAACACCCTATGTAACCATTTCTTTGCTTTATGCAAGATTTGGCTCACAAAGAGGCAAAACCATCACTCCTGTGGATGAGCCAGTCTAGAGCCCCACAGGCTGAGGCTGTAGGCATCAGGCAGGAGTTTGTTACATGCAAATAGAGAAGGAAAATCCTTCTCTAGTAATATCTGGAGGTAAAGCCAGAAGGATGTTGAGCTCTGGGTCATAGAAAGTAAAGCAGAATTTCCAAATGCAACTCCCTGCTATAAGACAAGATGAGCTACATCTCACCTCTGCCATTCATTTCTCTGCAGGAAATCATGGTCACTATCCAAGCTGACTATGCAGAAAAGAAACTCGTTTTGCACCCTTTGGACTCCAGGTTGGTACTGCAGTCTCTTGAGGGTTTCATTGCCCCTTTTAGCCCATGTCTGAGAGCAGCACAAAAAATGGATCTCTGCAGCCCTTATTGACCCTTTCCCCCACCGCTTTTTCCTTCCCTTCAGGATAGAGTTTAAAGTCTTTAAGTGTGCAGCCGATCCAAGTGGGGTAAGTCCTAAGCAAGTATTCTGTAGGCCATTTGTTGCTAAACGATGTGTTTAAAACATTTTTGTACGAATTCTCTGGCTTTCAGAATGACCCGTCCATAAGAAACTTCCTGCAGACAATGATCTCGGTTGTTGGGATCCCAGAAGTGATTTCTAGTGAGTTTTCCCTTTGGGGAAGTGCCAATGTACTCCATAAGGCGTCCAACGTCAGATCTCCTAAACCTAAGCACTGAAAAAATACATCAAGAACCCTGACAGCTGGGGAGGGGGGGAACCAGGTTACTGATGGCGAATTTCTGCTGGATTCACTTGGGAAATGGGGAACCCATTGTAAATGGCTGGGACAAAGGAAAAGTGAGTCTTCTGTCAGGCCGAAGGTCATGGGGTGTTGGGGTACAATTAGCTTTTGGCAACAAGCAGACACGGTTGCAGCACACGTTGAGCAGCAAGCCACGATGGCCATACCCGTAACTGGTTTACTGATTCCATAGGGATTGAATCAGCTTTGACTTCACTGATGAACAGCAAAGGGCTTCACCTATTTGAGATCAGAAATCCCGAGATCATCACAAGAAAGGTAAGCAGAGTTCAGAAACGCCTGACTCTCAAAGCTCTTCTTGGGACCGTGGCATAAACTAATACTTATTTTTTTTCTCCTCCCTTTTTAGGGATACGTAATTGTACAACTTGACTTTAGCTTCCCGAATCATTTGCTTCTTGATTTTCTTGAGAAAAGATTATAGAGCTGATCTCTTCATAAAGGAGTGTAGGAACTGGTATGCAAACAGAAAGATTGTGTGTGAACCAATTAAAAGACGAGCTGATTTAAATCAGCTTCAGTTGATTTTTTTTTTTCCTTTTCCTGTGAAATGGTCCAGTTTCTGTCCAATTGTACTTCTGCGGAGCCTTTCCTCTGCAAAGATCTTGAAGTCTGCTCTTCTCTGCGCTCTACTTTTTCAGGATCTTTAAAGGACTCCTGTGCTTAGCAGTAAGGGTTGGACTCTCGAAGTGTGTGGGCTCTGGGTTAGCACTCATGGGAGGCAGCAGAAACAGGCTTTGCCCACCTTTTGGCATCTCTGTTGTTATGTTTTGGAAATGTGGCACCTTTTGCGCTGATCATGGGTTTCGTTTCTACACTGAGCTGAGAGGCTCCTGGTTTTGACAGACTTCAGCAACTCAAATGATATTACCAAAATCCAAGTAAGCTCAGAACCAGTTATTACTGGAAGACCTGGGTATGGCTGAAAAATAAACGGGACGTGAATTTACAGTGCAGTACAATAACGGAGGTCTCGTGCCATGGGTACTTTCCTCACAGAGCCCCTGTGTCGAGCTCTAGGCAAATTGTTATGCCCGTGTTGTTGAGACAGGGGGAGCAAACGAGAAAAGCAATAAAAATGATAAGGAAGCCAAAGAGATTATAAGAGAAAGTGTGTGTAGTCAGACAACAGGTTCCTGTTCCTCCCTACTACATTGCAATAATTTATCTGAAGTGGCTTAGTTCTTTTCCTGTACCAATTCATGCTTCCCCCTTTTTTTTTTTTAATTTGTCTTTTCACTTGGAAGCGATCTCAGGCACCAAACCGAAGACTGCAATGGCGATCACATTAGCGAAGGCAGAGGAAGATGTTATCCTGCCACACAAAGCGATACTAAAGTTGGGGCTTCCACAAAGAGCCTTGCGAGGCTGGTAGCAGGATGGCCTCAGTTTCTTGGGCTCCCTGGGCATGGTGGTTGCTCTGTCCCCATTGCCATGGACGTCCTCCCCAGGGAATGACCTGCTCCTCATCCACCCTTAATGCCACCAAGCTCCCCCAGCACCTCCATGCTCCTTGCCGCTGCTGGGTTTAACATCTCTTCAGCAGCCATGGTGCCAGGGCTGGTGGAGGAGAAGGCTGGGGCACGCTGAGCGGGCCGACTTCACAGCTTGCTCCATGGCAGCCGAGGTATATCTTACTGGTCCTCAAATGGCCGTGTCCGTGACACAGCCGGAGCCAACCATGTTGGTTGTGACACCGTGGTGTGGCCTTGAAGAAGCCCTGGTGTAGTGGGCAACTTGCCACCTCCCTTCCCATCGGTGCCTCCGACAGCTATTCCAGTACCGGCTGAGGGCTTGTCCCTGCTCCGTCCTGCTCTAAAGCCACCAATGCTGAGGTGATGTTTTCCCTCTCCGTGTGGCAATGTCTGAAGACCACAGGAACTGGCTTCTTGTCAAGCCAGGGCCCTCTGGTCCTCCTGAATGACATCCTGCTAGAAGGAGGAGCATTAATAAAAAAGAAATGGCAGGGAAAAAGGCATTTGGTGGTGCTGTGCCTTGCCTTGCTGGGGGGAATGGTGTTTGCTGGGGACATGCAGTGGTGATGGGCCCCTGGGGCTGGGCAAGTTGGGGACTCTGCTGAAGGTGGGGGAAGATGCAGGAAAGCGGCCAGCGGACCCCCAGAGGGTCCTGAGNCGCCGAGCCCGGGCGCGGAGCCGCCTCCGCCTTCCCACGTGCTTTCCCGGCAAAGCCTCTTCGCCGGGTTTCGCTTTCGGGACGGCCGCGGCGGGGCGATCCTGAGCTGCCGCAGCCACCGCTATGGGAGCGCGGCGGGACGGACCCACAGCAAGGTGAGCGCCCGCGGCGAAGGCGTCGTGGAGGGGGCACCCCACGAGGGTTTAGATTTGGAGGGGCGGGGGGTCCGGCTGCGCCATGTTGAAGGCTAAGGTGGGAAGAGTCGCTAAAGGTAACTTTTGCTCTCAGGTGGTGGGAGCAAATAAGCGCAGAAGCCCCAAATCGCAGCTTTTGCAAGCCGGAGTGATAGATGGGAGGCTGTCAAGAGTGTGACTGAGAGTTTTTTTTAGGCGTGGAACGGCACTTTTGGCCATAAAGGGGTTGCGTTGGGGGTGCTGCGCCAGCTCGTGGGCTGGTGGGGACACCGGCGTGAGGTGACACACGCCAGAACCCGTGTGGGGACGGTGGCAAAATGGGGCAGAGCACGGCAGCGGCGCTGCCCGTCGCCTCCCCAGCTGCTCCTCGCCGCCCCCGGCCCCCTCCATCCACCCCCAGTTCTCCCAGCGCTCCCTCCGTCCCCCGCGCCGTGCTCGAGGCAAGACCACCAGAGCAAGGGAGCGTTTATATCCAGCATTGCTGGACCTCCCGATTTTCTTTTTTTTCCCTCAATAAACATGTCTCGAAACGGCGCTGTGGGCCGCCTTGCCTTGTCTGGGACTGGGCTGCCGGCTGTGTCTGGTTTTCCAAGGTAGCTTTCTCTGGCATCTAGAAAAACATTAACAATACCTCATTGTTTGTTGCACCCTGTCTGGCTAGATCTGGGGATCTCTGTGCGCACAGTTTCATCTAGAAACCTGGGATTTTTCCTCAAATCATTCACCTCTACTACGTTCTCACTTAAACCTTGTCCCCGTGCCAAAGAACAGGTAGATTGCTTCCCCCCCCCGATTTAATGGAAATATAAATATTTTCCTGTATGCCAGAATAATCAGGCATATGCATTTAAATAAAAATATTCCCATTGCAAAAGCCTTAACCACCACCAAGGCAGAGTTTACTCTGGTGAGAGTGTTTGACCCCAAGTCCTGTGTCTTTGGACCACTCTCCAAAAGCTTGACCTAAATTATCATGCAGCTATAGGTTTTAGAATAGGATAACACTCTTCTGCTGTTCCGATTGTTTTTTTTTTTGTTTGTTTTTTTTCCCTCATGACACTGTTTTTACCACTGATGAGTCGCAGTAGGGGAATTCCTACCTGTTTTTACTTTCACTTTGTACATCAGGTCCCAAAAGTCAGCAAAGGGCTGTGTGCCTCAGCTGAGCAGTGGGTTAACAAGCAAAGACATCGAGGCGGTGGATGTTGTCCCCCAGCTCCTTTGTTTTGTCACACCCCCCCTGCTTTGGTGTTGGTGCCGCTGCTCTGTTTCTGGGCTTTCAGTAAGTAGCACGTGCTCCTCAAGCATGCGAGGTTTGAAACAGGGAGCTTCACATTTCGGTTTTATTTTTCGTGGCTGGGGATGGCGCGAATGCCAAGTTGGGGAGGGAAGGGGAGGCGAGGTGAGGTGTGTTTTTTGCAGTGTAGGTGTTTCTGCATTTGAAGGACGAGGGCAAGGCTCGGGGCTCAGAAGCTTTCTGGCTCTTCTTGGGAAGTTTGTGCTTTGGTCTGAGCTCAGAGGCATTTTACTGTAGGTCGCTGCCCATCGGTTCTGATGGTCTTATTTAGCAGAGCAGTAGTAGTATAGGACCTGTGTGGTATCTCCTGAGCTTTCATCTCCCTTTTCAGTGTTGTTTTGTTCTTGAATATGAGTCTTTCATTAATTCCTATGAGTTTAGTCTTTGCCTGAATGGCTTTCAGTCTTCATTAGCATTAAGGTCTGATTTTTCTTATTTATTTACTTAATAGAATCATAGAATCATAGAATCGTCTAGGTTACAGTCTTATTAAGTAGGTAGTTCTTGGTCATCAGGGGAATAAAGTCAGGGCATTGCTGTCTGCAGGTTTCTGGGTTTTGGCTGGAGAAATGCAAAATAAAAGTCCCTGAAGACAGAGTGGGAAAGGAAGTTTGTTTTGTAGGAAGCCCTGTTATTCTGTAGTTTCTTTAAATATGAAGTGTTTAAATGTTTTCTTTTAAGCTTTGGGATTAGTTGAAACATAGTTTCCTTTGGTTCTAACGTTTGTGTTACTATTAGCATTCTTTATTTGTATAATTGATAATATAAAATGAGTTTCATAATAAAATGTTTTGATTGAAAACTTTCAGAGTCCTTTCCAGTCAGGTTCAGCGTTCCAGATTTTTGGCATCATGGAAGCAGCCCGAGGAGAAAACTGATCCTGGTTATGCCTAATTTTCTCAGCATTTCACCAGGAACTTTTTTGTTGTTCGCATTAGAATAGTGAATGAGAGGCGTTAGAGAATTTTTACAAACTGGGGGTTTTACCCACATTTTGATGGATCCCAGAGCTGCCTCACTTCTTATACACCGCATCCTGAAAGCTTGATCTGGAACGGGAACCTGGGTAGAGTCTTTCTCGCAGTGATACTGTGTTGTAACAGTATATGGTGATGCTGCATAATAACCAATTTGTGACAAGGTTTTCACCTGGAGAGTCAGAGATTGGTAAAAGAGCAGATGGTATCACCAGCTTTGCTCTTACTGGATGTCTACTTGGCTTTCAGAGCGCAGGAACAGAAGAGACTGATAAGGTCCTTTCCATCCAGTCCTCTGCTGTAGCGCTCAGTCGGGTTATATCCCTTTGCTGTGTTAATTTGGCTCCAGCTCAGAACATCCAAGGCTGTTCAAAGAGACAGCACGGAGAGGGCAGGGTTACGGGAGAAGGGGTATTATTGTCCTCCTAAATCTAGGGGGACAAACTTCTTGAGCAATTTTACCTCCAGTCCTCCAAGCTGGTGCCTGCTTTTTGTTTTATATTTGGCTCCTGAATGCATGCCATGCTCAGAGCATCGACATGGGTAGGTGATGTTATCTCTGTGCAGTGAGCCCCATGGAGCGGCATGGCTCTGCCGTGAGGTCACTCCGGCAAGAGCATAACTTTCTGATGCATTAGGAGTTGTCTGGGTGCAGATGGGAAGGTCTTGGCTCTTTCCATCAGAGCGCCCTTCTGTCTTCCACTTCTGTTTTGAGTTCTTTCCTCGGCTCCATAGGAGATCTTCTACTGTCCTCCTTGGCCAGGTCAGGAAGGTGGCAAAAATAAAAAGCCAGAAGGCCTGTGGTGCACTTTGCTGTAGATCCCTGAATGGGCAGTTGTCGTGGTTTAGGCCAAATCGGCCACGGGGGACATGGGGGACCCCAGATGGGACTGACAGATGCTCCCCCCTACCCGTCTTCAAAGAGAGAGGCAGAGAAGGGAAAAAGAGACTTAGGAGTCTAGAAGTAACCAAACTACTTTAATGAAATATTCATAATAAAATAAAAGGGAAAAAAAAAGAAACATACACAAAACCGTATCAGGCTCCCAAGATGACAATCACAACACCGGCTGGCACTGGGGCAGTCTCAGGCTGGGCTCAGTGATGTATGGGAACCGGATTCCGGATCTGCATTCAGGATCGGGACCAAAGGCAGAAGAACAGAGTCCTCCTCAGATGTCAGCCGTTGAAGAAAGAGAGAGCTGACCCTTTGATCCCTCAGCTTTTATACTGAGCATGAGGCAGATGGGATGGAATACTCTGTTGGTCGGTTTTGAGTCACCTGTCCTGTCTGCTCCTCCCCACAGGTGGGACCCCACTGCGCTTTTCCCCTTCCGACCCTCCAACGGGCAAATTGGTTGGCTTTGGGTGTTATAAGTATAAGCAAGAGCCTCTCTGTATACCACGCCTTGGCATCAACTATAAACATCAGACCTTATCACTCTGAGAGCAAACAGTGTCTGCATAATATGCTGTTAATTTCAGTAGTTAGAAGAGGCCCAGCTAAGAAGCAAAGTTACTGAACAAAATTGGTCCTGTTTTACCTCAAACCAGGACAGCAGTCCGGAGGAGAGCATGGCTGGGGAGTGAGGGCTGAACGCTGGAGAAGGTGGGCTCAGCAGCAGGACTCTATCATCTTTCCACCCTGGTAGTGGTGGGGTGGCTGCTGCTGTTGGGTTGGGAAGGGGTTTGCTGAGGAACTGGGGAATGGCACTGTGTGCACCAGCCTCATTAAGGGATGAAAGGATTCTACCCAATAGGATGCTTCCATTCAACAGCATTACCAGCTTTTTGCTGAGTGAGGTTGGTCACTGGCCCGACCCCGCCCCACATAAACTTGGGTGTTAGAGCAGCCGTGGGAATTTTTCCCACACCATAGAATCGTAGAATCGTTATGGTTGGAAGGGACCTTTAAGATTATCAAGACCAGCCATTAACCTAACACTCCAAACCCACCACTAAACCATGTCCTTCAGCACCATGACTACCTGTCTGTTAAATACCTCCAGGGATGGTGACTCCACCACTGCCCTGGGCAGCCTGTTCCAGTGTTTGATAACCCTCTGGGTGAAGAAATTTTCCCTAATATCCAATCTAAACCTCCCCTGGTGCAACTTGAGGCCATTTCCTCTCATCCTATCGCTTTTTACTTGGGAGAAGAGACCGACCCCCCCTGGCTACCCCCTCCTTTCAGGGAGATGTATAGAGCGAGAAGGTCTCCCCTCAGCATCCTTTTCTCCAGGCTGAATGCCCCCAGTTCCCTCAGCTGCTCCTCATCAGACTTGTGCTCCAGACCCCTCACCAGCGCCGTTGCCCTTCTCTCAACATTCTCCAGCCCTTCAGTGTCTTTCTTGTCACGAGTGGCCCAAAACTGAACACAGCACTCAAGGTGTGGCAGCAGTCTTGGACCTGCAAGGACTGTCCCCTCTAGATGCAAGACAGATAGTTGGTGGGGCGTGGAGCATGGAAGCTGCTTCCTCTGGTTTCTATTTCTCAGCCTTTCTGCAAACACAATGATGGTGGTTGTAGTTGGAGCTGGCTTTGAACATCAGTGTTGGCAGCTGTCTGCTGGGGATAGCACAGTGGCATGGTCCTGATGCTGCTGTAGCCTGGGCTGAGGTCCTGCTGCAGGATGTCGGGAGGCGTGCAGGGTGGTGATCGCTTTCCGGCAGCCAGCGGGACACCAGCCAGAAACAGTTCCCTTTGCCATCTCTGCTGAGAGGCGGAAGGGCTGCTCTGGGACTGGTGGTGTTTTCAGGCCCCTGCACCTGGAACTCTTTTGCAAGAGCTGTGTAACCTCAGAGGATCAGCTTTTCACAGCTTTTCTGGTGACTGACTTCAGCAAGCTGCTGTTGCTTCTGCATCAGCTTCCATGGAGGGACTAAGAGCTGCAGGTTAGCATAGAATCATAAAATGGTTTAGGTTGGAAGGGACTGTAAAGATCACCTAGTTCCAACCCCGCTGCCATAAGCAGGGACACCTCCCACTAGACCACAGAAGACCAACTCAAGTCAGGCCAGGAAAGCTGTGACTCCCTCGAAGTGTTCCTGTAAAGCCTGTCTTCACTTGCATCTTAGGGCACAAGGCTCAGTCCTGCATTTTCATCACACTGGTAGTGGATCCTCAAATGTCCAAAATTTGTGGTCACTGCTGGTTTGAGTTGAAGTTGCTACCTAGAGACGAAAAGCTCTGTAGCTCACCCCAGGATCAAAGGCGGAGCTTCTAGATCTGGGACCTGTGTTATTGCTCGCGCTCTTTCGTATCTACATCCTGCCCTGTTGTTGTTATTATCCCTAGGCATCTGCACCCAGTGAGGCAACTGCATACAGGTGTGCACCATGCATTGGGCTGTCCGTATGTGCTGAAATGCTGCTGCTGGCAGATCGGTTCTTCCTCAGGGCATGGAGCAGGAGACACCTTTGCGTTTGACAGCTGAGAGTGGGCCAACTACACAACGATGCAGGTAGGAAACCATATGTTGCATGGCTTTGCTCTGAGAAGGAAGTGGAAGTTGAGGGTGACGTTGTTACCAAAGCAGAAATGAGCTGTTCATCCCTACAAAACCAGCTGCAAGAACAGCTGCCTGAGCCCTTTGTGCAGGTAAATGTCTTGCTCTTAGAGTCCTGTGTCTTCCCAGAGGTCCTGCTGCATGTGAAAGCTGCCCAAGATGTTATATTTGGCAGACGGTCACTGCAGCAATGCAAATGTCAGTAGTGCTCCTTGGCTGATGCCAGAGAGACTGACTCCTGTTGTTGGCTCCTGTACCAACATTACTTGGTAGTACCGCTGCATTAGACACTGTGCAGACAAGCACTGCGCTCCTTGCACCATGTAATGGCTGGGCTGGGATTTGCTACATGACCCGGTGAGAGTAAGGCAGATAAGAAATGCTGGGTTGGACCAAGGTCAGGTCATCAAGGGCTGTGCTGGCTGTGGGACAGCAGGGCTGTGGGGGTGAACAGCTCTCACTCCTATGCTCATTGCTACCCTTTCTGGTTTCATCCCTCTAGCCTCCATTTCAGAACGATGATCTAGACCTGGAAGCAGCCATAGCAAGCGCCCGCCCCCAGCTAGTGGAGTTCCTCAGTCACCGTCCTGACTGGCTGCTCACAACCTCCCGCTGCTTCCTCCCAGCAGTGGCCCTGCGTGGCCTGGATGGCATCACCGACCACAGAGAAAGAGTCTCAGTTCTTCTTGACCTGCTGCAGAAGGCTGGCCCTGCCACCTGGAAACAGTTTGCACAGTACCTCTGTATGGAATGCGACCTCCCCCTGGATCTGGAGATACTGCTCATAAGCTCTGCGGGAGAAGGTAATGGACACTGGGCCAACTTCTTCTGACTGTCTTCAAACACAGCCAGCACCTTGCCCCCCATAGCCAACAGACCAGTCTAGGCAGTGACACCACCAGTGCCTCGGCAGTGAGAGGAGGCAGTCGTCTCCATGGTATCCAGGCAGCTACAAGCCTTTTTAACCCAGTCACTTGGTTTAAAAAATGATCTGACTTTCCTTCTGGTCCCACCCTGTCTTTCACCAGAATCTCTGGAACCACATTTTCAGATCTGCTTTTTCACCAGTTTTGTTACACATTGCTGGTGTTGGTGGGCACTTTCTTGGCTCTTTCAATAAGAGTTGGCCTGATTTGAGGATGGAGGGATTCTGTGGACCTTGTGGGAACCTGTGTGGTCATATCATCTGGATTCCTGAATTGGAAGTGTCCCCAAGGGCAAAGTCACTTTGCCCAGAAAATAGTGTTCTTGAGACACTAATTAAGACCATTTGAAATGTGCTGTGCTGTAGGGATTCCCAATTGCTTTTTGTGAGAGTGGAGAACGTCACGATAGCTATGAAAGAGAAAACATTGATGAAATAGTAGCTCAGGAGTTTCTTGATGGAAGTGATTTTCTTAATCAGAAAATTTAGCTTCAGTCCATATCTCTTGGTGAGAAAGTTTATTTTGCCAAGTTTTCTCTTCCAGATTTCTTGAAGGAAGGCTTTGAAACCACTGAAATTTGTTGTGGTATTCTTGGAAGCACAACTTTTGGCTTAGAAGTGTAAGTTGAGGTAAAAAAAAGTTAGACGTAAAAAGCCAAACCCAATAAAAATTGCGCACCCCCTCTCCAACAAAGCTGAGATGATTTTTTTGATGGATTTATTTGAAGAAGAAAAAAATACTACCTTTTTGTTCTGGGCTATTTTTTATTTTCCTGATTCAGAAAGGCAAGAACGTCTCAACGGTACTGTCTTTCACATCCTGCTTGCAGTAACTTGTCGTTACTTGCATAAGTCTGACAGAGGCAGACTTTGCTAACCAACCAGCAGCAGTTACTTTTGCAGAGGTTAATTGGGGGAAAGACCAGACGAGCAACAGGGAACAAGGACTGATAGGGGCTTTCCCTTGGGGCTGAAGCCGTAACAGATTTCTGCCTTTTAATGCTGTGGCATATCATAAAAGAAGACATCTCTTAAGGTTTTGGAGCTGGCTTATGCTGGTTTAACCGTAGCATTAACGGTTTAGCATCATTGATCCTTCTGAAGATGAATTGCTTTTGGTTTTCCTCTAGGGGTGGCTTTCAGTTAACCCTGACCCTCTGCGTAGCTGTGTGATTGTATGGGCTGTCCCAAGGATGTGGGCAGGAGGTGGTGGTTTGGAGGAGGAGGACAACACGGGACCACACTTCAGAGTAGTGAAGCAGTCTTAGGTTAGGCAAGATAAACCATTAGATTGCCTTAGCTGAAGTGACTCCTGTGGAAAAGAGTTTATGTCTGCATGGTGAGCATGGCTGGGAACTGATGTGGGCTAAAATTAGTGCTTGGGATGAGTAGTGGAGAAATAGTGGGATCAAGTCTTCCAGCGCCAGAACCAGCTTACTTTGCTTTACATGACACACAGGGTAAGAGTCAGGATATTTGAGCTGTTGCATGGATTTTGTGTGAGGCCGTGTCACAGCACGTGTGCCTGTTTGGAGCCTTGTTCTTTGTTGCTTTGTGCTGATGCTGGAGCTAGAAATACCAGAGTCCTGCCTGCACTCCCAGCTGGGAAATACTGGAAATGACAGTGAGAGGAATGAGGGAGCGTGAAGGCTTGGAGAGCGATGCTTTCAGGCATGAGTTTATCTGAACAGAAGAGTCCTGGTGGTATGCGGACACCTCTTTAGCCCGAGCAGGATCTTCCTCTGAAGCTCTGTGAACATTGTCAGTAGGGCTAGCTGTGCTGAGTGGGGTTTTGTGGCAGCTTGAGCCATGCAGTGAGTCAGAAAAGACCCTTGACTGGGTTGCTAACTGACTCTTCCAACGGTTTCTTCACAGAAACACCTCCTTTGCAGGAACCGGGGAGAGTAGGTCTTCCCTTTTCGGCTGTGGTGTGGTTTTAGATCAGCCAAAGCCGCCCATGCTCTGAGTGTGTGTCATAAAGTTGTTTCATTCTTCCCTTGAAAGCAGAGGTTAACTGTATTTCAGAGCAATCTGAAAGGAAAAGACCAGTTGGTGACCCTGAAACCTGGCTGTGTTTCATCAGCCCTTGTACTGAGTCTTGCTTTGTACCACTGTGTATGTTGCGAGCTGCTTGTCCTTTGATTTTGGCCAGCAGCACCCCAGATGTCAAGAGCAGGACACTCACTGTATTTAATTTCCAATCCAACTCCTTTAGGTAACTTAAGCCAGAAACAAGAAGCATGCACAGATGTGAGTTCCCGGTCGTCTGTGCCGAAAGGTAAGGCTGGAACAGACCCTGCGGTGCTGTGCTCTTGGAGTTTATCTTCTCTGCCCATGGGCTGGGCAGGGCTACCAGTGTCCCACGTATTGGCCACAGCACTGGCAAGGTGTGGGGAAGCCGCTGCAACTTCAGGTTTGATTTTTCTGTCCTTGGTGCTTTCCAGATGAACCTCCCCTGTTTTGTTTTCTCTCCCTGAATTTCAGAAAAGCCTTGTTGGCCTTGGCCCTGCTAAGGAACTCGCTCATTTTAGTTTCTCTAGCCAAGGGAATCTCCCACCCACTCTGCAAAATCCCCACTCTTTGCGCTGTTGCTACGGTTGGCTCATTGGTAGGTGGAAGAAGTTGGTGTGGCTTTTAAAGGAACAGCAGACAGACTATTTGGGAATTGATCCAGCAGAGACCATTTTAGAAGTGTGAGAATTGGAGCTTAAAAGAATGGGTAGTAGTAGTTCTAGGGCTTTCTTCAGGGGTGAATTTGGGACTGAGGCCTTCCTACTCAGTGCAGATCATGAAATGAGGGATTTTATTTCAAGATCGCTCCTCATCCTCCGGCACTTTGCAGCAGCATCCATCACCCGAATGTCCATCAGAAGCCTTTGGTGCAATGTGAAAATACTGAAGGTATGTGCCACTGATGAGCGATGTCCCTGGGTCCTGATGTAACAGCTGCTGGAAAAACTGGAAGCTGCTAAATTCTGAGTTGCCTTCTTAGTCACCAGGTATTTAGTTTCCAAAAAATGAAACAGCAGCCGAGGTCCTCCCCATGTGAAGAGCATCACAGCAGAAAGAAAGAATGTGATTCTGGCGTGCAGCTTTGTGAGAGGATAAACGGTGGAGGTAGTGGCAAAAGGAATCCAGATTATCACAGAAAGCTGCCGTCAGTTTGCTGTGTCCTCCTGAAATATGTGCTGGGGGAAAACGAAGCAGCAGGAAATGAAGCCTGATGTTCTGCAGGCTGCAGCGTAGAGGAGTCTCTGAGCTGGGACCCTGGCAGTGCAGAAAGCAAAGTGTGCCCTTGTGTCCTCTAGAGGTGCTTAATGTTGGTGGCAGGGAGTGGGTTTGGTGCTGGGATTGCCCATTGGTGAAAAACAGATGATTTGAAGGAAAAGCTGCTCTTCATTTTTTTTTCTTGCTGTGTGAATCTGAGGACTGGCTAAGGCTCACACAGCAACAGGACCTTCTTGCAGAGCTGGTTCTGCTTCTTGCTGAGGTTTGCCACTTCCCTCAGTACCTTATAACTTGTGTGTTTGTCATCTGCTGTTTGTGTTTGCTGCTCCTGGCCAGACAGAAGCAGGCTTTTAGCACCGTGCTCCCCGAGCATTGAGCACTCCCTGCCTTGCCCATCTCTGCTGGTGCTACCCATTTTGAGGGTAGGCTCCCAGCCTACCCTCTGCAGTTCCAGCTGTTCGTATGGTCACAGAGATACTTTGGCTTCTGCTTTTCACTCAGAGGCTGCTTCTGAGTCATGGCGCTGCAAATACTGTATCTTGTATGTCACATGCAGTTTTCAGATCTTGAAAACAAAAGCGACCTTTCTGTTGTGCAGACAGACTGCTGCCATGCACTCACTAGTGAGGAGGTAGTTGATCTCACCAGTTGCTGTCAGAATGGAAATTTGAAAATAGTGCTGAAAGTTACTAGAACCAGTTGAGAAAAGAATGACGTGTGCCTCTCAGCTTTTCCCATTCTGTCCACCTGAGAGCGCGCCATAAACAAACAGGGAATTAATCGCCATAAACAACCCTGGGAATCTGTGGGCTGTGCGTTCCCCAGAAATAGCTGTTCCCTGTCCTGTTCCCCAGGGTGATGAAGCAGTTCCTGTGTTCAAAGCAAGGCAGATGCGTCACCCAGCCTACAAAAAGACTCACCAGCCAGGTGGTTGTGGTCAGTCTTGCAAAATATGGGGCACCTTGTCACGGCAGTACATGTAGCTCCTTCACACACTGCTCCCTGGGCAGCTGAGCTCGTGGAGGCTGACCTGGCAGCTGGCTTCGCACACAGGGGAACTGTCTGTGGCGCTGAGATATGTCTAGTCATTGGTATTTCCTGCTCCTGCTTTCTTTCAGGTCCATCACATGAGCTTATCCTGCTTTGGGTGGACTTAAATCCTGAGGAGGAGTGGAGAACAATTGAAATAAATGGGGCTGTGGACTTTGCTACAGTGTGTAGCTGGGAGATGTGGTACTGCTGTTTGGTTTATCTCTGTCTCAAGTCTGCCAGGCTTCTCTCATATGCAGAACCACTTTCTCCGTGCCCTATGTAACTTTGCAGTGCCTGTGGTGTAAGTCTTTGATTAGGCTGTCTGTAGCCCTTAATGCTCTCTCTGCTTCTCTATGCTTGTCCAAACCCAGAATTGCTCATACCTTACTTTTTTGCCTTCCAGCAGCTGTGCTGCCAGTAGAATCATTTCCTAGGATACTTTTTGGCAGGCTGTTATGATAGTTTTTCACTAAGGTTCTGGCACTGCTTACTTAGCACTGTGCTTCTAAGCAAATGAGGGGCTTGAGCAAAAGGGTATGACCATCATTCGCTAAACCTAACACATTTCTTGCAAAACATGCCTTTTAAAATTCACATCATTTCCTGCAAAGCCAGGCTTCCGCCAGCAGCTTGTACCTCACTATTCCCCATCTCCTGGCTGAGAACGGTAAGATTTGGATATTAACAGCTCTGTGAAGTGCAAAGTCGTGTTCCAGTGTTAGATAATTGTTGAATCCTCATGGCTGATCATATGTCCCAGGGAGGACGAAGGACCTGCTTGATTTCTCTGCGAAAACACTCAAGTGGCTGGAACAGGGAAGTAGCAGATCACACTGTGGCAAGCAAGATTGATGTTATGCACTAGGAAAATCAATATAATAAACTGAAGTGTTGGAATGAATTGCCTGGAGAAGTTCAGGGACCTCCATTACTGAAGGTCTTTAATTCAGCCCAGACCCCTAGGTCAGTCCTCAGAGCTGTAGCATATTGGAGTGGGACAAGAGGATGGATTAGCCTCGTGAAGACCCGCCCAAGCTGTCTTTTTATAGCTAGATGAACCTCTGCTTTTACTTCAGCATTTGCAAAAGCAGTTCTTTTTTCTCAGCCTGAATTTGCAAATAGTTTTGTCTCTCTGATTTTAGCCTCTTCAGCTCCCCACACGCTTTGCTGGAGAGTCTTGCCCAGCTCTAATAAGATGCCATGCAAAATGCTCTTTTGATGTGTTTCTGTCTTTTCCATTTTCAGGGTTTGCTCGACGTCGCCATCGCACCAGCTCTGTGAGCGATAAGGATGTTAAACAGCCACGACTAGGTACGCAGGTGTTCCAGGAGTGGTGGTGTGCTTTCCTCTGAGGAAGGACCTGTTGAACTTCTTCACAGAAACACCCAAGAAATCAACCTCCCGCATCAAGGGAAACTTTTGTTTAGTAGCTGCATTAATTTTTAATGCAATAGGTTATAAAATATACAGACAAAGGGACCTGGCAAATAACGAGAAACATCCATTTCTGTTTGAGAGATATTTTACATCTACCTGAGCAGAAGGCACGCAGATGGCATAGGTTAAGGACTTCCTTCAAGTGTGACATGGCAGTAAAGCATTCAGCTGTAGGTCATCCCTGTATTTGTTTGTTTGCTTTTTTTTAACGAAATCAGGAAACATACTGACAATTTAAAACCCACTAAGGGCTCCACAGTTTCTCTAGCAGATTAAAATCTCGTATGATTTCAGCTCACCCTAAAGGAGAGAAATAACTGAAGAGTGATGACAAAGTTGAGGCAGAGTAATTGCAGGAAAGACTGGGTAGCCTGAGCACACCTGCGGGCTGTATAACACCGGTGTCAACATCCTTGCCTTAGTCATCTGCTCTTCTTTACCCTTTTATGCCTCTGCTTTTAGCCTTTAGTCCAGCGCTGCCCAGTGTCTGGGGTGGGGGAGCTGGGCTGGAGCCAGTTTTTGACTGGAAGTCTGCACACAGGAAAGTTCTTGAGAAGGTGCTCCCAGAAGACAAGATCTTACCCACTGACAAAACTCAGCAAACTTAACAGCAGTGAGGATAAGGTTTTTCAGAAAGTGCTGAGCAGCGCCCTTATTTATCGCCACCGTTCTCTCTTCAAGAAAGAGGTGCTTTTGAGATCAGGGATCTCAAATTCTCAAAGCAAAAGATATGTCTGTTCCAAGGTGCAGATAGCTGAGTAAGGGTGGTGCAAGACCAGCGTAGGTGTAAAGGGAACTAGGGAACGGGGAATTATACACACAGTACACCAATACCTAATTCTCATCTTAAAGAGGTAATAAGATTTAGTTTTTATATGAAGTTGTTTCACCTTGTCCCTGAATTTTCTTCTTCTTTGGCTCCTGTGCAGAAATAGGAAAAATTATGGGTTAGTTTCATGTGTTCAGAATTTGTCATCTCTACCTGGCTCTGTGGAGCAGCCTCTCACCAGGGCCATTGTTTCTCTGTGTGTAAGTGCTAGAATTTTGGACCTTCGTGGCTCAGAACTAACTTTTTCACCCTCATACTCTTGTTGTCTTCTCTCTCAGATTCAGCTGAAAAGTACCGGCATCTCCTCGTCAATTCTATCTGCCAGAGGTATGGAAGCAGGAGAGCAGCAGAAGCAGCAGCACAGGAACAAACACAGCCACTGGCTTTCAACCAGGCCTTCGTCAACCTTGTCATTCGGCAGAGCAAAGCCTCCCGCTTAAAGGAGAAAACAGAAAAACCCCGAGAGGATGTGGCAAGCACTCCAGAACCAGAAGAATGTGCAGATACAGCCGTGAAAGTGTCAGATCTATTTTGTAGTGTGGTCCCATCAGGCTCGACAAAGGTCATCTTTTTGTTTGGTAAACCAGGTACTGGCAAGACCATGCTAATGCACAGGATTTGTCAGAAATGGGCGGAGGGTGTCCTACCTCAGTTTCTCTTCACTTTCCTGTTTGAGTTTCGGCAGCTCAATTTATTAAAAAGAAAATTGACTCTGAAGGAGCTTTTGTTTGACCTGTTCCTTCAGCCAGAAGACAGCCCTGATGCAGTGTTCCAGTACCTCCTGGAAAATGCCTGGCGTACGCTAATCATCTTTGATGGGCTGGATGAGTTTGCAGCTAACATGGATAGGTTATCGTCTTCTATGGGAGGCCCAACTCTTACCTCCCGTATGTCCATATCTGAGCTCTTTGCAGACTTGTGTCATGGGAAGCTCCTACCTGGTTGCACGGTGTTGGTCACCAGCCGACCTAAGAGACTACCTGACTTCTTACTAAACACAGTGGATGTGCTAGCAGAAGTTTGGGGATTTGACCATGAGAAGGTTGAGGAATATGTCAACCGCTATTTTCATCAGCATTCATTCAAAGAACAAGCCATTGCTCACCTGAAGAACAACACCAAGCTCCTCAGCATGTGCCTTATCCCTGCTCTGTGTTATGTTGTGTGCATATGTTTGGAGTATTTGCTCCTTAAACATCAGATGAGCGTGGAGCTTCCTCAGACTATGACACAGTTTTATATCAAAATGCTTCTCATCTTCATAAACAAACAGCAGGGGGAGTGTGCAGGTGGTGAGGAGACTCAGCTGAACTGTAACAAGAAGGCCATTTTGGGTCTGTGTGACCTTGCACTGAAAGGCCTGGAAGATAAGAAGCTAGTATTTTATGTTGGTGATATTCCAGAGCACGTGAAGGAATTTGCTTCCTTACATGGACTGCTGACCGTCTTTGAGGTGAAAACGAGTGGCACTCGCCCAGAGGCTGGCTATGCCTTTGTCCACTTGAGCTTGCAGGAGTTTTTTGCAGCACTGTGTCTCATGGTAAGTAAGAGGGTGGACAAGAACTACCTGAAGAAGAAGTTCTGTTTGAAGTCAAAGTGGACTTTAAAGAACGAGGCAAAGACTGAGTTCATGGAGAATCTTCACATCTTTCTCTCAGGCTTGTCATCGAAAGAATGTAGGACGTTTCTTATGCTCCTAGCTGAACAAGATGAAGCTTGGGTGCAGGATAAGCAGGACGTAATCCTGCAGTCTCTCAAGAAACTAGCAGCCACTCATCTGACCGGGCCTAAGGTCATTGAGCTCTGCCACTGCACGTTTGAAACACAAGACCTCAAAGTAGCCCAGCACATCGGGAGCCTGCTGAATTTCAAGTATGAGTTTAAAAACTTTAGACTGATGCCTCTGGACATGTCGGCTTTGGTTTTTGTCATAAACTCGGGCCAGGATTTGACTCATTTGGATTTTGCAGGATGCCTCATGGACATTGACTGTTTGGAGGTTCTGGCTGGCTGTAAAAATGTAGAGCACTTGAGGTAAACACACCGAGTGGTATGAGCTGGTGGGTGGAGAGAAGGGGTAAGGGGTTGCAAGGGCAAGTTCTAATCTGAAAAGCATAACTTTGATACCAAAGAAATTTATAAAATAATGAATTTGTGAGTGATTGAAGGATATTAAGGTGATAAACCCATTCTGGCTGGTTTTGTTTGTTTGTTTCTTTGTTTTGACTAAAACAATCGAACGAGGGTAGTTAGTCTAGTAGATAAGAGAGAAAATGATAGGTATTTCTTGACACTGCAAAGGCAGGGCAAATCCTTCAAGCAAATGAGAAAATTGTGATCTAAGCGTGATCACCATAAACCAGGTGAACAGGAGATGACAACTGCACTCTAAGGTTGCTTTGCTATAATGCTGGAAGGACATTTCAAGGAGGATCTCTTGGGATTGTGCTGTGAGATGCGTCTCATTCTGTATTTCTATGAATGACTCGGAGGAATATGTGTAGAGCTTGCTAACGTGGAGAAGATGGGGAGTAGCCAGGGTGAGGATTACCTTGACCTGAAGGGAATGGCATTGTCTGCTGTGAAGCAGAGGAGCATAAACAGAGACGTGAAAACTGCTATTCCTGGATATTGATATCATTGTAAAAAGGACAGTAATCGATTGTTCTCTGCCTCCATTAAGACAAATAGGAATACCATTTAATTTCCTGTTAGAAAAGCTTTCTGATGATACATCCTAACTCTGAATTGCTTATGCAGGCACAGGGCAGTGCACAGAGTCCTCTGCTTTCAAAGAGCAGGCTGGGCAGATGCCCAAGGGTGGTCAGGCTTTTCCCTTGCATGAGAAGAATGGAACAAGGGATTTTTGAGAGTTCTTCCTTGGCTCATACGCACTCAAGTCCGTGCCTGCTTTCAGTTATGGTCCGCAGGACACAAGTACTGAGTACCATCTGTTGGAAGGGCCCGCAAATGGCAGTGGGACCCTGTTATGGTTTGAGAAACCTATAACAATTTATTGTTGTTTAGACAATCGTTCTATCACCCGATGACACCGCCCCACCCAGGAAAGGGAATCGGGAAAAACAAGGAAACCTAGGAGTTGAAGTATAAACGGATTTAATAGAGTAAGATTAACATTAATAGCACTAAAGAACCAATATTGATTCCAGTACCAATATAGAATATGCAAAGATTATCCTCAGCCCATTCTACGCATAGAAGCTGTGCTCTTCCAACAGTGGACAGCAATGTGGGATGGTGTGAGTGCAGCGGCTTCGGGAGGAAGGGAAGGGCTCGGGGCTCCAGCACCGGGGCACGAAGTTCTCAGGATCGCAGCCATCAAGGGATGGGGCAAACTGCAACAAACTTTCTCATTTATAGTGAACGTGACATTCATTGTATGAAATAACCCTGTTGGCCAGCTTGAGTCAAGTGGTCAAGTCGTGCTCCTCCTCGTCCCTCCGTCTGGCAAACTCGAAAACACTGAGACCTTGAAACCCACACACCATAGCTGGCTACAAAGTAAATATTTTCACAAATTCAGACACTGGAGTCTTCTAAAAGTGCAGTTTTCCCAAGTATTAGAAGAGAAATTAGTCCTGTGTGGCTCAGACCAGGAAAGACCCCAAGCATTTCAGCTGCCTCTTGCTTGTACAGAGCCTGTGTAAAGAAGCAGCATCGCCTCCGGTGTGTTCCTAATGACCGTGGGCCATGACTGTTGTACCACTGCACCTCTGCAACTTGTTCCTGACTCCCTCTGGTTTAGGGTGAGGGTGGCAGAGGCACATAGGGCAACAGGGCCACAGGTGGGTTCCTGCTTTTGTGGCCCCGAAACATGCTGGGAGAGACATGCTACCCAGGGGTATTTGTACCAATCCATCCCGTATCAGTACATCCTGCAGCTGATTCGGAGGAGAGCTTGTGTGCCTGAAAGCTTACCTGTTTGTTTTTTCCAACACCACCAGCTCCTTCTATAGAAGAGGTACTTGCCCCACAAACCTTGTCTTTTTTATATTTTGGACAAGTCTGGCTGCTCTGCCACCCAAATTTAAAGCATCTGGCCTGAATTGAACCCTCTTGTAACTCAGCAGCTCATCACACTGTTAGACGCTCTGTGTGAATTCAGTTTGCCCCTGTGTGACCTGACCTTGTCTCATGAACGGGTCTCCAGTGTCCTGACTCTGGCGGGGCATGCAACAGGGCTGACTCTTCACCTGTGGCAGCACTTACACATGGTGTCACTGTATCAAAAGGCAGAAGCCATCTCTTGAGGCATTTGCAGTTGTTGTGCAAGTTTAATGTTTTGGAGATTTTTTGAAACAGATATTTGAAAACGTAAAGATGCTGCAGAAAAGAGCATGATACAACGGCTGCTAAGAAAGAAATTCAGAGCTTTTTTAAAAATCATGTATTAACCTGCCCTGTGGGCTAGTTTATTTCAGTTTTTGTTGTGTTCATGTTTTTTCCCTTTTCTTCATTTTTTAGCTTTCGTAGTAGGAGGTGTGGCGATGACTTTGCTGCTGCTCTTTCAAAGAGCTTACGAGGAATGGGGAGCCTGAAGAAACTACAGTAAGTCTTTGCTTGTAAAGTCAGAGCCTTTTCCTCTCTGTCCTCTGTCACTATCTTGTGGTTTAATTACATCTGCTCACTCGAGGCTGATCTGCTCTGTGCAGCGCTGTATAGAGAATAACGCAGTGCTGTGCAGAGCAGCACAGGTACGGATGGCTCTTGTTTTATGCTGGTATCAAGAGGAGTATTGCATTGCCCTGGTTGAAAAGGAGTATAAAGTTGGCTGCAGGGGACAGAGTCAGGCCACGTCCTCTCTACATTGGTGTGCTGGGAGTGCGGCATAGGCAAACATCTGAGACAGGCTTGCCGTGCGCTGCGCGGGATGCTAGTCCTCCCTTTGATTGCTTTGAATGACTCTTTGTTTTTCCAGGTTGATGGGCGGGAGCATCACAGCTGAGGGGATGACTAGCTTGGTCCAGGCTTCATCACAGTGCCTTCAGCTTGAGGAAATAAAGTGAGTGTGTTGTGGCAATGACCCTCAAATCAGCTGCTCATTCCTTGGAGGCCTGGGTTACTAATGAGAATGAATCTGTGTGCAGCTTGCAGGACAATCGGATACGGGATCTGAAAGTGAAGAGAGTGCTAGGACTGTTTTCCAGAATGGAAAATCTGAAGAAAATAGAGTGAGTAAAAATGGCTTAAACCTATTAAAAATGATAGCCACTATGAAGCCAAGCACAGCATCAGAGAGCGTTTAAATCCTAATCAGATCAGAATTGCTAGGTGTCTCTGTAAGGGGTGACACTTGCTGTTAGAGATGCCAGTGGAGGACATGTGGGACACTAAGTGGGGGCACAGACATTTAAGGGCAAGCAGGGCTGTGCTGGAGGCCTGGCTTAGTTCGAGATAGGCTCAGACTCACAGTTCTTACCCAGGTGTTTTAAAATAATCTCAGGGGAGTCCTGGCACCACTGACACCTCTCCAGGAATTACAATGCATGTGCTTGACCTGGTGCTTGGCATGACTTTTTCCTCTTGTGCCTCCTCACCTCTCTTCCCCATGGTCAGGCTCAGACTGAGATGCCTCACCTCTGCGTGAGAGAGGATGGCTCCATCCCTGCCTTCCTGGCCTTTTTGTTAGCCCTCTTCTCCCGTACTCCTTCTAACACTCCTGTAACAGCACAGTGCTGAGCGAGAGGGACTGACTGCTAGGAAAACTCCTGAAGTGGATCTGCAGTTTTTTAGGTGGAGAGAACCAGCCTGATTTGTGAAGGGATTTAAAACCTCTGAAAAGCTAGCAGTGGCAGTTTAAGCAGCAGCAGGCAAAGCAGAGCTGCTGCGAGTGTTGGAGTGTCAGTGTAGTTTGCATTATAGGCGAGGGGTAGCCACAAAACCATACTGCCTCTGTGGGAAGGCAAAGCCACGGCATTGCCTATCCACACCGGTTAAAAGGGAGTGATTCTGCCTTTAAAGTTCTTCCACATACCCCTGGGCGCAAGCAGGTGAACCCAACATATCTGCAGTTATTGCTGGACCCCATCCCAGAGTTAATGGCTTTGCAGTATGATTAGAAATATTTACAAGCAGGTTGGAAAGAGGGAGGAAAGGGGGAAACGTACCTGCTCCTCGTCTTTCCTGGGCACACTGGATAACAGCTTGTGGGAAATGCCAGCATGTCCCCGGTGAAGCAACTTATCATATGGAAAAGGTAGGAAGCCAGTGCAATTTGTAAGCCTCGTTACTTCACACATTTCTATTACACACGTACAGTGGTGTTGTCATGGATGATTCCTTTGAGGCCGCAGGAAAGGTGTTCTCTGGCCCTGAGAACAAGCAGAGGTTTGTAGAAGCAAGACCTTATGTTTCACATTTAATGAGGTTCAACAAGTAATGAAACAGAGTAAACATGCAATTAAAGAATAAATCCTTAGAGGTTGCTAGTGTTGTGTCTTCGGGGGGTGTTTTAAATGTGAGGGTTTAGACCACACTAATATGCCATACTTAAATTAGATTTGTTATAGTGAGAGTTTTAACTGCAGTGTTGGCTGGTTGTGTAATCATACAGATATAAAGTATATTCCCTACATAACTCAGAAACAGTTAAAGATTCTTCTGTTGCACATAGAGGAAGTATCTCTGATTCTAAATTCATGGGAGCTATAGCCTGCAGAGCGGAACTGTGATCTGGTAATGCTTTTGTTGGGTCCTAAATACAAAATTACAAAGTTTTGGAGAAATCCCCTAACTAAAAGAATGTGTGCTTCAGGGTTTTTGGGTGCAGAGCAGAGGGCTTTTGCCTAACAGAAGAGTGTGCTCTTGGGTCCAGCATCTGAGGTTGTGTTCTTCCTCCTGTTCACAGTCTGAGCAACAATGATCTTTCCTTGAACGCTCTTCTCATTTTGGCAAAGGAAGTCATCGCATGTCAAAACGCTACTGAACTGTGTGTCAGGTATTGATGCATGAGAGCTCTTACAAAAACAAATATGTTGCCTATTTAGATGCTGACTTTCTAAATGAATGCTGTTTTACAGCTTAATTGTTGGCTAATCAAAATCAACAAAAATTAATTTTAATACGTTTTGTTTTCTGTTTGAAACAATTTGAATTCATCATATTATGGACTTTCTCTTGTCTTTTTTTTTAATAGATCATTTTATCCTTGCGCTGTAAATTGATTTGCAGGGCGTAATATTTCTTCTTATAGAACAGAATTTAAAATTTCTTTCAAGCTTTGCAATGTATCAACTGGGAAATTCTTTACCGGCTAGCACAAATTTGCTATAAATCAGCGAAGTTTACTGAAAAGGTGTGGATTAAAGTAGCTCTAGCTCTATGTTCCTTTAAATTACAGATTTTGGTGTTTTCATAGGCCCAGGATGACAGAGAAAGGGTAGAATCTTTAACTCCTAGCTCTTATGGTTGTAAGTTTAACAGGCCAGGTTAATCCTTGGTGTGACTCAAGGGACGTCAAACTGCGTACAGGTTCTTCTTATTACTGGAATGGAGGTTTTACTGAACCTCTTTCCAGCAAACTGCTGGTCTTGCAAAAAAAACCCAAAACATCCCTGCCTAATCTTCTTAACTGTGTTACTCTCTTGTCTACATCACAGCCCCAGTTCAACATGCAGTGTGTCGTGCTGCCCTCTAGCCACACAACTGCTGGGGCTCGCCTGTGGCAATGTGCTAGCATGGCAGATGTCAAGGCCCTCTTTAGCATGGGTCCTTACT
Organism: Ibidorhyncha struthersii; assembly: GCA_013398815.1. Classification (NCBI taxonomy): domain Eukaryota; kingdom Metazoa; phylum Chordata; class Aves; order Charadriiformes; family Charadriidae; genus Ibidorhyncha; species Ibidorhyncha struthersii. Next base: position 168,403 of record VZSZ01007860.1, on the reverse strand, counting down.
GAGCACTTCTACTAAAGAACTGGCATCCTTCCACCTGTGCCCTAACATTGGCTTGGATCTCTTTTTCAGGAAGGACACCGTGATGATATATTTTTCTGGCCCGTCTGGGAAAGTTCCAAGGTGAGAAACTGCACTTGTGGTTATGCTATATTTGGGGTTATGCTGATTCAAACTGTCAGCTTGGTGTCACTAGAAACCACTCCGGCAACAGAACTGGTTGCCTCTGCCCTTGCGTCTGGCAGAGCTGGTTCCACCTGAGCAAGGAGAAGGGTAACCAAAAATAACTGGTCTTTGCACAGACCTACCAGCCACTTCCATAAAGGAAATGTCTTTCTGCCTGTGTAAGCTTGAAGTGCTGTGTTCCTCTTGCAACACTGCTGATGCTGAAGCCAATGGGCAGTTGAATGTGAGGATAAATGAATGAAAAGCCTTCACTGGCTGGCTCCTATGTTCTCCCTGCTTGTGAGTACTTTTGAAGGAAGGGTGGATTAGGCCTTAATTAAGAAACTACAAAACAATCTCTTGTTCCTTGGTAGGGAACTCACTTTGCCCTGTGTCATGCAGTCCTTGAGCAACCTCACAATATTTTGCATGGATGCGTAAACTGGCTCAGCCTGGAGTCAGCTAGAAACTGCTCCTGTTCAGATGCCTGAACAGTCGTCTTGTGCTGTTGTAGGCAGCCTGGTGCGGGGGGATACGTTTATCCCTTCCTGTGGTGGCACAAGCCCACATGGAGGCAAAACATCCTGCATCTTAGTTGATTCAAATATACAGTGAAATCCTGTGTGGACGTCCCCTGTGCTCCCATCTCCTGATGGAGCTCTTCTGGCTCTTGAAAATCACTAAACCTTGTGTGGAATGGTTGGACAGAACACAGACCTTGTTTCTTACAGAAAACTTCCAGAAAATACTGACCAGCTCCCAGATCCTCCTGTTTTCTGAACACATATTAAAGGCCTTAATATTTTGCTTGTTTGCAGATCTTTGGATTTGAGGTGGGAAGAGAATAAGGAACGTGTAACTCCAACTAGATTTGTGAAGTTATGGTAAGAGAAAGCATTGAAATTTCTGCCGCTGAATGTGATTTGCAGATGACAGGTACTACAGAAGGACAAGAATAGCAGCTGCGTTGGTCCTTAAGGACAGAGGATGTTGCCCCATATGAAAAAGTTTGAAATAAACCTGAATCAGTAAATAAAAATAACAGAAGAAATCCCAATCTGGCCCAGCCAGTGGCTTTATTTCTTGTGTATTGGGCTCTACAGCCCTAGGGAGACAGAATTCCCTTGATAATGCCCACCTTGCCATATTGTTCTTATAACTGCCAAAGGCATGAGCCATATAGTTTTCTTTCTTGCCTGGGCTTCAGAAGAGAGTAATGGCTTTCTGGAAATAGGCTCAGGCACGTTATCTGAGCATGTTAAAGCTGGGAAATGGCCCTCCCTTACCTCCTTCTTGTTCCCTCACTACTCTGCACAATGGGAACAATTACATACATCCCCTTCTCATGGACGGTGGTGCCAGGCAGCTCTCACAGAAGGCATTGCACTTGCACAGCACTCTGCAAACGTGTCCCTCTGTGCTCCTTTTGCAGCAGAGAGACAGAGTAATGTGCCCAGGATTGTGTGGCAGAGCAGGGAGTAAAACCTTCCTCTCTTGGTACTGCTTCTTTGTGCCCTCATTTGGAGAGAGACACCAGAAGTGCCTGGGCCTCCCTGTTCCCTCACTGCTTATTAACCCTTCCTGCTCACAGCTTGCAGCATCGAAGCCTGTCTTCCCAACATGCAGAGGAGATCGTTGCCATTCTCCAAAGCTGTCCCTGTCTCTCCGAAGTGGAGTAAGTGCCTCCTTTCCTTCCTGTTGAGTGGCTGCAGGTGGGTGGCAGGGAGCAGGGGATGTTGCACATAGAGGGCAGTGAGACACAGGGCCTGACCCCAAGGAAAGGTCCCAGTACGCTGTTACGTCTAGTGGGATCCTGGTTAGGGATTTTTGGTGAGGTTCAGCAGAAGATGAATACTGAGCAGCCTTCGATTTCTGAGACAACTGCAGCCTCTGGCTCCCTGAGACTGTAACCAGAGATGCCAGTTATGGAGCAGACCCTGCTAGTGAAGCACTGCTGCACGCCAGAGGCAGTATGGAACCGTCCCAGAGGCACTGCTCCTCCAGCAAATCCTCTGAGCCAGCAAAGGGACACAGATTGCTTTTGTGTGGTCCCTTTTGTCTTCTAAAGCCGTCCAGCTCTGTTGGGAGAAGTGGGTGGAGGAAGGCAAAAGGTCCACTTCATAACCTGCACGTTGCAATGAGTATCATCCCTACTTTTCCTTATTTGCCTGACTATGAGGCCACCTGGATTTGGCTGTAAAGCTCTCCTAGCCTGTCTGCCTCGGAAAATGCAGGAATACCGGTTGCAAGACAGTTCAGTGCAGACTGTATCTTGAATTTAGCTACACCTCAAACCCCAGTTTTCTGGCTCACTGATTTGAATTGGGATCTGGAGATCTTTGTCACCCTGTGTTTTCTGCCTTCCTTTCTTCCTTCTGGGAGGACAGTAAACACTCGCTCATTTGGTTTCTTGGTTTGTACTCCCACTTAGGTTTTCAAAAGTAAGATGGTTTTGGGGCTAAAGCATGAATCATGTTGTCTTAGGGGTAAAACTCTTGTCTGAAGTTGCTTCGTGCAGAGATAAGCAGGGAAGATTGATCTGGGACAGAAGAACAGTCCAGGCAAAAAAGCAGTTGTAGGAAAGGGAAAGCAAGCAGATTTTGAGGGCTTTGTTGTTCATACTCTTCAGAACAGTCCCCACTAACTGGAAAATGCCTCAGTTTATCAGGTAACAAGCTTGGAGATGAAGGCTGCAGTTGCCTGCTGGAAAGCCTCCCTTGGATGTCAATTTCAAAGCAGCTGGAGTAAGTGTTGCCTTGTACACACCCAAATTGGCCTCTTTTCTTGAGCCTGGCAAGGACCATACAGAGATGCTGAGCAGGGATCCAGGAGGCAAAGACCTCACTCAGACCAGTGCTACAGAAGCAGCTCTGAGCACTCTTCAGGAAGGATGAGACTCAGCCCATGAGACTGTTCAGGCTGAAGTTGGTAACTTGCTCAGGGCATCATGCATGGAAACTGGTCTAAATGCAGCTGAAGTGCTTCCATTAAAACCCCTTCTGCAGGAGCAGTGATCCTGTGTGTTTTCCACTGTGCCACTTCTGAAGTGAAATGGGTTCATGTGTGCTGCACACTGATGACCGCTTCCACTAGGACAGTCCTGTGTGATTTCAGTGACCAGCTAATTGCCTTTTTTATCTTCCTTAGTCTCAGTCAAAACCGTCTCTCTGTTAATGGCGTTTGCAGTCTGTTGAAGTCAGTAAATACCTGCCAGAAGATGATGGAGGTACAAGTCAGGTATGTAGGTCTTGAATCATTCCAGAGGTTAATCCCAATATACAAATCTGCAAGTTATGTTCTGAGATTTTTGTTGAGTCAGTTCAGAAGTGGAGTGGGTGGAGAACATAGAATCATAGAATTGTTTTGGTTGGAATAGATCGTTAAGATCATCGAGTCCAACCGTCAACCTAACACTGCCAAACCCACCACTAAACCATGTCCCTCAGCACCACATCTACCCGTTTTTTAAATATCTCCAGGGATGGCAACTCCACCACTGCCCTGGGCAGCTTGTTCCAATGTTTGATAACCCTTTGGGTGAAGAAATTTTCCCTAATATCCAGTCTAAACCTCCCCTGGCGCAACTTGAGGCCGTTTCCTCTCATCCTATCACTTGTTAGTTGGGAGACTGACCCCTCCCCTGGCTACCCCCTCCTTTCAGGGAGCTGTAGAGGGCGAGAAGGTCTCCCCTCAGCCTCCTTTTCTCCAGGCTGAACACCCCCAGCTCCCTCAGCTGCTCCTCATCAGACTTGTGCTCCAGACACCTCACCAGCGCCATTGCCCTTCTCTGGGCACGCTCTGGCACCTCAATGTCTTGTTGTGAGGGGTGCCCAAAGATGATTCCTAACACTGACACTTGGTAATACATTGCTGCAAGCTGATTTTATCTGAGCCAGATATATTGAGAAGGTACAGAACTCTGTGTCCTTTCACGCATGGGGACAGTTTTTGACTCTTTTCTGCTCTCTGCCGTGGGAAGTTTTGGAGAGAGGGTCTCTGTGGAGTATGAGAACTGGTGACGTGTCCTGGAGTGGAGCTGGAAGTTCTCCCCTATTACTTTCCATTGGAAACCCCCTGGAGTTAAAGTGTAACAATTTTGTCTGCACTTTCTTTAATGGTTCAGAGAAACTGGGTCATCTGATATTGATTTAAAACTAATGGAGATTATTTTTTGCTTGCTTTGGGAGTGTTTTAAGTGATTGGTGTCACCAAAGAGTTTTGCAGGGCAAAATCAAGCATTCTTAAAGCAAGAAGTCCTGTAAATAACCAAAATGTGACATTGATTGATTCCTTCTCTTCTTCACAGCCTTTATTCTGACACTGCAGTCCTGAGGTTTACAGAAGACAGAGAGTTTGCTTCCCTTCCTCCGAGGTACAGTGTGTGTGCATAAATGGTGTTTTCTCAGCATCTTGTTTATTTCTTGTATCCTGTTTAGATACCAAGGGTGACAATTCTTCTCAAGCAGTTCTTGCCCCTCCTCCCCTCTGAATCTAAATGTAGTACTTTCTCCTGATTTTCTTAGCCACTTTGGAAGTTGTCCACTGCCTTCTGTGGTGTTTGAGTTATGTTTTATGTCTCTAGGGGACATTTCAAGCCACAGCATCCAAAGCAAAGCAGGCTGTTTAATGACAGCTGTGCTATCTGATACAGTGAACAGTAAAAAAACAAGTGAACCCCACACCTCCAAACCACATTTCAAAAAGATTCATGGATCCCTGCATGTTTAAAACCATCTAGTTCACTACACTCTGCATTCTGGATCATGGTACTCCTAAATCAAAATAAATTTGGAATTTTATTTTTCCCCTCAGAAAATTATGGGTCAAACCAGCTCAACCCAAATATTTTGTTTGAGAGATGGTTTTCGGTTGCTCCTGGAGCTGTGGGTTCATTTCTTGGGTTTCTGTGGGTTTCGTTTCTCGTTCTCCATGGACTGAGCCCACTGTAAAACAGCGTTTCCCACAGTACGCCTGCATCCCACCTCTTAGCCACGGAGGAACAGCAGGGCTGTCGTGGGATGCAACCCTGTTGTTGTGGCTGTGCTTGAAAGAGAGTGGCAGCCTGAGACACTCCTTTAAGGCACCAGATGACACTTCAAACTCAGGTATTTTAGGATTTGGATGTTCCATTTATTTATGAATAGTCAGGTTTTTGCACAGACGTGAACTCTTTTCACAAAACATGTTTAGACAAAAGCTGAATTCTCCATCAGACTGTAGCTTAGGTGAGAAATCTGTCTTTTCCCCTTCTTCCCACTTGCCCGCATGCTCAAGTGTTTGGTTAATCAGTGAAAGAAAGAAGAGCTTGCTATTGGCAAAGACAAGAGTGTGGGCTAGAGCCAGGGTAGCCCCAGGGACTTGCCAAATTGCTAAAGCATAAGTGTTTTACCCTTGTCTGGTTTTGTGCTCACTTACTAGGGAAGAGCCTATGTTCTCTACTGATGACCAACAATATGGAGAGGAAAACCAGGCACCTACTGCCCCCAAAACAATAAGGTACCATGGCAAATTTTCATTGTATTTCATGCATGTCCTGTCTCTGGATCCTGTAGCTGACATAACCTGCATCTCCAAGTGTGCATGGTGAATCACAAGAAAGCTGGTAAAGGCCCCGTCAGTCAGTCATTTGTCACTGTGTTCACGTTCCCAGCTTGCAGCTCTAGAAGCTCTGTGGTTAGTGTCTGGTCTTCTACAGGAGTCAAAATAGATTGTGGGTTTTCTCAATCACAGAACTGGCATGGTGACTGTGCGGTTACCTCGGCTGCAGTTACTGCATCGGAGCTGGCTGTGATAGAGCTTGTGATGTTGGGGGAGTTCTCTACTTGTTTGGAGAAATGCATTCTAAGCTGGACCTGTGTTTGGATGCATATCAGATCATGCTCTGACTCCAGCGCAGAGTGCACCTCTGTTTTGTAGGCTGCAGTGAGGAAGGAAGAAGTTGTGCCTAAAGCCTCTAACCGGGACCTTGTTGTGCCACAAGTTTTCTTTACCTTGTCTCTTTATTCTCTATTTGCAGACAAAAGCTGAAAGTACAAATTATCAGTTGTTGCAGACAAAAAAAAAATAAAGGCAAGATCTTTCAAGGGGATCTTTTTATTTCATTATTATTGCCTAATTTATTCTCTGTTTTTCTGAAGGACTGAAGTTTACAATCTTGTTTGCAATTCTGCAGAGCTGAACTATTGCTTTCTCTTTCCCCCTAGACTGACAGACAGTCATTTTCAAGCCAGTGACCTGGAGAAGCTGTGTGCAGTCCTGAAGGAATGTAACAGCATCTCTGAGCTGGAGTGAGTCCTTCTTAACTTTTATGGTCTTTATGTGCAGTTCTTTGGGATATTGAGAAAATGACGCTTTTTTTTTTTTGTTCTGCAGTGTTGGAGAATGTGGTAGAGATGTAGCCTTATGAAAGGCATGGTTTTAAGCAGGCTAATATCCTTTGCCAAGGAGACATACAGTTCTAGTGCTCTCTTAGGGCAAAGGTTGCAGGATATAAATCTAAGAAGGGGCTGTTTGATCACTTAGCCTGACTTTGGGTATTGCAAAAGCTGTAAAACTTTGCTCTATCATTTTCGCCTTTGCACCATTTGGGACCAAAGCTGCAGAGCATGAAGGATCTCACCTAAAGCAAGGGTGGCAGCCTGTGTTTTGGCTGGTGATCCCACACATGGTGTGCAAGGACCTTCGGCACCAAAGCACTTTCTTCTGTAGCGCTGTGTGTGGGGAGTCATCCTGATTGCTAACACCAAAAGATGAGCAGACCCGGCCCTGATGGAACATGTAGCCAACATACATGCTCACACCTCGGTTTTGAGGACAGAACAAGGGCCACCATAAGCATGTCATCTGGGTATCACCGCCCAAGGGCTGGATATTCTCTTAGGCCTGACAGCCTGTGGAAGAGACTTTTAGCCTTTGTTTTTCTTAAGCAATCATGTCCCTCAATCCCACATGGTCCATAGGCCACTGTAATCCTTAGGCTCTAATACCAGACCCTAATATGCTTCTCCAGGACTAACCCATGGCTCCTCTGTTGGGCCTGTCCAGGTTGATAGTTTCTCAGAGCTGTGGACTTCTGGTCCCTGGTAACTGCATTAAAAAGCACTGTCAGTTCAGACGCATCACTGGGTAGACATGAGAAAAAGATGAGCCCTGAGCTAGGTTTTTGGATGTCTTGTGTTAGTTAATTCCAGTCTCTGGTTTCCCTGTAGGCTTTAGTCATCAGTGGAGAGGGGCAGTGCCTGTGTTGTTTTGATTAGCATGCCCATGTTCCGCTTTCAGAGCTCTAGTTACTAAGAGCTGATTGTGTCTGTTGGGGCTTTTTTTTATATGAAAATCAAATGCCTTTCTTTAAATCCTAGCCTATCAAATAATTATCTGGGAGACAAGGGACTTTTGCAGCTGTTTCAATTCCTCCCGAATTTGAAAATGTTAACTTCTCTCAAGTAAGTAGCTCCTGTTTCTCCTTACTCATGGATGGGTTTTTGTGGGAGTACTGGTTGTGGAAACACAGTCCACATTTGGGAAGGGCCCTTCAGGATCAAGTGCAGTTATATTCTGTCTGTTGAGGGTAGATCCACTGTGCTGTCTGGTCTGTCCCCACTTCTAGTCCAGAAGAGATTGACTCCACTTGAAGCTTGATAGAGCTCAGTGCCCGAGAGGCTGTGTACTCAGTCCTCCATGAAGGAGAGAGGTGATCTTGCCTGCAGGTGTGGCACCTGCTTTCTAAAACAGGCTGAAATCTTTAGCAGGCCACTGAGGCTTTGCTCTCCCGGTTCCTTATCAGGAGGGAGAGCAGTCCTTCCTCTCCTGAGATGGGTGTCTTTAGAGGATAAACGCTGGGGAGCTCCAGCTTCAACAGGGGAGTCTGAATTCAGCCGCAGTGGTGGCTTATGTTTATCTGGGTATTTTACCTGGCACTCCCATTGCAAGTGCAGTGTGGCTTAAGGAGTATAGCACTGTTTTGCTTTATCGAAAGAAATATTTATTGTTCCTGTTTGATTAATTGAACTGCTCTCAATCCAAAACTGTTCCAGTTACTGACAGTCTGCAGCTGCTCTTCATGTCAGTGCAATAAAACACACTGCTGTTACCTGTTTTTTTTTTCCCCCAGCATCAAGCACACTGCCCATGGTCACAGTAGGTACTGTGATAGACCTCACAGACCTGAGCATGGTCTTAATTAGTGTGGGTTTCGTACTGCCACGACTGCACTTACAGCCAAAGAGTTGTTTTTGCCTTGCATCGTTTTTTTTTTTGAAATATGAGGAATTCCATTTAACCATAAGAAAAAACTTGCGTGGTGAGGACGGTGCATCGCTAGAACAGGTTGCCCAGAGAGATTTCGGATTCTCCATCTTCAGAGATGTTAAAAACCTGTCTGGACAATGTCCTGAGCAGAGCAGTCTGCTCTCGTCTAACCCTTCTCTGAGCAGGAGAATTTGACTAGATCATCTCCAGAGGTCCATTCCAGTCTCAATTATTTTGTGATTCTCTGAACTCTAAAGGTGAGAGACAAATTTAAAAAATACTGGATCTAGTTGTGTTTGTAGAAGCGTAGCCGGAAACACAGGCAGAAGGTGGCAAAGAAGCAGTGTCTGAGTGTGTTGGACAAGGATCGCTATTATCGGGTGACAGTGTAAATTGCTTTGCTTGCAGCAGCTGATTTTCATCTCTTCTACCTGTAGGCTTAATGACAACCAGATCTCCCTGAACTCTGTGTTTTTCTTAGCTCAGTCCTTATCTACATTGGAACACATTAAAACAATGAACCTCAGGTATGGCCAGGGGTACTTTTCCTTTTTTTTTTTTTTTTGCTATTTAAGACCTCAAGCTCTGTTTTTTGAGGAGTGATACAGGAGCTCATGTCTTCAAACTCTGTCCTAATTGTGTTCTTTTCTGGTTACAGCTTCGGACATGCGCAGGTGGTTCACCTAACCTTTTGGGAAAGAATCAGGTAAAGTCATACCCATTCATCCATCTAAGCCTTTCAACCCCCTCCTTATCTTATATAGATGGTGATATGTGAGTCACTGAGGTGTGCCAATTAAAGAACCATTTAGCTTCAAACTCCAGTCCGCGTAGTAGAAGCGGGGCGAGCAGTTTCATGGCTGATTGACAGTGGCTTGAGTGTATGGAGCAGATGGCAGGTACGGAGCCTCTTGGGCCAGGGCAGAGCAAACGCCCAAAGTGCTGAGTGGATGCAGAACTCTCTGGAGGCTGGAAGAGGGATGATAAGGCCTTTTTTCTTCAGAGGGTGATGTGAAGCTAATTCTGGCAGGTGGTGGGAAAAGGCAGACTGGAACATGAGGCCACTGCCACCACCTCACCCTCTTCCCCAGCTGCAGTCGGCTACGTGGGGGCAATAACATCAGTGCAACTCATGGGGTGAACCTTCTTTCACCAGGGTCAGAAGTACCAGCAGATGGAGGAGCAGTTTCCTGGTGCATCCCAAGCATGAAGCAAAAGGCCGGTGCTTTCGGTATGGCAGCCTCAGCTTCCTTTTGTCACCCAGAAGTGTAGGAAGGCATGGCTGTGGGGGTCTGTATCTGTAGCGTAATGTGTGGAACAGACCCGTCCCCTCCAGCTTTGTCTCCTCAGAGAGCTGTCCTGTGCCCTGCCTGCCTGTGGGGGCAGACTCAGCTCTCTTGGAAAGCAGACGTTTCTTTCCTCTTCTTATATCCTGTCATTCCACATGAGACACCTCTGGAAAAGGTCTGTCTCTAATATATCTCTCTCTTCCATCCTCTTCCCTGCTGAAACTGGTCAGGGAAGCCAGTCCCCAAAATAGGACTTGGTTACATGGGAGAAGGTCTTGGCTGGTGTAATTTAGCAAAGCCTTAAAGAGATTCGGCCAGCCGGAATCAACCCAGACCCACAGGTATTTGTACTTTGTGATCACTGGAGGGACATGGTGATATGCCAGAGGTGGCTGGATGAATAATACATCCTCTTGGGATAGACTTGGGATGTTCACCCCTACAGGCCTATATGGGAAAATAAACAGTGCATCTGTTGCTTGCCTGGGCTTGAGGGGATTGTCTTGCTTTCCTACAGAGGAAGCTCTACCCATAAATAATGAGATACAAATCTGGCTGGCTACTACATTTATCCCATGGAGACCTGCCAGTTTGTCACCCAGGAAGGCTTCTGTGATCTCCTTCTTGGAGAAGGACATAGGAGGCACCATTCCCAGCCTTGCTCTGGGAGAGCTGAGACAGTGCTGAGCAGGGAAAGATGCTGTCCAGTCTCCTGAGACAATTTAAGTACCAATGATGTGGCTCTAAAGAGGCAACACCCAAAGTAACACGGTGTTTTGGTGGACTGGCTCTCTTGAATCAACTCAGAGCTGGTGAAATCCTCTGGTTGTGACAGGTTTTGACTTCTTGGTCCTAGGTTGTGGGTAGCAAAGTATATGTAGTGGATGCGAGAGGGTTGCTATGGATCTCATCTTAATATGTGAGGCTCTGGGATATGAAGAGAGTGTTGCCCTACTGTGGTCATGGAAAATGTTTAGCTTCTGTGTGCTTTGTTTGCTTCAGTCTCAGGGACTGCACAGTGGGTCCTGAGGACGTGACCAGGCTGTGCCAGATACTGGCTCAATGTCCCCAGCTGACAGAAATCGAGTAAGTGTTGTGCACTTAGCAACCCTGCCTGCCTGTCTGTCTCCCCAACCCTCAGAAACAGAGTTGGTGTTCAGCTTAGCAGCTAGTGTAAATCTGCTCTCCTCTCACCACAGCCTCCTAGAAACCCCCACAAAACTTCACCCAGATGCTTAGATAAACCCACACCTTCCACTGCCCTCTCCGCTTCAGAGTTTGGCCTCTCCTAAGTCTACCACGTCTGTGTGTAAACGCCCCAGAACACATATGTGTTCTCACAGTCTTCCTCAACCATATGGCTATACATAAGTACTTTCATCTGCTCCTCCAGACCCTGGCTTGCAGTACAGCCAGAGCAAGAGCACCTGGCCCACTATGCTGTAAACCAAACTCCTGAAGAGCTGCTCGCTCCAGACAGGAGCTGGGCACTAAGAAAATTAGAAGAATACTGCTCACAACAAAAATGGAGTAGTGATAAATAAAGATAATATAATATCCATATTGCATGCAGGAAATAACGTCAGTAGCATCATTTTATAAACTTACGGTAGTGGAAAAGTAAGACTTAAAACTGGAATGTTAATTGGCTATAGGATGTAGAGAAACACTTATAAGGTCAGCCTATAAGGACTAAATCTCACCCAACTTTCAGGGCATTTCTGGACATGTCGTTTTTCAGAACTTGCCAGTAACATGCCCATGCACATGTGTGTGTGCATGTCCATGTGGATTTTATAGGAATACGTACAGATTATCCTAGTGTCTCTTGGAATTTTTTTCCTTCCATGTTTTACAGTCTGTCTGGAAATTCATTGAGTGACCAGAGCATTGAGAGATTACTGAGCTTCCTGCCATATCTCTGTCATCTGACACTACTGAGGTAATGTTTGGGATCCCTGCTTTGATTGCTGCCATGAAACATTGGTTTGGAAAGCGCTAATACCACAGCATATCTTAGGAGCATTAATCAGTAATTGTAGATTAATTAGCTAGGCAAAGAAAATGCAGAAACTCTTTCATGCCCATTCCTGTCTTGTTTCTAGAACCAAAGCAGCACTGAACCCTTTTTCTTTAATGATGTTTAGGGGGGGGGAAAAAAGGACAGGAGGAGAAATATCCATCCTAGGCATGGCATCCCAGATAACCCTCACTTAGCAGGTCCCATGGAACATGACTTCCAGCACCTGTAACAGGTGTAGGACTTGATGGTTGACACACCGTGACGGCACACCACCTGTGTGCATGGTCAGCATCCCACAGCTCTGCCCCTACACAGATCTGGCATCCTGCCACACTTGACACCAAGGGAATTTGGGCTGTCAGGGGCTGGGGCACTCCCACCATGTGGACAAAATCCCAGAAGGAGCTTGGCCATCTTTTTTGAGATGTTGTAGCACGAAGGGGCTACAGTGTCTCGAGAGACTGAATTTGCTAACTCAGGAGATTGCTTCCAGTCTGGGATATCTCTAGTCCAGTAGCCCTGAAAAGGAATTGTTCATTGTAAACCCTTGGTCTGTACTCCCTTTTTAATCAAAGCAGACTAAAGGAGACTCTCCTTTGGTTAAAGGAACGTTGGGTGCCAATGCTCAGAACTTCAGATCCTTGCTTACTGATCTTGAGTTAAATGGGGTGGATCCATCCTTTTGCATCTCAAAGTAAACAATGGGAAAATTGGGCCACGTGTATCGGAACCTTTCTTTTTGGGAGACAATTTCATTGTTCTTTCTTTCTCCTCCTTTTCAGTATTAAGAACAACACATTTTCCCCACGTTGCACTGTCTTGCTTCTCAACTCCATCAATCTCTGTGAGCGGATCAGGCTGGTAAAAGTCCGGTAAGGCACTCAGAATGTTTGGAGGCCAGCAGCTCAGCTTTAAAGGGACTACAAAGCTTACTGTCTTTGAAGAGCATTGCTGAAGGACTGTCTTTTGTGTTTGCTTCAGGTCAAGTGAAGATGCTTTTTTGCATTTAGAAGCAAGCACGCAAAGCCAAAAGACATCCTGCAGGTACTGGCATATGACACTTAATTATAATTCACTTGTTTTGAGTAGGTTTGAAACCCTAGTGCAGGTAGCCAAATCTCCTCTTGTATGAAGAACTCATGGGCTGATAGTCAAGGAGCTGGGGCTAGTAGCTGAAGCTTTAGGGCTCAATTCAGCTGCCTAAGTGCAACTCAGTATCATTTGAGGTGCATTGGGATGACAGAGGTCTGTGCCCTTCTTGGGTGGCCACTGGACTACTCATGATCATCTTGCGTGGCACCAAATTCTGCTGCACAAGCAACTGAATTGAGCCCTAGCCAACGCATTTTCCAAATGCGTGCCTCAAATTCTGGGTGATAATCTCCATATGAGCTTCAGTGTGATGTGTTTGTGACACGTGTCTGCAGCCTCTCTGGGAGTGATGGTTGCTGGGTGCCCCTGTAAAGAAGACTGTAACATCTCTCCAGTTAGGCAAGGAGATGGCAAAAGATGTGAAAAAATCTGTTTCTCACTTACAATGTGGGATTTGTCATTACTAACCTTGGGGAGGTGTTAGAAGTATCAAACACTGGCTCAGCTAAGGGCATTCATCTCCGCAAATGTTGCAGAGAGACTGGTGTAAAAACACGACTGCTGATGGGCAGCTCTCACTGCTCAGGCTGAGCCTGGTTCCTGGCCGTGCTTTAACTCTCTTGCTGTCTCATACGCAGGCTGACAGACTGTGCCATCGGTCCAGGGCAGATAGATGAGCTCTGCAGAGTCCTGGAGAAGCGTGGGTGGCTGGCAGAAGTAGAGTAAGTGGGGCTTGGGTTGTGACCCTGACCTTGAACAGGAGTCACTGAGGGAGGGCTGGGTTGGCTTGGTTCAGCATTGCCTGGGGATTCCCAGCCTGTCTGCATGTGTGTGTGTGCTCATTCAGACTATTTGGAAACAAAATTGATGAGTAATCATAAACGTCCTTTATATATATATATATTTTAAGAGGGCTTGAGCTGGTGGGACAACTTCCTTGGGATTTTCACTCTGTAGTTGATTTGAGGCATTTGTTGCTTCATCTGAGCTCGGCTCTGAGCTTGTGTTCAGAGCTCTTCCTCTGAGCTTGCTCTGGAGCTTATGCATGAGATAGTTTTGTAGGGCAGCAGTTTGTTTTAGACAGACCTTTAATGGCAGAGCTGGGATTTAAGTCCAGGAAGTTTGGCTTTTTCCTTCAAAGCTTCTCAGAGGAGCACTGCTGCTTAAAAGGCTGAGTTTTGGTTGGCCACCTTGTTCTTCTGCCTTTCAGTCTCTCCAGGAATCAGCTGGGAGATGAAGGCCTGAGGCGCCTCTTGGACCACTTGCATCGAGTGCCTGTTACCTGTTTCCTCAAGTAAGAAAACATACCGTGAATGTGAGGTGCCCTGACAGAAAGGTGTTCATGCAATCCCTCCTGAAGTCATGGTTCTTGCCCCCTCCTGCCTTAGGAGGTAAGGTCTGAGTGAGCCATGAGCACAACTCCAGACCTCCAGGTCTGATCCAAAACCTGCTGACGTGAGTTTTTCTATTAACATCAGCAGAAGATAACAAGGCCCTGAGTAGCATGACAGAAGTTCACACAGTCCTCTGAGTTTTCAGTTCATCACTTTTCTGTGTGCATTGTCCTCTTTGAATCACTCAACACCCGTAGGTGCTCTGAGCTTAGCTGTGCCCTACACCAGCCTCTCCCCTTCCCTTTCTGGTAGGGAAGTAACTGCTCCAGCAGTCGGCTGCCTCTGTAGTGCAAAGAGGCAAGCTAGAAGTTGGCTGTGTCACCCAAGTCACCAGTGCTGTGTCTTGGAGCGGTTTGGTGCATTCAGCACAGCCAAAGGGGCCCAGCACCCCACAGACTGTTCTGCCTTTGGTGGCAACTTGAATTTTGCCCCTGTGGCTGAGGAACCTGGGGACAACCCTGAGTGTTAACACTTGAAAAACCTTCATTTTCCACAGTCTCAGCCATAATCGGATTTCTCAGGATGGAGTTCTGCATCTCATAAATGCCTTTGCCACATCTGGAAGTACCACTGAAGTTCAAGTCAGGTATGTGTTTCTCCTTACTAATTCATGACACTTCCCTGCATGTTTTTCTCTTAATTACCCTAAAGTTTGTGATCTTTGGGTAATAATGACAAGGGCCACATTTTCAACTATCTTAATGTGTATGTGCATGCAAAGCTTTTGTTTATGTCTGTTTCTACTGGCCAAACATATCTGCCAAGGAGGAAGCTAACAGAGCAGTTGCTCCGTGGGGCCAAGCCATTTTTGTGTTTAAAGACAAAGGTATTCAGCTGTACTAATCATTGTCACGTATGTGTCTGTAAATTAACATCTTCAGGGCAGAAGTCAGCATTTGCTCTCTAAAAATGTGGTCCCTAGTTCACTTCAGTATGTTGAGATTTCAGAGTGAGTCTGTTGAAAGCAATTTCCAATGTTCTTTACTTGGATTTGCATCTTTATCTCCTTTCTTCTCTGGCAAAAATAGCCCATGGGTTCTGGGCTTGTTGCACTGGCACGAACTGCATTTCCTCACGGATTCAAGTCACAAGGCTGGGCCGCGCTGCACATCTGCCCTTATCAGTGTTTGTGTTCACGTAGAGTAGTTGGTCTGTCACGAACCAAATTTAACCAGGGTCACTTCCATTCATTCCTGCAGTTAAATGTGGGTGCTGAACCTTTTGGCTGGGCTATTTTAAAGCAGATTGCTCTCCTGTTTTAGCTCTCCCCAGAGCTTGGCAGCGTGTGCAGGGACAGGAGGAGGCAGACAGAACAGGGCAGGGCAGGGTTGCTTCTCCAGCCACCAGTGCTGCCTTATGCCAATTTAGCATTAACAAAACCTTATTGAAGCATTTCCCTGGGCTGGTTTATTGTAGGGAGAGGTGAGCTGGGCAAGCTCCTGCTGTCACTGCCACGCTGTGTTGCATTGTGCAGTTTGATGTACTGTTAAATTCTGACCACTGGGAAAAATAGTCATTTTCCCTTCAACTCTTACACTCATATGTCTTCTCTGTGCAGTTTGTGCTCCAAAGCAACTTTAATCATCAAGTTGACAAGCAGAGATGACCCAAGAAAGATTTTGAGGTAATGGTAAAGATTGTTTTTAGTGATTTCTTTTACAAAGGTGGTGTCCTTTTTCTAGGGACAAGGCAGACAAAACCTCTTGCACCCCCCAGCTCCTGGCACAGTGATATTTTGCACTAATATGATAAGTTTCCTTTGATTCACTTTCTGAGAAGAGTTTTCTCACGTCACAGAGAATCCCACATCCCTTTCCCTCATTGCTTCCCCGCTGACCATTCCTCACCTAGGAACCTGTAGGTGTCCCTGTCACAAAAAGCTGCACCATTAGCATACAGATATGCAGTATCAGAACATCTCAACAGATGTTTTTGAGGTGTTGCCACAATCTTGTTTGGAAGCCCTGCAAGGCATTTAAGGTTTCAGTGCCATCCTTCTTTCTCTGTGGAGATGCCTGAGATTTCTGCATCAGAAAGCCTGAATTGTTTGTAAGGAACTAAGACTATTCTCTCTTGCATCTTTTCAGACTCACAGAGTGCAACTTTCAGCCAGAGCACTTGGAAAAGTTGTGCCTGCTCCTGGAAAAGTCCACTGGTCTGACAGAGTACATGTGAGTTAACGGCTGCTTGGACCCGTTTGGCTGGGCTCGTTTGTCGGCTGTTCATTACAATGACCTTTGGTTCTAGATCCTCAAATAACAATGTGACAGTCCAAGCTGCAGAGAGACTTTTGCATTCACTGAGGAAAAATCCGGGTCCTCTGAAAATCAGGTACTGTGTCACTGTGCTGTTTTAGATACTGATCTGAGGCTGGTCTGATCATCTAAGATCTCCTTTCATCAAAAGCAAAAGTGAACTGTGCTTCTTTCAAAGATAGGTAGTGTTGGCCTGAGAAATTCCCATGGGCGACTCTAAGTTATTGGTATTTCAGCTTTATCTCCTTGATTCCTACTAAGCACTGTGTAAAGCTGTGGCCATAAACAGTGCTGTCTCTGTAGACCTCTACCTGCCTTACAACGAAGATTTCTAATTCTGGCGAACACATTCCTACTGTGTCATAGAATCATGGAATGGTTTAGGTTGGAAGGGACCTTGAAGATCATCCAGTCCAACCCCCCTGCCCTGGACAGGGACACCTCCCACCAGTCCAGGCTGCTCTGAGCCCCATCCAACCTGGCCTTGAACACCACCAGGGATGGGGCAGCCACAGCTTCTCGGGACAACCTCTTCCAGGGGCTCACCACCCTCACAGTGAAGAATTTCTTCCTGATATCTAATCTAAATCTCCCCTCTTCCCATTTGAAACNTCCCACCAGTCCCCAGGCTGCTCTGAGCCCCATCCAACCTGGCCTTGAACACCACCAGGGATGGGGCAGCCACAGCTTCTCGGGACAACCTCTTCCAGGGGCTCACCACCCTCACAGTGAAGAATTTCTTCCTGATATCTAATCTAAATCTCCCCTCTTCCCATTTGAAACCATTCCCCCCTCATCCTATCACTACGTGCCCTTGTAAAAAGTCCCTCTCCAGCTTTCTTGTAGGTGCCCTTCAGATACTGGAAGGCCACTATAAGGTATCCCTGGAGCCTTCTCTTCTCTAGGCTGAACAACCCCAACTCTGTCAGCCTACCTTCATAGGAGAGGTGCTCCAGCCCTCATCTTCCTGGCCCTCCAGAGCATCCCACAATGCACCTGGGTAACAAACTCTTCACTTCTCCCAAAATGTGTTGCATTAAAGCACAAGGGCCAGGCTCCCTCTGGTTGCTGTCAGTCATAGGCAGGCAGGAGGGAAGTTCGTGTTTGTGTTCTCCTCTTCGGGGAAGCTGGGCTCCTTCTCTGTTTTTCCCCAGTTTGCAGCCTGTTTCCTACGTAGACATTCCTCTGATGAGCAAAGCAGCCTTTCCATGTATATTAGAGTGTTGAGCACTCAGCTGCTGCTCCATGGGTGGACCCATGCATGTGAATAAAGCACAGCTGCTTATATTCTGCTTTGCAGCATAGAAGAGCCATGGGTATGTAAAGAAAGTGTCACAAAACTTCTTGAGCTGGCTGTCCAGGCCTGTGGAAACATTACTGAGATCACGTAAGTAGCATCTCAAGTTCTAGTATCCTTTAGATATTTTCTTTTAGCCTGATACTTTTAAGGAAATGGGATCGAAGCCAGCACTTTGACTTGCTCTTTGGTTCTTTATTCTTTGTCTCCAGTGCATTTGTAAGTTATTAGCCAACTTGAAGCAAGTTTGACCCGAATGTCTGACAGGTAGAAGTGCTTAGAAGGTTTGTGGTCGCACACCTCATTAAGTGTAGTAGAAAAGAGACCACGTTCCTGGTCTCCCTTGGGAGAAAGGGTACCCAGATTAGGCTGGCTTTGGAACTAGTTTAAATACTGCAAACCTCTTCAGAGGTGGGTGGTTAGCCTTCATGCACCAGCATAGTCCTGTGCCGTCCGGTCCTCCTGATTTTTCTTCTGGAAAATAGCATTTGCTCTCCCTCAAGAGTTCACAAGCTTATGATGTTCTCTAATCTCTACCTTTCCAGGATATGTAAAGACAAAACCCTCTTCCAATTAGGCATAAGGTTCCCACATTGCCCAGAGAAGGTGGAATCAGTCACCTGCAGGTGAGAAAGTGGCTATTTGTCATTATTTTCTGCTTGTTCTGAAACTCACCATAGGATAAAAAATATCTTCAGAGCGTCTGAAGCTCTGGTCTCCATCAGTTTGGTCATGGAGTGCCTCTGTGCCACCCATGAAGAAGGAACAGTCACGTGCATGTGTCTTTCAGGCCACCCTCCTTCAGGCCTATACTGGACCTGCACAAGGTAAAAAAATCTACCTACCTTCCCCACAGGACCAGGAGCACTCAGGAGACATGAGGACTTTGAAAACTCTTAAAATACACTGGTTTCTGCATGAACGTGTAGAGAAGGAACAGCATTAGTGTCTTTTTCCCTTTGTGTAGCTGAAGAAGAAGGCAGCTGTCGGGGAAGGGCTGTGTTTCTCTGCACTGGACTGTGGTGTAGACGGGACATAGCAGGAGAGCCCAGGGAGGGCACTTGCAAAGCTCTGATCTGTTCCCAAGCCTGGCCCTAAGGGGCACCAGACGCTGCAGTGGGCATCTGCTGATCACCACTGACAGTTGCCTTGTGTGTTTGTATCCTGCAGATTGAATCTGTACAAGCCAGAAATCAAGAGTGCTTGCTTCTACCAAAAGGTTCGTGAAAAATGTGCTCAGCTTCAGGAACTGAGGTGAGTTGCCAGGCGTTGTAGAGGATTTTGAGGGGAAGGGAGTAGCGTGTCCTTGTGCGTGCAGGGGAGCACACAGCAGGGCAGGGGAGAGGCCAGTGCAAGGTCCCAGTCACTGCCCCCTGGGTCCCCTACTTAGAATGTCTGGATGGAAAATAGAGAAGACCTATAGACCTAGTGGCTTCCTGGGGTATCCTTTGAAGACATCTAAATCTCCCCTGTGCCCAGATAACCTATACTCTCTTATCGTGGCTGGGCACTCCCATGGGACTTTGCCAAGTGTCAGTGTTGTGACACTTCTTCAGTGTCATGACACTTCTTCAGTGTCCCAGCACCGGTGTGCTTTGGTTGTGGGCTTGGTACAGACCTTTTGTCATCAGTGGACATAGCCCAGATCTGTTGTTCTGTTTTTGCAGATGGTCTCATGTTGAGCTCCACAACGATGAAGCAGAAATGCTAGTCAGGGTTTTGCTACGTCTTCCAGAACTGAAGAAGTTTGGGTATGTCCCCAGATGAGGTCTTTTCCACGTCTTTATTGTTTGCTCAACCCTGTGCCTTACCCTGATCCTTTCTGAAACACTCTTTGTCTGGAACATGGCCATGAGCTCTGAAATCTCTCCTGAGTCATGTCCAGGTTGTGAATTCAACAGCTCTCTGCAGTTTGTGCTAAAGGTGGTTATAGGGGTACTGTGTGCACGTTTTGAAGTGTTTTTCTCTTCCCCTTTTTTGAAGTGAAAGCAATTTGAGACCGAGACCTTGGCTCTTGTTTACATTGTAGGTGGTAATTTTATACTACCCTACTGTGTAAAAGAGCTTTTTTTGGTATGAATAGCATCCAGTCCTTTCACAGCCCTCTTCAACTGCCTGTAAGTGAGAAGCAGGCATCTTTGCCCAAGGAGATGTTGGAGGTTGGTTGGCCCAGGCAGAGACTGTGCTGGTTTGGTACATGCACATCATGTGAACATCTCTCAACTACCTAGTCCTTGTAGTCCTGTACACGGGAGGTGTGGAAACCTCTCTAAACTTACTGGTCCCTGAGGTCTATGCTGACTGGGGTTTGGGATGGGGCAGCTTGCCTGTCACTGAAGTAAACTCCTTTCTCAGCGTGCAGAGACCTGACGTTCTTATTTGATCCTTGCTGTTTTGCAGGCTGACCTCTAGCAGTATTATGCCAACTGGAATTGATTACTTGATCATGGGCTTGCAGAATTGCCAGGCCATTGAAGAGCTCAAGTGAGTGTTTTGTTACCAGGCTGTCTAGAAGTTGCCAGGTCTTTCTAGAAGCTTTAGGTAAACTGCAGCCTCTCTTCTGCCTGTGCTGTGGACAGGTGTTGTTTTCCTGATGACTGGAGGACTCCTGATAGGAAAGAAGAAACGATTGCTTTTTATTTGCACTGAACAATGAGTGAGAGAGACAGATATCAGTAGTCTGTGGCAGGGAATGTCCAGTGGAGAAATGAAGTGTTTTGGTAGCTGGTTTTTGCATGGATCATGTCCCAGTTGAGAGGCAGCGTTTCCTCTGCAGCAATCCCAGAGACAGCATTTCACTCCTGGAGGATGATCTGGTGGCCTGCACACAGAGATGGCTTTTCCAGGCGCCTACATGTAAGGCATCCTTCTGTTACAAAGTGCTGTGGGAACATGTGTGTCATCGTTTCAAGAGCTTTGCCATCTTGTGGTCACTCCTTGCTCCATGAGGGGCTGGGTTCTTGCTCCAGAGATTTGGGATTCTCTTGGTATTTTATTAGGATTCAAACATGTCCAGCAGAATTGCGCTAGAGAATAAAATTGAAAACTATTCACAGGGACTAGAATACACTCCCACTTCTCTTCCACCCCTGTTCTGCTCTCCTCTGCTCTGAGTGCTTGCATGACTGCCTGTGGGTAGTTGGTTATTCCTGTGCTATTTCATCTTTTAGCCTAGGCCACATGAAACTCAGCAGTGCTGCAATTCCTAAGCTTGTGCTGGGCCTTCGTGAAATGCCATCTCTGAAGAGGCTTATGTAAGTATGTGACTGCAGCTTGCTTCCAGCCTGGCTGGTGATATTGAATAACACTAGTTTCATGTCCATTTTCCTGGGGATGTTGTTTCCAGCTTGAACCATAACATTATTGGTAACGATGGCTGCTCCAGACTCGCAGAAGCCTTGAGGAATATGCCCTACCTGGAGGAAATCAAGTAAGTTTCTTCTTTCTTGCAGTCTGTCACAGCAGAGAGGTGTCCGCTAGTGCCAATGTTTGGTGAGACCCAGATATGCCTATACATGATGTTGTAAGAAGGGCAGGGAGGTTGCAAAATGCTCGTGTATGAGGTACCTTGGGCTAGAGGAAATCAGAGACTGATGTTCAGAAGAGGAGAATTTGGTCGAACCCCACTCTGCTGCCGTCAGGTAGAAAATGGATTAAACGGCCTCTGGATTTAAATCTTCTCTGGAATCCCTGGGATCCAGAAGAGGGCCTGAAGCCCCCTTCTCTCCTGGGAGAGCCTTGGACCCAGCACTTCCCCGGTCTGAAAAGATCTGAATCTAGAGTGAACCCCAGGCTTGCTCTGCTTTTCTGCCTCTCTCGCTAGTCAGATTGTGTCCACTGTAGTGGTTTGGAAAATAATAACCAGCTGTTGCCTGTCTTGGTATTCTGGCTGAAGTAATTTCCCACCCATTAACACGATCCAGTGATTTTTGATTGTTCTTTGTAAATTTTTTTTAAAGCCTCATTAACAGCTGTTAGTCTTTCATGAGATAGTTGAGACAAGCAGCTCTTTCATTCTGCTGCCAAGGTCAGAGGTGTCATCCAGCAGATGGGAGACATTAAATAAGATCTCATATTTTGCCTGACGCTTAGCGTTTTTCTTTCCAACACAGTCTTTCTTCTCTTCTTTAAAGTTTAAGCCACAACAAGATTGGAGATCCAGGCCTGATAAACCTAGCTGCTGTCCTGCTGGAAATGCAAAACCTGAAGAGAATTGAGTGAGTCCCTTTGTTTTGTTTGCAGCGATTCCATTTATGGCCACTGTTGGTGGGGAAGCCTCTGTAGGAAGCTCAGTGCCACCTTCCCTTACACAATCTTCCACCTTCCAGCCTTTTCAATGTCATTGAAGGCCTGATACAAAAACTACCATGCTAATGGAAGGCGTTCCCTCTCCTGCCCTCCCCATGTGCAGCTGGGCCTGGCAGCGACTTTTTCTGCCAGTGCAGAGACTCTCTGAGAGTGAAGGTTACGGCCATGTCCTTGTGCAGTCACCCCCAAAGACAGCGGTGGGCATTTGCTGGCCTTTGCTAGCTGTTTGAACGCAGAGATCTCTGGCTCAGCTGCGTCCTGGAAAGGAAATCTGCAAGCTTATGGGGAATCGTACAAGTCTCAGATCCACGCAGCACATTTCCTCGGGCTGTGTAGGGTTCCCAGTGTGGTGGCCCCCAGCGTTGCTACACTGCTTTCTTTTACTAGTGGAAGTAGGGTTGAAATTGAGAATTCGTCAAAGCGAGGACACAGTCTCTAGACAAGGCTCTCAGAGACGTGCATTCAAACTGTCTCTACCCCAGGGGAGCAGAAATGAGAGCATCCAGGCTGTTCATTAGGCTCAGCTCTGGGGTACGCCTTGTCATTTCTTGAAATTAAAAACCTGGAAATGACTTGGAACAAGAAAAGGGAATTCCTAGTTCTGTCTGGGAGAGGGGAAACTGCTCCTTCCCCCCGAGGACCTGCAGGGGCAGAAGTGACTCAGGCCTTGTCAAAAACACACTGCAAATCCCCAGGCCATTTTCCAGAGACCTGTGTCTCCGGACACGCCACTGCAGCCCTGTGTAGCCCATTGTTGCGGTGACCCAAGTCTCCCATCAAGCCAGGCAAACAGTGAAATATCTTAAGCAAAGCATTCTGGTTCTTGCTCAGTCACTGAGAGTCTTTCATGATTATTTTAGCCTTTCAGGGAACAGCCCTAGTCCTGCTGGAGGGGAAAAGCTGATGGAAGCTCTTGCCTATTGCAAGCGCATCGAGGAGCTAATGTAAGTGTGTCGTTTCCAATGTCCCTTCAGGAAGCTGGGCAAAAATCAGGGCATAGAAACCAAATCTAATATGGCTCCAGTAAAGCCCAAATCAGTTTTACCACCAATTCTTTCAAGAGCAGGGTAAAAACTCACAGCTACATGGGGATAGGAATGTGTGGTGCTGGGTGTGGGAGGTTTGGGGATTGGTTGTTCACTGGAATCTCTTGGAGATTCCCAAGAATCTTACAGACTGCGTTAGTGGAGAAGAACTGAAACTGTGGTTTAACAGCCAGTATCACAGGCATATGGGCTGGGCAGTGCCTGTGTTGTGTAAGAAATCCGCATTAATCCATATGGCTGCAAAAACGGAGGAAAATGACAGATAGAGGCTTTACTCAGCCAGATGTATCATCATTCATTCCATTCCAGACCAGTTTATAGAACATATGTGCCCTGCCGTAGTAAATAAATAAAATTAAAAAAAAAACACATGAGAAAAAGTTACAGTTAAAATGCTGGAGCTATTCGTATAACCTTCAGATTACAGTGTACTGAACTAAGGGCACATATTAAAAAGTGCAATTTCAGCTTAATTCCAGCTCAGGACAGCTGGGTCAGAGAGGGACATCAGCGTGATCCTGAGAAGTGCCAGTCAGTTTTACTTCTCCGGTTAACTCCTGCTGCAGGATTACAAAACTTCGTTGTTCTTTCCTCCCACTCCCAGTGTCCTTTGAATCACGGACATTAGCTCCTTTCAGCATAGTCCCGTCCACATGTGGGTGAGGAATGGGGGTCACAGATACGTGCGGGTGACACACAGGTGAGGAATGAGGCTCTGTAGATCACTGCCAGTAACGTTTCGTTTCTGCTCCTTCCAGACTGTCACGGAATGTTTTTGGAGACGGGACAGCAGTGAAACTTGCCCTCTGTCTGCCTCACACAACCAACCTCAAGATCCTGCAGTAAGTGTCAGCCTCCGCTGCAGGAAAGCATATCCTGGGAATATGTGGAATGGTTGGAAAGAAGGCATGGAAAAGGCATAGACTGCAGCAGTGCACTGGTCTCTTGTTCAGGCATTATTTTAAGTGTCTCAGGATTGAGAAACCCTCCACAATTACTGCATCAAGTCACGTCAACTATCCTTGCATCATTTCTTGCAGTGTTAACTTCAGAGATGAACCAGGCATTGTACATACAGTAAAATAACCCTTAAAATTGGTTTTGAGTAAGTTAGCTTCTAACGCATCTGGCTGTCGTTTTGGTGTAATGTAAGCATAAATATGAGCACCTTTTGTGGTTCCTCATTGTTTTGTGCAGGTGCCTTTGAGTCATTTTTCCCCTTGAACTCAGTGGTATTGTATTTTTAAAACTTTTATGGAAGTCTTTCCAGAGCTGTAACACATAGGACTTTCTCATACTGTTTTACAGTAGCAAAGCAAGAAATTGGTGAGCTCACTGGGCTCAGCCTAGTGGTGTGTCTTCCAGCCTGTGTCTAAGGTATTGTCAGAAGATAACTTAGAAAAGGAATCCCAGTGGTGGGAGACTTTAGTCCTCTGGATAAGTTCTTGTTTTCACTGGAAGGGTGTTGGAAAATCTGCAGACATGAGATTTCCCATCTACTCTTTGTTCTTAAGGCCGTTCCTCACACATCTCAAACCGATCCCACGTGCACAGAGCTGGAGGCAGGGTCCTGGCAGTACTATGCAGCCTTTGCTTTTGCAACAACTGGCTGACTGTGCTCCTTCGTTATGAGCGTGAGCAAATCCACTGAACTTGTGTGTCCTTAGGGCTGAATGTCGTTGACAGCCACAGGAGCTATGTGACGTGCTAGCCACATTGCTGGACCCCACTGTTGCCTCCATGTTTTCCAGGCTCCTTTGTTAAGACAAGTCTACAAGGATGCCAGGTTATTACCAGCGCTGGTAATAACAGCTGGTTCAAAAGGTGTAGCAGTTATCTTCTTGGCAAGTTAAATATGAGCTTTTGTTACGGCTTTATTCTAAAATAATCCTCCAATGCTTATGTTTCTTCTGTTAGTTTGCAGAACAATAACATCGGGCCAGCAGGCGGGATGGAGCTAGCCAGAGCCTTGGTGGCATGTGGGCTGCTGGAAGAGATAAGGTAGGCCATGGCAGGTGTGCTTGGGATCGTGCCAAACGTACGGGCTGGTATCACTCTGCGGGCGGGAATCATTTCAGCTCACAGGCCTGAGGCTGTCATGTAGGCTCTTTCTGTGCTCAGGGGGACTCCGCAGAGGGCAGTCCCTCTGCCCAGCCTCGACATCTTTCTCAGGATGAGAGGAGACACACTCTGAAGGTCACTGCTCCCTGCCGGGCAGATTAGATCACTTTAGATGTTAAACCTTGCCTGCCAGTGCTGTTTGCCAGGCTTTGAGTAGCCACATGCTTTTGAACTACTGTAGGTAGTAACCTGGGGAGTGATAGAATTTCTAAATAGGGAACTGAAAGAATGGAAGTGATGTGAATTAACTCTTCCTCCCACATCCTTGATGCCACCGTTCTTTGTTGTGTGCTTATCGTTAACTAACAAGTTGAATTAGAGTGTTGGTAATTTAGGTGCAAGATAGGTTAGAGCAGGGAAGGTATTGCCATGGCTTGTGTTTGCTGGTAGATGAGAACAGAGCAGCACACCCTGGTAAAGGTTGGAAGGCAGTTACTGCTGCCCCCTGAGTCTTTGAGAGGCATGCTTTCTTCCCGCTCTCCCTTACCGTCATTTCCTCTCAGGTTACAGCACTCATTGACTCCAGTATAACTTCCTATTTCCAGTTTGACATGGAACACGTGATGTGCTGCAGCTCTGTCCGTCTTAGCCACTGGTACAGCACCAGCTTACTGTCCTGATGCGATTCAGTGCAGAATGGACTGATGTTGTGAGTTTAGAGCAGGGCTGTCATTCCCATTTCACCAAGGAGGGAATTGACGCAGAGTTGCCTGTGCTGATCCGGCTTGTCCCCGCTGTCTCGAGTCTGCACTTAGTCTGGGTGCTCGTTATGGACTTGCTAATTCACGTAGTTATGTTTTGGTGGTGGCTTTTCTCTGACTGTACCTGCTTTCACTGTGGCCACTGAAAGCTTTTCTGTTACTCTTGCAGTTTATCAGAAAATGACCTTGGGGAAGGAAGTATCCATGCCCTGTCCGAGGGGCTGCCGTGCTTTGGACGCCTCCGGAAGATTGAGTGAGTACCAGGGCACTGAAGGCTGCCGGGGCAGCGCGTGGCTGGCTTTGTTTGTAGTATTGCCAGGGCAGGAGCACAGCAGATGGTGCTGGTGCTGATGTGCCGTATTCCCCAGCGGTTCTGACACCAGCACATTGTTCCCCCTGTTTTTTTTCTCTCCCTGCTGCTTCAGCTTGAAACTCTGTGGAATCACTGATGATGCTTCCAAGTCACTTTCTCACGGCTTCCGACAATGCCCTGCCATGGAGGAGATAATGTGAGTGTGGGAAAGGATGGGGAGACCCTTCAACACACAGGTCACTCTTGTTTTAATGTCTGCTCTTCTTTTTAACTGCAGTACGCTTCTAAATACTTATTGATACTTACCACTAAGTACTTTTTAGTGATAAATTTACTAGTAACTTACTAGTTGACTAAATTCACTGCCAAAAAAATTTCTTAGTATAACTAGAAGCATATTGGAAGCTGAAAGTGAAGAGTTGAACGCATTATGGAGGAAACACTCATTTTCAAACTCTGCTCATTATTCTTGATCTTTCAGCATCTGTTCTGAGAGCCAGGCCAAATTCCTCATCTTGTTTTCTGTGGTCCAAGTCTTGCCTCCATTTTTTTTTTTTACAAGGTGGCCACAGTTGATTCTCAGAGCAGAGCAGGAGCTTCTCTGTGCAATGTAGAGGCTAAATCGAGAGCTCAAAGCAAAGTGAATTCTGCCTGTAGATGAACAGGGGGTATCACCAGCTGCAATCTCACTCTTCACGCTGAAATAAAAGGGGTTGCTCTGATGTATGGACGCTTAACGTGTTTTCAGTAAACAACGTAGATGGGCTAACTGCATTCTGATGTGTGTTCACCTGCCCGAGAGAACCTCAGCAAGAAGCCTGCTGGGAACCTGCTCCAGCTGATGTGTTTTTAAAAGCATTTTGCCCCATTGTGCTACAGGGACATTAATTCTAGTACACAGGATCCCATGGGGTTGGCAGCAGTCTCATTGATCCTAAGCTTCCTGTAGCTTTAATGAAGACTAACACTGCCTGAGGTGCTGGCAGGGTACAGACCTCCTAGGCTGAGATCACTCCTCTTTCAGGATATGGATCTGCGAGACCCAGGCTCTCTAGGCATCTCTGCTGTGCCCAGCTGAGAGACGCTTGATTGTCATGCTACTCTTACGTGCCTCAGTTCTGCAAAGTACTCATGGATGGTTTGAGTAAAATGATGCGTGGGTCAGAAGCCCACCAGGCTTTCCTCTCCTTCTCCCAGAAGGTATTTGTGTGGAGATCACAAATATCTTAGGGTTCAGGGCATTAGGTCAAAGCCAGGGTTTTATTGCCAGACCTAGGAGAGGTGACTTCTGATGCTACCACTACATAGTTCAGTGGAGTAATGGGATGAATAAAGCATAGGTGTGTCACTTGCAGCGTGGCACTAAGACTAGTTAGCCCTGTGGTTAGTTTCTACTCCTGCATTATTAACAGGTTGGCAGATTCTCCAGGCAGATTGCCTGGAGAAGAGAAGACACTGGGGAGCCTTATAGCAGCCTTCCAGTATCTGAAGGGCACCTACAAGAAAGCTGGAGAGGGACTTTTTACAAGGGCATGTAGTGATAGGATGAGGGGGAATGGCTTCAAACTGGAAGAGGGGAGATTTAGAATAGATATTAGGAAGAAATTTTTCACTCTGAGGGTGGTGGGGCACTGGAAGAGGTTGTGGCTGCCCCATCCCTGGAGGTGTTCAAGGCCAGGTTGGACAGGGCTTGGTGGGAGGTGTCCCTGCCCAGGGCAGGGGGTGGAACTAGATGATCTCCAAGGTTCCTTCCAACTTAAACCATTTTATGATTCCTTTAACAGTAGTGTTAGGAGGGGTCTGGTCTTGTCAGTGGCAACGCATGTGAGTTCCGTCATTGGGGAAATCTGAGTGACACAGCGATCAATATCCTGATACCCGGGAAATCCCAGAACAGGCCGTGAACTTGTTTGGTGGAAGGCCCCAATTCTCAAGCTGGATCCTGTTCTGCCTTTCTTTTTTTGGCTCCTACACGTGATACAGAAATTCTGGAGTTCCCCAGCCTTGGGCAGAGGAATGACTCTGTGGGTTGGCCCCGGGATCATTCAGCTGAGTATTGTAGTGAAGCACTGGTGGGGCCGTGCTAGGTTTCTGTTTCCCAGGTGAGAGGGAAATTGCCAGGCTGTTCAGCCAGTAGCAGAGAAAGGATCTGAAGAATTTTCTCACTTGCTAATGCACCAGAAAGTGAAAACCTCAGCCTTTCAAGAGCCCTGCAAGCTATCCTTTGGAAGAGCTCAGAGCCAAAAGGCAGCTCTAAGAGCATGTCTGAGAGGCAGCTTAGCTGCTGCAAGAGTTTAATACCGTCAGCAGCAGGAGGAGTTGTCCTGGGATAAAGCTGTATGCTCAGCAGTCATTTCCATCTTTCCAATCTCATTCCCTGGGCCTGCAGGACTCCGGAGATTAACCACAGTCCTCAGGCTCTGTGGTGACACTCCCTGGTGTCTTACCATACATGGAAATCTGTGATGAAACTGAGGAAATTCCTTAAAATTACGCTTGTAAAGCAGGGAAATGTTTATCTGCTGTGATAAGAGGGAAAAAAGCTCTTGTAAACAGTCTAATCTGTGAGGGGGTTGTATTGCAGCACTGTTGTTGTTCCCCTTGTGTTTATTGACTGACTCACAGTTGGGACTTCTTGTCTGCCTTAGACTGTCTTGGAACGCCCTTGGTGATGGAGGAGCCCAAGAGTTGGCCACTGCTCTCCCAGGGATGGAAAAGCTGAAGATGTTAGAGTGAGTACAGCCCTGAGAGCAACTCCGGGAAGAAGAGTTGTTTTTCCTGTCACTGAGCCCTCAGCCACAGCACTTCCAAAATGGATGGATGTCAGGAACAGCAACAGGCTTTTGCGGTGCAAATTCCTGCTTAGCATTCTTGCCGCATGCACCGAGGGCCAGCCTTGCTTGGGTGGTACACAGCGCAGAATGGCATTTTTTATTTAAGGTGTTTGCAGCATAGGTATCTAAGCAGAAGCTAGGCTGCGAAGGCCTCCTGTTTGGGTCAGGGAAGACAAACTGGTACTTCTAGAACATGACTCATATCACCTGATGACCTCGGGTGAGCTGCTTCCTGCAAGTTTTTACTTGTCTTCGGTGTCTGGGATGGTCTAGATGGGTACTGTGCTCAGAGTGTCTTCCTTTGTGAAATCCTGCAGCATGGCAAGCAGTCCATCCCCAGGATGGAATGGCCAAATTGTGGGTGTTGGGCCGTAGGAGCTCAGAGGAAGCTCAGATGCAGCTCCTGTGCTGGAACTGCAGTGCAGCCAGCAGCTGGGCTCAATGTCACCAGCTCACGTGCTGGCCCGGTGGCATCGCGGCCCAGCCCTATAAATGGGAGAGACTGTCATCTTCTGCTGAAGAACTGTTCCTGAAGCTTTCCTCCCCTTAGCCCTTTGGAATACATGGTACGTGTCTTCCATCTCTCAGCTGTGTGAAAATATTAGCCTGTGGGTCATAGGGTTAGGCACTGAGTTCTGTTTGTCTTGGGCAAGGAATCTACATAGTAGAGCCTGGCTGTTTTACAGGTATGAGCAGAAAGGTTGTGTCTGAGGCAGGAGGAGTGGTTACTAGCGTTTTTTTGGCACCAGGCTTGCAGTGGGATCTGTTAGAGTGCTCCAAGGGCAAGAGATCTGCTTACAAGTCCTGTTGCTAGGAGGAGGTCATAGGGAACAGTGCACATACACTTCTTGCATAAATAGGGCCATGGTCATAAAGATGAGGCTGATGTAAGTTGTGTGGCATTGCTGTGCTTGTGCAGAAGCGTAGCTCTTCTGGGACGGGAGAAGGAGCCAGTGATTATTCGGCTGTTTTCCACTCTTGATTTGGTTTTGGATTTTAAAACTCTTTTTTGTTTCTAAAACAGTCTGGAGAAAAATCGCATTGGCGCCCGTGGGGCCACAAAGCTAGCAGCCGAACTTGCCAAGTGCCCGGAAATTCAATGCATAAGGTGAGCAGGTATCACGGAGCTCTGTAGCTGGGTATCGGCTCAGCAAGGGGAAATCGGGGTGACCAGTCTTGGGACAGGCGTGACCCACGACCGGCCTGCTGCCCTGGGTTTGCTGGTGTGGAATAGGATATTGCAGGGGATGCAGATGCAAGCCAAATAAGGTGAGGGTTTTCTAGGCCAGCTCCACCCTCTGAGAAAGTCCAGAGAAAAAGGGACTGAAAAGCTTACTGGCTTTAAATGAGGTAAGAATGAAGACCTAGCTGTGTAATGTCGCCATCAGGAAGTTTGTTGCATTTTTTTTCCTGTAAGTCTTCTTTCTTCCATTATATCTGGTTTCACTTCTGAGATACATTCCTGCCCCATCCCGCTCTGTCCTGAGATCCATATCTTGGCAGATACTTGGATGCCTGATTTTCCCCACTCTTTGTCATTGCTTCTCCAAACCCCGTTGTATCAAATGCCAGTAGAAACCTCTTGTAGGAGAGACTCGCTCATCCTTCACTTATTTGAAAAGTCACTCTTCTGAGAGCACCTCTGGTAACTTGCTGGTAACACAGGTCCCACAGCCGAGTGTCTGCTGCTCTCTCTGACCCAAACCAGGCTCTGCCGTCCCCAATAGTGGGAGCAGCCCGAGAGCCACCACTGAGGAATGTTTCTGGTCCCGGCTGGAGCTTGGGCCCCCTGTGTGCTTGCTCAGATTGGTGGGCATGGCACAGCACGGACTCCCTTTGACTCCTCGGGGCACTCTGCTTCGTGCCGTAGAAGCCCAGTATGGGCAGCTTTGGGGTAGACTCCACCAAATGAGGCAGATGAAGAAGGCTGGCTCACGTAAACCAGGTTGCTTGTGTGTAACTCAGTTCTTCCTCCCCTTTCGGAGACCCTACTGGCCTGAGGACTTTTCAAAGCTTTAATCTCTCTCCCAAGCTTGGTAAGCGAGCCCGTCTCAGCGGGCAGGCGGCTGCTGGGTTGCTGAGATAGGGCCGTACCTCGCTCCTGTCTCACTGCTTTGACAAAAACCCAAAGCTGCCTCTTCCACTGTCTTCGGCGTGCTGCCTCCTTGCTCACCATACTTAGCCCTACACTAACACATTTGCTGTCATTGTAGGCTGTGGGACAATCCAGTGCCCAAGGACCTCGCTGAGAATTTGACAAGCCAAGACCCAAGACTGTGTTTCTCCTTCTACTAGCAAAAAAAAGAGCCCTTGCCTGACTAGGAATTGCTCTCTGTCTCCCACTGCCCTCAAAAATTGCACTGAAGAACCCAGGAAATCAAAGTTCCTACAATGAAAAACTGGAACTATTAAGTCTTCCTTTGTTGCACTGAACCAAATGTGAACACTTCACGGTGTTTTGTTTCTTGTGAGCTTTTATTGTACAGAAAAGCAAAAGACTGTAAAGAGTTGCTGCTGAGAAGGCAGCGTTTCTTGGTGTAAAAACATCAAAACTCTTCGAGAGGATGAGATGCATCTGCTGAGGCGTTCAGAAAGCCAGCGGAGTATTTTATTATCTTTAATCAAGATTCCAACACCTACAAGGTGTTCCAATAAAGGACCGCACATCCTCCGGGAAGGGATGTGGAATTATTTACAGAATTGTAAAGTATTGACCCTGCTACAAATGCGGGCTGTTTGAAAATTGTGTATAACTGTGTGTGAAATACCTCCATGATTTTTAGGCAAAAGATTATAATATGTGGTTTTGTTTGCTTCGTATCAGGCTCCTTTTCATACAGAATTGTCTCCGTTTCCTAATCGAAACGTCGAGACTTTTGAAATTGCAAATCATTGCCCCCAAATGATCAATATTTATACTGTGATAACATGGAAAGCCTGATAGCACTATAAATTTCAGTGAGAAACTTTGAAGCACTGAGGTTGTAAAACAATTTGTAAGAAAACTGGGACTGTTCTGAGTGAGAGGACGTGCACTACTGACTATTTTCATGTGGGGTTTTGTAGACTTTCGGGGGGGGGGGAGTTGGAAGACTCGATTGCACTAATCTCTGAGGTGACGCGAGGGGTTGGTTAGCTTGAAACGTTGACTGCATGGTAGATCCTTCAAGCCTCCGCTGTCCCCTGGATGCCAAAGCCGTCGTGTCGCTGGGCAATGGATGTTGGCCCTGTGGGAACCGGCGGCGGAAGAGCCCCACCGCTGAGTTTGCTGCTCAGTGGAGGAGACGGACTACAGCTGCCCTGACGCCAGCTTGCGTTGCGGGAGCACAGCCACCTTGTTCTCATTATTTATTAACTTGTGTTGTCATGTTTTCCTTAAGTGTCTGTGCTGTAAATATTTAATCCTTGCAGTGGATTTATTTATGGAATTTTGTTTGCAGCAGTGTTCGCCTGGGGAGACCTGACTGATCTGATTTGGGCAGGGCAGGCATTTGGAACGAGAGGGAAATGCTGGTCCAGCAAACCTTTGGGCAGAGGACGTGGACAGCTGGTGCCTGTTATTCCTGGAGGAGCCACTGTCCTTATTTAAAGATCAGCATCAGACTCTGTGAGATACTCACACTGTTGCATAGAGGCAGGATGCATTTTGCAGAGACTGTGCTCTGAAAAGGGTTTAAAAGCAGCAACAAAGAAAAAAAAGGTAGTAAAATTCCTTATCAGGCTGTATGTCGTTCAATGAAGTAATCGAGCAGATGAGATTCAAACACTGGTATTTAGGAAAAGCTTCACCAAATGTGGCTTTTGTTTTCATTCTGTATTTCCAGATCTAGTTAGCAGATGCAAATCTTCCTGGTGCCCATCAGCAGAAGAGCGAGGCACAAAAGGCAGCGTGATCGCGTACTGAAAGGCGTTGGGGGGCTGTTAGCTCTTTGCTGCTTCCAAGGTGAGCGTCTTGCTCAGCTGAGCTCTTCTCGGGCCCTGCTCTCCCAGGACTTCTTTTGGAAATACAAGAGGTTGGACCGAGTTTGCAGTGACAATCTGTTTTGGTCCAGGCTGTAAGCTGAAAATTCATTTTTTCCTGCATTTGAAACATCATTTTAGTAGGGCTAAGTGCTATGTGTGGTAAATAATAGAGGCTGAGTTTTACTCCTTATTAAGAGGGAAAGTACTGGGATGGGACTTCTTAATGCCATTTGTGATGCCAGTTTTGTCGTCTTCGATAGTGACCATAGCCAGAGCCTTTTGCTGTTACTGCGGGCCCAGGTACCAGGGGGAAAGCAGACAATATCGCTGTCAAACACATCTTTGTTCAGCTCCATTGTATCGTCTCCTTGATGCAATCCACTCTTGCATTTGAATTTGTTCAGGTGTCGCGATAATTTATTTTCCTTCTTTAGTGGTGTGAATCATGCCTTCTTGCTTATTGTTTCTCCTGCTTTTTTGATGGGGAAAAATGTGCTTTAAGTGAATAAATGAGAACGCTGATTCCATGAGTGCTTGTCTTTTCAAGTCAGTTTTGCTTTCCGGGTCTTGGGTGCTAACCCTAGATGGCTGCCTTGGCTAGAGCAGCTGCTGTAGGGGTTGGATCGCATCGTTGGATTGTTTTCCCTTGCAGTGAAAGGCAGGATTTAAAAATAAATGAGACCTGAGATTCCCCCTGCCGTTCCCCTGCCTCCTGAAGTTAGGAAGCGGTACAGCTATACGGTGAGGTTTGCAGTAACGGAAGCAGGCATGCCACGGATCCTGCTGCTGCAGCACTTCTCTGGACTTGAGATGCTAAAGGGTGCCTCAGAAATCTAGATGCACACCTGCGTTCCTCAGGTTCTTCCCCAAATTCAGGCTGAGCTCCCAGAAACGCATCTGTCTGACCTGAGAGCGGCCATCCCAGCGCAAGGGACTCGCAGGCCATCACAGCATCTTTTCCAGAACACCAGGTGTCAGCAAAACCCCAAAAATGGGAAGCGGTTGTTTGTAGTCCAGCTATTTCAGCTAAAAGCGAGCTTTGTGCTGTGTTTTGAGTGCGTGGGTTGCATTAAAAAAAAAAAAAAATAAAATTGAGATTTGGATTGAGTTGTAAGTGAGACACAAGACAATCGGTCCCTAATTTGTGTCTTAACATTGAATGCCAAGGACTTTTGGGCCGCCCTTCCCAGCGTGCTTCCCATTCTCATTGTGCTGCTGCTGACCATATTCACAGCTTACCATCAGGTCTGAAAGTTTCCGAGGGGGAACCTGAAGGCTTTGTCCAATTTTGAGGGGTTAAATGAATCTTCTGGCACGCAGGAAGACGTTGAGGCCATTGGGGATTGTGTGTGATGGCTGAATACCAAAACGATTCCCAAATAGATAATTAACGTGGGCCATTTTTAGAGCTGTTACTATTAGGTTTCAGATTTATCACGGTCCAAAAATGGAAATGTATCGGGACGCTCTGCACACTTCTATTGTTTCAGGCTGCCTGCAGCCTCCGGAAGACAATGTCTGAGCTAGTCATCGCTGGTTCCATACACAAAAGGGATTTTGCCCCCTGAGACCAGATTTTTAGAAAGAAATACACTGCTGTAAATAAAACACACTGCTGGAGGGTGGTGAGGAGCCCGGATTTGGTGCTAGGGAGCAGCTGGAGCCAGCCTGGGCCGGGCTTTCGCGTACACGATGGCTGCTGCTGCTTCCTAGAGCTGGAAATGCAGCCGCCGGTTCCCCTCCGCTAAAACCAGTTCCAGGTAGCGCTGAACCCGCTGTGACTTGGAGGCATCATGCTGGGCGGGAGAGGAAACACGGGGAAAAACTGATTTTGGAGAAAACAGGCACATTGGTATTCATGAAATACTGGCTGCCTCTCCCTGTTTTTTTCCCCCCAAAGCGACATTTTAAGCCACGGGCGTGGAGGTAAGAGGGCAGGTCTGGCACAGACCCCACTTCTCCCACTGAATTCCTCTTTCAGGCACGACCTCATCTTTTCCTGTGATGGTTTCTGGCTGGGATTACACAGAAAGAAGGGATTCGCTCCTAAAAACTAGGCTCAGCTTTCAGTTGGATGTTGCCTGCGCTGAGCGGGAGCATCCGTGACCTGTGAGCCCGTCCTGCATCCCCTGCCCCGCTCCTGGGGTGCCGGGAAGGGAGCGGGGCTGGCGGAGGGGGGGACCTCATCCACGCTAAAAACTGACTCAGTGCCGTGAAACTCTTCTGCCTTTAACAGCTCAAGCTGCAGGAGAGGGGAAAGCTGGCCGGGGGGGAATACGGGACTGATTTATTTTGCCCGTGATCTCCAAAAGTAAAAGGCTCTGTACAAATAAAGATGGTTTATTTAATCTGAAGCCTCAGAGCTCTGGAGGCTTCCAGTCTTGTTACCCTATCTCATATCAAAAATATCTATATAAACATCCCTGATGCCTGATGATGTGTCCATCGAGTGTCTGGCGAGGTTGTTAATGGTGGGTGCAAACCCCAGTGGTAACCGGGCTGGAAGGGAAAGCACACTGGCTCCTTGGGTCGAGCAGTGGGATGGGGAGGTGCAATGCTGCCCAGCCCGGTAGCTTGGGATTGCCCCCCCAGCTTTTGGGGCACAGATTGAGGGCCTGCCAGTTTTCCTTGTTTAACCAGCTTTTTATCCCATGGGGAAGCAGCATCAGCGAACGGCTGCGGGACCTGGACAGGCGGGAGAGGTGGGCCTGTGCCAAGCTCGTGAAGTTCAACAGGGCCAAGTGCAAGGGCCTGCAGGTGGGTCAGGACAACCCCCAGTATTAGCACAGGCTGGGGGGGAGAATGGCTGGAGAGCAGCCCCCAGGAGAGGAACCTGGAGGGGGATGGGTGAGAAGCCCAACGCGAGCCGGCAATGTGCGCTCACAGCCCAGCGAGCCCCCGGCATCCCGGGCTGCATCCCCAGCAGCGTGGCCAGCAGGGCGAGGGGGGGGATTGTGCCCCTCTGCTGCGCTCTGGGGAGACCCCCCTGCAGTGCCGCCTCCCGCTCGGGGGGTCCCAACAGCAGAAGGACACGGAGCTGTCGGAGCGGGGCCAGAGGAGGCCCCGGAGACGCTGCGAGGGCCGGAGCCCCTCTGCTGGGAGGACAGGCTGGGAGAGTTGGGGGTGTTCAGCCTGGAGAAGAGAAGGCTCCGGGGAGACCTCAGAGCCCCTTCCAGTGCCTAAAGGGGCTCCAGGAGAGCTGGGGAGGGACTCTGGATCGGTGAGCAGAGCGATGAGGTGAGGTGGAACAGTTTTAAATTGGCAGAGGGGAGATTTAGATGAGATATGAGGAAGAATTTCTTCCCTGTGAGGGCGGTGAGCCCCTGGCGCAGGCTGCCCCGAGAAGCTGCGGCTGCCCCATCCCTGGAGGTGTTCAAGGCCAGGTTGGACGGGGCTTGGAGCAACCTGGGCTGGGGGGAGGTGTCCCTGCCCAGGGCAGGG
>VZSZ01007860.1:90899-115404 GCA_013398815.1 Ibidorhyncha struthersii | reverse complement strand
CAGGCTGGGAGAGTTGGGGGGGTTCAGCCTGGAGAAGAGAAGGCTCCGGGGAGACCTCAGAGCCCCTTCCAGTGCTTAATGGGAGCTTATAAGAAAGATGAGGACACACTTTTTACCAGGGCCTGTAGTGACAGGACAAGGGGCAGTGGTTTTAAACTGGAGGAGGGTAGGTTTAGGTTGGACGTAAGAAATGTTGTATGGTGAGGGTGGTGAGGCAGTGGCCCAGGTTGCCCCAAGAAGCTGTGGCTGCCCCATCCCTGGAGGTGTTCAAGGCCAGGTTGGACGGGGCTTGGAGCAACCTGGGCTGGTGGGAGGTGTCCCTGCCCAGGGCAGAGGGGTGGAACCTGATGATCTCCAAGGTCCCTTCCAACTGAAACCATTCTGTGATCCTGTGATTATCCTTCTCACCAGCTTTGGGCGTCTCTGCTGCACCAGGACATCCCTCTCAGCAGATGTGCGCAGCTGCTCACAGCCCGTGGTCTGTGGGCACTGAGGCTCTGCACAGAGGAGCATGCTGGCACTCTCCTGAGCCTTGCGGGGGGGTGGTGGTGTGTTTTTATTTTCGTTGTATGACCTAAGGAGCTGAGAGCTGCATTCGTTTCCTCTGCCTCCCTACCCACCCCAACATGAGCTTACTCCAGGGCAAGACCCTGCTGATAAAGGCTCTATAAGGACAGGAGGACTGTCCATGGCTGCGCTGTCCCTGGCGGTGGGTGAACACGGGATAAATCCATCATCTCCTGGATGCAAAGAGCTCACAAGGAGCCCTTGTGTGTCGTTCCCAGCCCTCCGCTTCAGCGGGATGAGGCTGCCGCTAACCAGGGTAATGGAGCATGAGGGAATTGACCCTCAGCAGCTGTCTGGATTATTCCATAGCATAAGAAAAACCTTGGCTTGATCCCAAAAGCTTGATTCCCAGCACACCCACCAACCAGATGTGTATTCCTTTGAAAATCCCCTTCCTGTGGGGAAGGGGCACAGGGGTATGCCGTGTCGGGGACTGGGTGCATGCATGCTGCTGGCACCGCCGTTCATCCAGAGGTGCTTTGAGCACCGTGACCGTGGCCATCACCAGCACTGCTGCTGTGACAGCAAGAGGTCTCACCTGGGGGTGGTCTCGCAGGCAGATGCACGTCTCAGGCTGGTTTCACCGTCAGGGTGTGCACAAGGTGGAGAGGGAACTCCCAAGGATGGTTTTCATCGTGCTTTATTGACTGTTTGGCATCTCACGTGGAGAAGCTATAGTCGTCATCTCCTTCTGAGGCAGTCTGAGTTGGGCAAGGTGCTGTCTGTGATAAAATTGGTGTTGTGATACCAGTGTCTGTGCAAGAGCATTTAGCTCCATGCCTAAGAAAAACCTTTTGACTAGAGGGGGAAAGACTCTAGGCTAAAATGCCTGGAGAAAAATATGGGGATTTCCTTTTATAATTGTAGTTGTAGATAGTCTAAGACCTCTTTTCAGTTGGTCTGGGAGGGAGCAGCTAAGCAGAGCACGCAGGCGTGATGGATGGACACAGGCACTGCTGTTGGATGTGGCACAAAATGAGCAGCCGAAGGGCCTAAAATCACATAAGCCAAAAAAAAATTGTCCCAATTCCAGGGAAGTTAGGTGGTCTCATTTTTCAGGTACTTGGACTAGTTGGGCAGCTTTTGAGTGCTTGGCCAAGGAGCCGGTGAATCGATGGGCCTCACCTAAGGTAGCCTGCAGCTGATCTCCTCGCTGTCAGCAGGGAGGGTGTAGGGCAAACCTCACCTTACCATGGTCTGCAATTAACTTTGCTCAGCAGCCTGGGTGAGACTAATGAGCTTTCCAGCCTTGATAGGTGTCATCTCTTTGACCTGACTGTACTTTTCAGGAATTTCTCTTGCTGTCAGTAACGTCTCAGTCCAGCAGTTTTGATTCCAAAGCCTCTTTTACAATACAAATGTGTGGTCTGTGCATTATTTTTTTTCCTTTCCTCTGCTATTTTTAGCTTCTTTTTCATTGGCAAGATATAAGGTAGGCACTGGACGTCAGCCTTGAGCGGCAGATTGCTTGGCGCTCTGCTGCTGTGGTTTCCGTGGAGGTCAGCGTGTTGCATGTGTTGGTGTGTGGTGTGGTGTGCTCGCATGCTACGGTGCTGGCCCTGGTCCACCGGCATGCTGGGGCACAGCCGGGACCAAGATCCCCCCGCACCCACGCGTGGCGGTAGTGGTGCACGGGTTCAGGCTGTGACTGGGTGCCAGGGAGGGCCAGGAGATGTGGGCTCGCCCGCAAGCTCTATGGGGCACTGGGTGGACCCTTGGTAGCTTGTGCCACCATGGTTCAGAGCTTCCCCAGGGGTGTCCGCATTGTCCTGCATGGATTTTGGTCATGCAGATGTGCCCCTTGCCCTAAGACAAACCTCTTTCCCATCTGAAAATGGTGGCCTTAATAATGTAGGTGTAATGTAGGGGACGGATGGGGACAGCAGCAGCTCAGTGGCGTGAACCCATCCCACCACATCGCCCCTGCGTCTTCCACACCGGGTTAGCGACACGTCCCAGCTGTCAGACCTGGTTTAGGAGGTGGGTTTCCTCCTCCAGGACCAGCCCAGCCGCCGTGGTGCCGGCGTCTGAGCTGGGTGGTGGGGCTGAGGCAGCAGCTGATGCCAACAGAAAGGTTTCTGCTCGCTGTTCTTTCTAGCTGTCACATTTGTTCCCAAATACAATTATTTTGTCTCACTGAGCTTAATAGGAATTAAAAAATCTTTGTGAATCAGCCTTGGAGGGGGTGGGGGAGGGAGGGACAATAAACCACAGGCCGAGAAGTGACATGAAGATGGGTGATGTTTAAATGCTCTGCCCGATGATGTCATCTCGCAAGAGCCATGAAGGACCTGGCCTGCAATGCCAGCAACAGGGACACATGACTCAGTCGTGCCGCTGCCTTTGTGCCACTCTGAGTCATCCAGCCGGACCCGCACCTTCCACACAGAGCTTTCCTTGGCATCTCCCAGTGTTGGAGCATCAAGCATCTCCAAGCGCTGGGGATGCTTGAAGGTCTCGAGCCAATCTCCCTTTGGACGCTGGAGGACTCTCCGGTTGCATTCATTGAGCACAAGGGCTGTGGCTGGAGATGATTTCCCAGTTTTGTGCTTGATTTGTAGAATCAAGAATCTTATCCAAACGGATAAGGCAAAGGGGGAGGCAGGACCTTGCCTCCTGATGGACGTGGTGTGACGAGGCCTCGTACGTGATGGTCACTGCCAAGGTGACTGGTGCTGCGTCAAATCAAAGACCAAACCATGTGCAGCAAGCAGCTGGGGCTTGTGACTTTGTTGTGCTTCGCACTGACAATAGGGAGGAGATTAAGCACTCGGTTTAATCTGGGTGTTGAGGGAAGACCCATCGCTCCGGAGCGTTAGCTCAAGACACATTGGCTGGGTTTCTCTTCCCCTTCCCTGGGCCACCCCTTCCAGGGCAAAGCTGGAGATGGGACCTCAAGTTATCTCCTTCAAACTGGTGCCTGGGAGCAGGAGGACTGGTTTCCTTTGGTCCCCGGCTTCCCAGAAGTTCAGAGAACGTGGAAGGAGCTAAAATCTATCCCCGTCGCCTCCACAGTCTCATCTCCTAGGCTTGAAAGGGGATTTGCCTGGGTTGTGCTGCTGAAATCAGGTAGAGCTCATGGATGCCCACTGCTCCTGGTCCACTGCATCTCTGAGCAGACATTTGGCATCCTTTGGTAAGGGATGGCAGCAGAGAAGGAAGGATCTGCACGAAGCTGCGGGGCCCTGGCCAGCCTACAGCCCACCGGCGTTGATGTGTTTGATTCCCCTGAGTGCAGCAGGTGGCTATTCTGGGAACACAGCGTTTACTTTAGTCGTTTCTTGGCAATTAAGACAGACTGAGCAACCAACTTCAAAAAACACTGCAATAGTTGGTATATATAGCAAACTCACCACATTTCCACTCAAAACCTGCCTCCTGTGCTGAATGAGTTTCTTTGGGACTAAGGTATGCATTTGCTTTTTTTAAAATTTTTGCTTTTTTAAAAAATTTTTGCTTTCTGGGGGGCTTTTTTCTCCTCTGCTGTACTTCCTTCTAGCTCTGCAGCTCAGGCAGACATCCCGCCGCTCCGCAGTCCGGCGCTGCCCGTGGGGCTGCCTGCCGTGGGGCAGGATGCCATTCGCCAAACTGGCTGCCACCTCGTACAACAATCACTACACTATCGATAGTCGCTCTCCTGATGGAGCTCCCTGTGGTTTGCTTGCTGCAGGTTTTTCCCCAGGCTGCGGGTGTTCGGTTCTTGTTCAGCACTCGGGCTGTGCCGCCAACATCATTTCTGCCCATTTTAGCTTCATAAGTGTATTTTGGGCTCCAAACTTGGCCTTTCCCAGTGATGGAGGATGGTCTGGTGGGGGTGATGGCTCCTGACATTGGAGTTCAGACCCTCCTTGGCCACTGACTTCCAGAAGCTTTTTTCGGCCTCGTTTTTCCAGTTTCTGCCACTTTGGCTGAAACTGTGGATTGCTGTGTCTGTGCAAGCCTGTGCCGGGATCCTGGCTGGTGCTGCCGTCCTCCCAGCCCTCCTGCGGTCAGAGTTACGGAGTCTGGGACCAAAGGTCCACAACTGGAGGGCAGCATCTCAGGATCGGCAGCTTGGCTGTCCGCAGGATTTTAATTTTTTTTATGGCTCACACAAGGCTTTCTGTCCGCCTGTGCCATGCTGCGTTGTAAACCCACACTTCCACCGGCTGCCTGCCAAGTTTCCTCTGCTCTTATCGCTGCTCTTGGCTGCGGGATGCTGCAGACCGCCGTGGTGCTTCCCCTCCGACAGTGGGTTCCCCACGCGCCTTCCAGTTTCCATCATCCTCTGCGCTTGCCCTTCCAAGCCGTCGGAGACATCATTTCTTCCAGCCTGCTCACAATAGCTTAGGATGACAAAGTCTATTGAAGTCTTGTCTTCTGGGTCCTTCCAGCCTCTTGTTTCTCCTAATGCTTGATGAAATCTACGAAAAATGGCCTGCGGTGATTTTTTCCCCCTCTTTTTTTTTTTTTTCCATGGAAGGCCAAGAAAGAAGAAACCACGTGAATGTTTGGGTTTGAGGTCTAGAGGGAAAAGCTGGAGGGTTGCTGTTCTGGCTCGTGACACTTTTTCTTGTTTTGCTTGCCCTTGCTGTTAGCTGCACAGCCTGAAAGAAACAGGTTTGGCATTACAGCTGTGAGGGTCTGGTTGAGGATCGGAGGTGTGCGAGAGCTTCAGCTCCTGGGAGAGCAGGACTTAGAAGGAAATGAAACATCTCTGGCTTCAATGAGCCTTGAGTCATCATAGAATCACAGATTCATAGGATGGTTTAGGTTGGAAGGGACCTTAAAGATCATCTGGTTCCAAGCCCCCTGCCATGAACAGGGACACCTCCCCCCAGCCCAGGTTGCTCCAAGCCCCGTCCAACCTGGCCTTGAACACCTCCAGGGATGGGGCAGCCACAGCTTCTCAGGGCAACATCTTCCAGTGCCTCACCACCCTCATATTGAAAAATTTCTTCGTAATATCTATTATAA
Organism: Ibidorhyncha struthersii; assembly: GCA_013398815.1. Lineage (NCBI taxonomy): Eukaryota > Metazoa > Chordata > Aves > Charadriiformes > Charadriidae > Ibidorhyncha > Ibidorhyncha struthersii. The sequence goes on along the minus strand of VZSZ01007860.1, from coordinate 109,881 downwards.
ATCTCCTCTCTTCCAGTTCAAAGCCATTCCCCCTCGTCCTATCACTACATGCCCTTGCAGAAAGTTCCTCTCCAGCCTTCTTGTACAGCCCCGTGCACCCCATCCTCGGGGATGTGGCTCGCTGCACCAAGTGTCGTTACTCGTTTAGATGGATCCCACCTTGCGTACACTGGGTATCACAGCCTGCAGGTGGGGAGAGCTCTGCTGAATGCCTGGTGCGCTCCCTCTCTGATGGTCAGTGCAGGGTTTGTGGGTGGCTCTGACGAGACATGGCAGTGACAGAGCAGCAAGACGCACACCTAAATGCCACTGCTTTTTTTTTTCTTTGCAGCTCGACAGGACAGAGACAGCCGTGAACAACCTCAACCCAGCTTTCTCCAAGAAGTTTGTCATCGACTACCACTTCGAAGAAGTGCAGAAGCTCAAGTTTGCCCTGTTTGACCAGGACAAGTCGAGCATGCAGCTGTATGAGCATGACTTCCTGGGCGAATTCTCTTGCACGTTGGGCATGGTGAGGCTCTGAGGTCCCTGCAGTTCGCTGTCCTCCAGCAAAGGGACCCCAAATCACCTCAGCCACAGGGATGTGGGGGGATTAGAGCCGCTGCTCTTATCTACTGTAAAGTTTGCTGGGTCCTTCCTGGCAAAACCCATTTAATTCGCTTGTCACACTTCAGCTGTTGAGGTTGAACTGTTGGCTACTTGCTCAAGTCTAAGCTGGTTGTAGTGTGGGCTTTCTGCTGGTGCCTGCTGGGAGATATCAAATGAAAGCTTTTGGAGGTACCTGTATCTCTCCATGGGTTTTAGTAAGAGCCCTGATGACCAGCTTGGGTTTGCACTTGGGAAACTTCCAGATGTGTAAAGTTAGGATGCGTTGTGGTCTACCTTTCTATCTCAGTTTTGTTTTTTCTGCCCTTTTTTTTTTTTATCCCCCCCAAAAGCTTTGTCCGTTGCTGTTGCGTAGCAAATCATCTCTCCCACTGTAGCATGTTGGTGCAGGAATGTGTCTTCTGCTCTTCCTGTGGAAAAGCTTTTGGGACAGAGTGCGATTTAGAAGCCTTTGGAAGATCTTTGCATTCATGAGCCCGGGCCCTGCTAGCAGTTGGCAGCTACAGTCTCCAAACATCTTTGTCCTCGGAGCTTGCTCTGACTCAGAGGCAAGGAATGAGGGGGATTTTTTCCGTTCTTTTGCAGCATGCGGCTGCTCGGGGCTGCTGTGGTACCTGGCACAAGCGCAGGGGCTGGGAGAAACTGTCTCTGTTGTGCTCGGTGCTGGGAACCGGGAGGACGGAGACACCATAATCGGTGGGTCGGCGTGGATGGACAGCCCAAGGTGTTCAGGGAGGCTCAGGAGTGCGATTGCTGTATTACACAGACTGCAGTATGGCACTGCGCGTGGCAAGGCAGGTGCTGAGTGACCTCACCATTACCAACTCAAGAGCTTGACGTGTTAGAAGAGCACTGACATTTACAGAGTTTGACGTTTAACGTCTGGGTTTTTGGAAGTGCTCTGTGATGACCTAATTCTGCTCCTGCAGAAGTGAAGAGACGGTGCAGGCAACAGCCCAGGCTGGTGTGCAGTGATTCAGACCAAACCCATCCTTCGCCGTTAGTTCCGTTGCTGAAACACAGCCACCTCTGCTGTGGGGCAGTTCAGCAACGCTCCTTGTGAAGGTGACGGTCTTGGTGGGAGCTGCAAGCACAGAATTTATGGACACAAGGAAACAGAGCTGAAACCTTGCTCTTCCTCAATGTGGCTCTGCAGAAGTCCAGGGCTCTGCAGGACTGGAGAGAATCGTTATCTGTAATGGGCTGAGGAAGAAGGTGGGTCTCCCAGAAGACCTCAACCCTTTCTGGTGCTTTGAAAGGTGATTAGCTCAGAGCACGAGACTGGACAGACCATCCTGAGGCTGGGGTAGTGGTGGGGATGGGCAGCTGTTGGCAGGTCTCAAACCCAAGGTGCTTGCTGGTTGATGGTTTACGCATGGTGGCTGACGGGCACTGCATAACGGTGTACTGTGTCTTTATGCACAGCTGGTGGGCTTAGTCCTTCAGAAAAAAAGAGAGCTCTGAACTTCTGTAATCTCATGCAAGTAGTTACACTCCACAAAAGAGAACTTGGCTTATGTGAGTGCCCAGTTTTTGATGAATTTTTGCAGCGCTCCCCATGTGAGCTTCTTGGTGACCTTTAGTCCACAACAAGACACCAGCTTGGAATGGAGGGATCTTCTCATTTTCCTTTGTTCCCTGAAATTCTCTGTTAGCCTCCTCTCCCTGTGGCCAACGTGGGCTTGCAGCACAGCCCAGTCATGGGGCAGAGACAGACTGGAGGGGTAGCACGTGCGCAAGGGTGCCTGGTGAGGAGAGGGGTGAAACGGGGGCTTGTGGGTGTTCTGATGTCTCGATTTTGTCTGGCGAGATGTTTTCATAAGCCTGCCTGGTTTTAAGGCACGAGCAGCTCTTAGAAGGGAAGGAGAGCAGCCGTGGGCAGCAATAACCACACAGCGAGCATCTGACTGGTCAATTTTGAGTTTGCATCGGAGCACGCTCAGATTAGCCAGATAAATTTATTGCAGATAATTAGGTTTGTGGTAAGATTTAAAAGCATGGCTGGATCATTCGTGGGGCTGTAATGACCTCTGCGCCCAAACGAAATGTAACAGGGATCAAATTGCAGGCTGGAGGGTGTCCGTGGTTTCTGCTCACCAGGGTTGCCAGGAGATTTTGCCGCCTTGTCCATGGCCTGGCATAACCATCTTGTTACGCTGGCTGGTGATTCCTATGCATTTATGGATCAAAAGCACCGGGACGTGGCTGGCTAGCCACAATGGGAAAGGGGGGTTGCCTTGAAATTGCAAGAATCATAGAATCACAGAATAGTTTGAGTTGGAAGGGACCTTTAAAAGCCACCTACTCTGACCCCCCTGCTTGAGCAGGGACATCTTCAACTCGATCAGGTTGCTCAGAGCCCCATCCAACCTGACCTGGAATGTTTCCAGGGATGGGGCCATCTCCCGCCTCCCTGGGCAACCTGGGCCGGTGTCTCACCACCCTCAGCGTAAAAAATTTCTTCCTTATATCTAGGCTAAATGGCAGGCAACAGGCCCCATTAAAAAGTCTGTCCCCATCTTTCTTATAAACCCCCTTTAAGTACTGAAAGGCGTCAATAAAGTCTCCCCAGAGGGAAGACAACATTTCTGGGGAGCGATGGGAGGAATCCAAGCATGGCTGGGTCACTTGGATGGTGGGAGCAACAAGTTCAGCCATTTCATTACCTCTTTTGTTTTTTTTAATTACTATTATTATTATTTTCTGACTATGGGATGTAGGACCAAAGGTGGAGGCAGAAGGATGGCTGGGACTGCACTTTTTAAACTGCGGCCCCTAGATCTCGAAGGGTTCCCCACTAGGTATGAGTGGAGCATGGCTACTTTCCAGTGGGTTGGTGGACCCCTATGTGGGGGTCTGTGCCTCGTGGGGAAAACTTACAGGATTCCCAGATCTGAAGGCGACCGAAACTCAGTGAGCTAGGAAAAAATCTCAAGGGGTTTCATTCAGCTCCCAGATTGTCCTGTCTGGCCTCTGACAAGACAGAAGGGAAGGGGGGTACATGCCTGTGGGGGGTGCCAACCCCTGTGCCTCGCTCAGGGGGGGCTCTGCAGGGGTGACCAGAACGATGCTGCAGGAGACCATCCAGCTTGTCATGAGGATTCACCCATGGAAACATGGCCTGAAAGCAAGTTGCTGGCAGGGGTCCTGTCAGAAGTATTTAAAAATGGGGTTTGAAAGGTTGAGTTGGGATTTTGCGGGGAACAAATCACGGTCCTTCGGCTGCGTGAGGTCCCACTGACCTGCTCCATGCAAAGAGCTTCGACAGGAGATGGTGCTTCAGCCTCTTGCGCCGTCGCTGCTCTGCGCTGTTCAGCTGCTGCCCCGCGCCCCACGGGCTCGGGCAACAGTGGTGACATTCACAGTGTCACGGTCATCCCTGAGCATGATGTCTTTCTTCTACTGTTGTGAATGCTTAATCTGAATTAACGAACATGAGCAATGATCAGTTGCTTATGAGTCTGCTTTTGATCACTTCTACGATCATGACTTTGTTTTCTTTGGCTTCTCTAGATCGTCTCCAGCAAGAAAATAACAAGGAGTCTCCTTTTGGGGAACGGCAAGCCGGCTGGGAAAGGGATGATAACGGTACGGTTACTCCTTTACGTTACCTACTGAGTGTGTAAAGGTGGATGATAACCTGGGGGCACCGCAGGACACTCACCTGGGGTCCAGGAGACTGGGGTTTATCTCGGGAACATTTTCCCCTTTATGTCCCATTTTCCTGCCTGCTGCTGTCTGTTTGGAGGACAATTTATTTAAGGCAGGGCCCATCTCTCCCAGTGTCTGCCTGGTGCCCTGCGCTGTGAGTCTTCGACCTCTGCTTCGGCCTCGGAAGTAAGAAAAACCCTCAATCTGGAGAAGTGCAAAGTAAATCCATGCTGCTGGTGTTCGTTAGCTGGTCCAACACGCCTGCTCAGCCCTCCCTGGAGCGGCGGGAGGTAAGAGGGCTGATTCCTTTGCCGGCGATATGTGGTTTTGTTTGTGGGAAGAGGATGGGAGCTGCGCCGTAGCAACAACTCTCATAGCAACAGCTGCTGCGCCCGATGCAGACCCCTTCGGGCAGTGGCCTTCCCGCTGCGGATGTCTTCAGTGATGAGTTGGATTTTTTTAAAAAAGAAAAGACTAAATTTAGGTGCGTTTCCCTCCTGCCGCATCTCCCATCCTTTTTGGCTCTCTGCTGTGTGATGCGTTTCTTGAGACGCGCGGCCGGCTGTGGAAGAAAAGGCCAGCAAGGAGTTAAACCTCCGCCAGGTTTAAAGCACTGGAAGGGTTTAAAAGCCGAGGACCTGGCGGCTGCAAGGGCATCTCCATTGCTATTTGCTCTAGCGGCTGGGAAGATGCTGCCAGTAAACGCCAGAGGAGAAGCCGCAGTGAAGTTCACAAGCGGTGCCTGATGCCGTGTGCCGTCCCCGAGGAGCGGGATCTCGACCCCCCCCGGCCGACGCTGGAGTGGGAAGAGCTGGACCAGGTGAAAAGCCGCCAGTCAAGTTCAAAGGTTACACGCTTTAAAAAAAAACACATCCTGATCAGTCGCCAACATGTCATTAAACATCAAAGGGTCTGAAACATCTGCTTCATTTTGTACCATTGATGCAATTTTCTGTGTGCTTGGTTATTTTTTCTTGCCCTGTCTTGGTGATGACAACAGGGTCATGTGTGGTGGGCACCTTTCCTCGCCGCTTGGTACGGCACTGGGCACCAACCAAGGAGTCTGGAGCCAAAGCCTGCCTCCCTCATCCCCATCCCCTTCAATTTTCCCCAAGTATCCTTTTTCTTAACTGAGATACCAGAGGGGCGAATGCAACAGCAGGACCTTGGCTAGATGGATGGCATCGCATGGGTGTCCCTAGGTTTGAAGAGATGGGGAAAAATCCCAATCCCAAAGCTGCTGGGTTTGTGGAAATCAATCCCGAGATCTTGCCGCACACACACCTCTGCCAGGGACAGCGATGGGGATGTTGTTATTGTCCATACTGGCCAAGAGAAGATGCCACCAGCAGCCTGCAGACGTACCTGGCTTGTTGGCATGGTCTGGCTTTTACGTAGCCTCCAGTGAGCCCTAAAATGCTGGACACCAACTGGGTGTGCTTTTGTGGGCATCAGCGAAAGGCAACTTTCATCCGCTCCCCTACGGCTCCTCTTCCTCACGCTGGTTTTGGTGACCGTGCGCACCCACCGAGGACCAGGGGGGAGAGAAAACCGATGCCATGGCTTTGCCATAGGGAACTTCTGACTTCACGTCTACGTGGAGCAGAGGGGAAAATTGGGTTTTGTACGTGGTGAACACATCCTCTGTGGACTGAAGAGTGGTGTCCTCCATGGGACAGGCTGGGAGGTTATTGGGGAGCTGCGGCTCATCCCTTCGCCCAGCTGACCTAGTGGATTTAAAAGCTGCATCTCTGCAAAATCCCCTCTCTCCTAAGTGCCTACAACCCTCTGATTGCTTCTTCTGCAGAAAATTGTCCCCTTGATTTCTGCAAGTTGTTTCCAAAAGCCTCGCTGTAATTACACTGCGTCTCTCCAGCAAAGGACAGTCTCCTTGTGAGAGACGTCAAATGGCTGCGCTCGGGAACACCATGCGGGAGTAAAAAGTCCACACTGTGGTCCCAGCCGTGCCGGTGCCGGCTCCAGCTCCGGCCTGGGAGGATGCTATGGCTGGGGATGCTGGGGGACAGCTCAGCCCGCCCTGGGGAGCGGAGGAGGGAGAGGTGGGGAGCAGATGCTTGGGCAGGACACAGCCTTGAGGAAAAAAATACAAGTGATTCAGAAAACGGCTGGTAACAGAAGTGAATAAATGTGTTTTTTTTGTTATAAACATTCCCTTTCTTAAAATACCAAGAGACTCATTAGACCACGTTCCAGACAAAACCGGCCCACTGGTGGTTGGCAGCTGAAGCCCTTCTGGAGCTATGTGAATAAAGACTCTTAAACTGAAGTAATCCGGGCTGCACTCCTGCCTGCTGCTGTTCCTCAGGAGAAACAGTGAAGTTTTCATCCCTGAGGCTGTCTCATCAGGTGACCCTGCGGAGATGTGGCTTGAGTCCTTGGTGCCACCGGTATCTCCCCCAAGGGATGGGGCAGCTGCTTTTTGCCGTGCCCAGCCTGGGCCGTGGAGGGCAAGGTGGCACATCTTGCTGGCAAGGGGTTTTATGGCTCCTGCTTCCTCTTGGCTTGGTCCTCGGAGGCTCCTCCAGGTCCTGGTGCAGAAAAGCCATGTGAGACCCAAGAAAGGGGACGAGTTTGTTACGTGAAGCACCATTTTAGACCTGGTGGCACAGGGGAAGGAGGCTGCTTGGGGTGTCCTGGCACCTCGTTCTCCCTTCAGGTCATCCGTTCAACAGGTTTAGTCATACGTGTTGACTCCCAGCCCTGCAAATGAACGTGTTTCACGTGGACCCAGCCCCCAGTGATGAGGCTGTGGAGGTCGCTGGGTGTCCGGGGGACTCCGGCTGCAGCACCAGCATCGCAGCTGTTTTGTTTTAAAGCTGGTGTGGCGCTGCCTCGGCGCAGGCTAGATGGCAGTGCCCATCCAGGGGAAGTCTGGGATTTTTCTCCCTCTTTCTCCATTCCAGGGAGAAGCTGGGAAGTAGGCTTTGGTCCCAGTTTGATCTGCGAAGGTAAAATCCGTTTAACTCCTCAATAGTGAAATACTGCGTGCATTAGATCATCCAAGCTCTTAGCTGGGAAATGGGTTTTGCAGGAGTTGGGCTGGTATCTCCAAGAGCGTGTGTCCTCGGGATCTGGATTCTCCTCTGGCTTGGTGTTCACTTTCTCTCCGTGCTGAAAATGAATGCAGCCTCCCTTGTCTTTCAGATAGCTGCCCAAGAGCTCTCGGATAACAGGGTGATTACTCTGAGCATGGCTGGCAGAAAACTGGATAAAAAGGTGAGTGGGGTTGTGTCTGGGGGATGCAATGTCAAACTTCTCTCCTTTGTAGGCTAAGGGATCTAAAGAAATCTCTGCTTTTGGGTAGAGCAGTGACAGAAAATAATCCTGCTGGAGAGAGCATTAGGGTGAGACTGGAGGGGTTCAAGTCCTGGCAGTGCCACTGGCTGCTGGGTATGCCCATGCCTCAGTTTCCCTCTTGTCACGGTATTGCTTTCTTCATTACCTGCGCTGAGATAGAAAGATTAGGTGTGGCACAGGATCTTAAAGACAGCAGATGTGCTACTTCAGTTGGCTGTCATTTGGAAATGTCTCCTGACGGAGCTGGCAGTTTTGCTGCCCCTTGAAGAAGCGCTGAGAGCTCGTGGCTTGTGGCCTTCAGCCCCTCTGGAAATGGAGAGAACATCTGCTTGTATATCAAACAGTAGGGCCCGTCTTTTCCGAGGAAGAAGTGTTGACCTCATGGAGGCAGGTAATGCATGAGTTTTGCTTTGGATGTGCTACGTAGGAAATGGGGAGCCTTTCTGAACAAAGCCATCTGACCTTATTTACCAGGCAACCAGAGCTATTCCTCTTAAACCAGTGCTGTTGCTAAGCGATCGATGGGAATATTATTTTTTCCTTCTTCTGAGTCTCTCCAGGGTTTGCATTATTGGCAGGATGGCACTCAGTTTTCAAACCAGGGTAAAGCAAGCGTCCAGGCAGAAGGGTATTTACTGGGGCAGAAGACGTGATTTGTCCAGTCCCATTGCCCAGGACGTCCCATCCAGCTGGGATGGATGCCCAGTTTATCCAAGTGGTTTTCCCACCTGCTGGGAACGGCTGTTTTCTCACCCTCCTGCTTACCCTGCCTAGTGCAAGGAGCCAAATGCCTCTGTTAAGAAATCCCGAAATAACTCCATTTCATAAATGGGCTGGAAGATGTCCTTGAGCTGGTGGCTTCCTTCTGACGTGGCTGAAGGTCAACCCCCCATGCATGTCAATGAAGGCATCCCTAATGCAACAGTTTCCTTCCAATGCCCTAAGAAAAAGCCTCTGCTCCCTTGCAAAGCAAGGGCTGGGATTTCACAGCAGGCTTCGTGCCCTTCCGTCATGCTTCTGGGTCCCTTTGCAGCTGTGGCCATCGTGAAGAGGAGGGCCAAGGACCTGGGTCCTCCCTGCGGCGCTGGTACCTCAGGCACACGTCCGCTTGTTGTGTCGGCAACTTCATTGGTGGCATCACTTGCTCCATGGGCAGGAGTCGCCTTTCTAATCTGGTTTGCGACCAAGTTCCTCTTCCAGGTTATGCAAAGGCGGCGTCTTTTAATATTCTTCAACTAGGACGTGATACCTGTGGGTCTGCTGCCCTTCAGACCCACAGTCAAGTTTCGGAATTTCAGCATCTATTGGGATAAGGACTGTGAATAATCCTGTTCTTTCTGTGTCTCCCTGCAGTTTATCAATAGGTGTCAGCAGAAAACTCCTTCCTTGGTGACCGCCCGCCATCACCAAGAGCTAACGAGGTTTCTTTGCCGATTCCCATAACACAGCGCAGCGTTGCAGTGCTCAAAGTCCTGCTCATGAGCGAGAGACGTTCATGTCACTTCATGCAAATTCAAAAGGTCTCTGAGCAAGGAAATTGGAGGGAACGCCATATTTTTGGGTCATTATTGGTCATGGATGAAATGCAACTGTGGGAGCTGGGTAAAAACTTGTTTCAGCTTAGGAAAGACAGCGGAGAAGTGGCCAACCAAAAAAACACGGGGGTAAGGCTGCAGCCTGGGGGGGTTACACCCTCCTGCACCATGCAGCACATAGCTGGGGAGCACGGCAGGGGCTCGGACATCATGTGAAGGGATCAAATCTCACAGGATTTCGTGGTGCGGCCGTGGGATCATCTTGCTGCACGCGCTGAGCCGAAGCTGCGAGCATCCCTTACCGGCAGCCGTGCCACAAACCCAGCCTGGAGCTGTGCTCAGCCGCAGGCAGCTCCTTCTGCCATGGCCACCCTGAGGCTGGGACATCTCAGCCTGCGGGCAGCTCCTCCTCCCCATCACGCGTCCGTGGTTTCTCCACCCGTGGCTCACTACCTTGCTTTACATGCCAAAGCTGCACAGTGGGAGCACGTCAGCAGCAGAACCAGCCTGAAGCTCTGGTACCTTATGTCAGATCGGCTCTAGGGAGAGTTGTTTTAAGAAAAAATAACTTCCTGAAGAGGAGGTGTTTTCAGCTGGGACCAGCCCTGGTGAACCCAGAGCCACGTGGGCCACCGCAGCTGCGGGGACGGCAGAGGGGCAGCGATGCTTCAGCACGGCTCGGGGAGAGCAAGCGCAGCGAGCCAGGGTTGGTGCTGGAAGCTGTGCTTTGGGGAGCTGCAGCTGGTGGAAGTGCCACCTTCCCCGCTCCTTGCCCATGGTGTGCAAGGACCAGTTTGGGTGGTTTAGAATCTTGGACCAGTCTGCAGCTCGATCTGGTCTGCTGAGCTCCTGTGGTTGCTCAGTTTCCATCTCCCGCTGGGTTTGCAGGGGTGAGGTGTTTGTGCTTTTGACATTTTAAAATAGCAGCCCACAATCCTTGTGGCTTGGAGGCATCTCCCATCCCGCTTTGAATGGAGCAAAGCTGACCAGACCTGCAAACCGGGCTGCTCCGTGTGGGATGGCAGCAGACATCCTTCAGAGCTCCCTGCTGTCATCTGAGCCAGCGTCTCCAGCAGCCCACGCTGGGCTGGCGCTGTTGAAACCGCATTGGGTCGCAGGTTCAGCCAGCATAGGCAGGGTCAGGTACCCACCGCTGGTTCTTTAATCCATCAGTGACGCTTTCAGTGCAAAGCCCAGGCAGTGGGCGAGCGGGATCAGAGCTGTGCCGTAACCGTAACCCTGCAGAAAGATTGGCTTGGTTTTCTCTCCTACAAACATGTGAAAAAGGGTGGGAGAAAAATAGCCTCATCTCACCGGAGAGCGTCCCTGCGAGCCTTTGTGGTCTGCTCTTCTGGCAGAAGAATTTTGACTGAAGCAGGTTATAGTTTCTCTAAGACTTTGCAGTGATTTACTTTTCTGGCTGGCTTTGGAAACAGGATTTGGATGGAAACATTAATGGGTTTTCTACTGGGCCATCACTAGAGCCTGTGTCTGTCCCAACTGCCACCTCCCAGGCTGGCTGCGGACAGGGGCTCCTGGGGTGTCCGTGCTTCCTCCTCCGCCACGAGCAGCCCCCTCCCTCCCCACCGCATGACTTGGAAGCCCCAAACCCTCCTGTTCAAACCCATAAGAAGTTCCTCCAGCTCTTTGCAGGACTCAGGCACCCACCTCCCTCTGGGAGCAAAACCCAGCTGAAATGCCTTGAGTTCTCAGGAAATCATTCGGAATATTTGGGGCTTGGTTTCTTGTTAGCCACTTCTTAGCTTTTCTGAATGGGAATGAAGTTCTGCTTAGAAATGCCGGAGTTTCCCTGTGTCGGTGCCACCAGCCCTGCCTCCTCTCCGGGCTGCGGGTACCCCGACGTAGCCCCCATGCTGATACCCAGTAGGGACACGCGCGTGCGTGTGTGTACATATTTCTCCTAAACCAGCAGCCCTTTATCAGGGGAATGTCTAAGGCGAGGCTGGCAGGAAAAGCAGCACACGCTGACTCAGGGCTGCGTATCTCGGAGGGGGTTACATGATCTCTGTCAACACCAGGGCAGCTTGCTCCTTAAAGATTTCCTCTGCTCATGCTTTACCGCTGTGTGTAGGAGGGTGTTTTCTTTTTCCTTCCCCCCCCCAAGACGTTCATGCACTTCAGAATTCTGTTTTTCCCTTTGAAGCTTTGGTTGTTTTTCCAAGCCCAAACGCAGCTGCCTCCCAGCTGGGGTTGTTTTCCGTGGCATCTGCGTCCAGAGAGCTTGCCGGGTGGTGGGCGCCTGCCGGCACATCCCACGGGCACGCGCCGGGGTGCCGACTCGCCTGCCACATCGGTGCCGAAAGGCGGTGCGAACGTCAGCGGGACTGGCATGACCGGGACACGCAGGGGTGGCAGGGCGCTGCCTGTGGGTGCTGCCTCTTTGCCAGCGCGGTTGAGCCGGTCTCATGAGGACATGAGGCTGTCTGCAGGGTTGGCACTGCCGAGGAAAGGAGGTCTCTCTTGGACTGGCTGTCGCTGCTTGCAGGGCATTGTGTAACCCATCCTGTTCTTCTCCCCCAGGACCTGTTTGGAAAGTCAGACCCCTTCTTGGAGTTCTATAAACCAGGCGATGATGGGAAATGGATGCTGGTCCACAGAACAGAGGTGAGCACGACTCGAACCCGAGCTGCTGAGACACCACCATCCTTACATCAGCTCCTCTTGCCCTTTATGGCATTATCTCATCAATCACTCATAAAGCGGGGTGGCATCCAGGGATTTCAAAACCTCATGGCTGCCTTCCCACTGTCCTACTGAGGCTGCGGGACTCCAGAGGATGAAGATTTACCGAGGCCAGCAAGGTCCTGAGATCTTTTGTGTGCTAGTCACTACTGTATCTGCCAAGCAGAGGGAGGTGGTCTTCTAACCCGTGTTAACCTCTAGGCTCAGCCCGGGTGCGGGCAGTGCCCTGGACTCTCCCTTCACTTGCGGGAGCAGCAGGATGAGCTGTGACCTGGGGAGATGGTGGAGAGAAGTGGTGGGAGGTGGCCCAGGGAACGGTAGTGGTGAAAGGTTAAAAGAAGCATTTGCTAGATCCTCAGCTAACCGGGGAGGATGCTCAGGCATCTCCAGCTTCAGCGCACGAGTGCTCGGGCTCATGTTTAACAGAGCCGGAGCCCCGGCCGAGGAGGCAGAGACGTGTACCAGGGTCCTGGTGGGTACGGTCAGAGGCAGCTGACACCCCCCCCTTATTTATACCTGCTGTGATATTTTGATCTGAGCTCCCTTCAGGGTCGGTTCTCAAGCTGCTAATGCCAGTGATATTATGGATAAGAGGCACAGCACGGGCAGGGAGAAGCAGGCTGGCTTCTGCTTTAGCACCAGGCTAATAAGTACTTTCCAACGGCTTTTTGTCCCCTCCTCAAAGCTTATTTCAAGGCTTTTTTTTTTTAAACATGCACGTAGTTCCTGCCAGCAGGCAGAAAGAGGAGGGGGCGATCGCTGCAGGGCGGGCTCACATCAGCCCCCATGTCGGAGGAAAAGGGTCCCGTCACACCTCGCCTGCCACCCCTCTTTTTCCTGTCCCCATCTCACCCCTCCTCTTTTTCTTGTCCCCTCAAGGCTTGGTTAAGCAGCCCGTTGTCCCACCGCAGCAAACTGCTGTAACAAAACGCAGTGTGAACTCGCGTGGAAGGAGAGGGTGGTATTTATTTACAAAGTCTCTCCATACGTTGGGTTTTCCCACTGCTGTGCAAAGTTCACGAGGATTTCCTTCACTCGCACACCCCTGTGCACACAAGCACGGGGCCGAGCACCAGGACGTGTGTCCTGTGGTACCGATACGGGCCGTCCTTCCCACATACGTTTCTGTGTGTATGTAATTCATACCAACCCTAATATTTCTCTCGTATTCTTGTGGGAGCGGGCTGGGACCTTGTTTGGTTGTTTCCTCCTGGTTTAGTGTGGGTAGATGGGCTTTGACTCACCACGACGTGTGTCTCAGACGTGGGGATTTGGAGCGACCTCCAGCCCTTTCTCCTGGAAGGGCCGTGGGAATCGGGAATGCAGCTGGGATCTCTCTAAGCAGGTCGGGTTTATCGGGAGCAGATGTATGTACTGATTTTTCCTCTGGGTTGGTGCCCGGTTCCTCCACTGTCTTGTCTCGCTGCGTAAGGCTCTAGCCAGGTTTTCTTTCAAGTAATGGGTGCTCCAACTGCCTCCTCCCTTCCAGCCCCTCCGCTGCCCTTGGAGGAATCCCATACCAGGCGAGCATCTTTGCGTTTTGAGGCTGTGTGCAAAGAAATACAGTTCCCCATTCTTGCAGCTTTCGGTGCGGGAATGATGATCTCTGAAGGTCCCTTCCGACCCCTACCATTCTGTGATTCATTAATATAACCAGCTCTCAGTCTGATGCTGGCATTTCTCATGCCACCACGGCGGTGTCTGGCAGAGAAGGATCGGTGCGCTCTTTACAGCCTGTAATTGAAGCACAAGTGTGAAGTCCCAGCTGGTCGCCGTGTGATGGAGACGATGGTCCTTCCCACCCACCCTGGGCACCCGGCGGCTGGCAGCGTGCGGGCACCATCTCAGGGTGCGTGGGCTCCCCCTGCTCTTCCCAGCCTCCCCGGAGGAGGTGTTTACAAATTCTCGACGAAACCGTGCTCGCAGTGTCAGGGTTTCCCCCGGTCTGTAAAACAACCCACCCGCTGCAGCTCCCTGCGCAGCTCTTTGCCTTCAGCAGCAGCCACGGACCTCTTCCTCGCTGGGCTGCACTGCTGCTGCTCCGCCTGCAAAGGTCCGCGGTCCACCACGCCAGAGATCCCCCTCGCACAGAGGAGGGTTAATCTGCTGCCCGTGTCTGACTTTCCTAATATTCACGTGAATGTCTTCTTTTTGAGCACAACACCTTCGTGAAAGCGGGTCTTCACCTGCCCTGCAGGCATCTCCGATGTACGCAGCGTGTGCCTGGAGCCTGCTTGTGTTTGCTTAGGTTTCCACCAAGCGATTGCATTCTCCCAGGAAATGTCAAAAAGCATCAATTAATATTTCCCCAGCTCGGGCGGCAGATGTTACGCAGATGAGGCGAGAGAGCTGGACGTGCCCAGGGCTGTTTGGCTTTCCCGGCTGGTTGCGGCATCCCACTGCTCTGTCTTCTCGGTGGTCAGACCCCAGATGGATTTAGGCTGCACTGGGGTGCTGGGAGGGGTAAAAGCAATGAGTAGGGTGCAGGAAATGGGATGCAGAGGGCATAAATAGTAGCTGCTGGCCTTGAACTGGTGGGGTAAATGATTGTGCCCATGCTCTGGGCATGGTTGTGTCCATGCTGCCCAGTCTGCGGTGGCTGTTTTCTCAGGCAGGTTTGTTTAATTGCCCCCGGAGGTGGATAAATCCCCCAACGTAATGCAAACGAATCTGTTGTAACTCACATGGGCTGCAGCCTGAGAAGGGGGAGCCGCTGTGTCTAAGGTAAGGAGGCAGAAGAAGGCTGAGATGGGGCTTTCTGCAGCTTGCCTGGCCTGCCCCACTAAGGACCTCGTCCAGGATTGCTCTTGGAGATGTGTCCCCCACTTTTGTGCCATCTCCCTCTGCCCACCTGCCTGTTGTAACGGCATCCCTCTGTTCCCACCCCATAGGTGATCAAGTACACGCTGGACCCCGTCTGGAAGCCGTTCACTGTGCCTTTGGTGTCACTGTGCGATGGAGATGTAGAGAAGCTGATAAAGGTAACGGAGGGTCCTTCAGGCTTGTATCGTGGTGGTCGGCCTCTGGGACTGATGGTTAAACATCTAAAACCCCATGGCTGGTTTATTAAAAACAAACAAACAAACAAACAAACAAACAAAGCAGAACCACCCCCAAAATAAAAAAAAAAACACCCTTGTTTGAGGCCTCCAACAGGAGAGGTTGGGAACTTCAGCAGTCTCCTCGCTAGAGAGATAGTTATGGCATCTGAGATTGGTTTGTGCTCCTTCTGCCCTAGGTGATGTGTTATGACTATGACAGTGATGGGGGACATGACTTCATCGGGGAGTTTCAGACCTCAGTGGCCAGGATGTGCGAAGCCCAAGATGCCTTTCCGGTGAGTGCCAATGGGCTTTCAGGGAAGAACGAGCAAGGGGCTCCTCGGGGTTGGCGGTAGGTTTTGGTACTTGGCGCTGAGACCCTCAGTCCGTGCCGAGAAGAAGCCAAGTCCACCCTCCTTTCTCCTCCCACCTGCACCATGAGTGGCCCAGGCTGCTGGGTTGTAGCTAAAGCATCTGAGCTAGAGAGGGGGCTAAGGCAGTTGTGGCTGAAAATCGAGCTCTGCTGAGATGTTTGAAGCAGCACCCGTGATTTGCGGGGTGTCCTGTGATCTGGGGGGTCAGATCGGGAGGTGTGACATGCTGCTGGGGTTGCGTCTGCAGCAGGGGCTGCCTGGTCAGCAGGAGTGCCAGGTCCTGGGCAACTCCATACCAGTTTTGTGGCCAAAGGTGTCCCTGTCCTCCCCCTGAAGTGCTGGCCAAAAGCCTTGGCAGATGCCACCTGATTGAAGGCACGTCATGAAGACTTCTGGATAAGCAGAGCTTTTC
The DNA here is from genome assembly GCA_013398815.1 of Ibidorhyncha struthersii. Classification (NCBI taxonomy): domain Eukaryota; kingdom Metazoa; phylum Chordata; class Aves; order Charadriiformes; family Charadriidae; genus Ibidorhyncha; species Ibidorhyncha struthersii. The sequence continues at coordinate 94,241 of VZSZ01007860.1, read as the reverse complement.
ACTGCTGTCATCGTGAGGATTACAAAACCAAGAAGAGTTCTTGGCCGAGCCGTGGGGCTGTGTAAAACACCATGCGTGGTACAATGAGAAAAGTTTCCTGGCTGGGGAAATCGAGGCACAAAGGCATGAAGTGTCCTGTCCAGGACTGTGCAAGCTGATGGTGTCAAAGGCAGGCGTTGAGCCCACTGGATTTGCAACCTACCAGCCCAGCAATAAAATCTTCTTTTCTCTCCGTGGGAGTGTGAAAGGTGCTGGTTAGAAGAGAGTAAAACTCGCCTTGCTGTGTGTCTGTGCTGCCGTGCCCCCGTGCATAACATGGGTCCAGCTGGGGACAGGCTGTCCCTGCCTCTTCCCCTTGCCTGGCTTGTCGCAAAAGGTTGGGTGCCCTCTGTTCCCCGGTAAAGCCGCTGCCCAGCTGATGCCACTCTCTGAGCAGAGCTGCCATGGACTGCGGGTGGAGGAAGCAGGCTCTAAAAGCAAGCGGCCACCGCTTGCCACCACTGTGCATCGCCCTTCAGCATCCCTTCTCCCTGCGGTGGCTCCTCGTGACCTGTCTCATCCTTTCATGCGGCCACAATGATGAGGGTAAATACAGACACAGGGACGGAGATGCTCTTGCTGTAGACCACGTACCACGTGCTGGCATGGTTGCACGTTGGGAGCAGCACAGTCCAGCCACAGCCTGGCCGAGATTGGGGGAAAGGCTCATTCCTGTCTCCAGGGCCGTCACCAAGCTGGTCTCAGCAGATCCAGGGTCATCACTGAGCTGATCTGAGCAGCTCTGGGGCCACCACTGGGCTGATCTGAGCAGGTCTGGGGCCACCACTGGGCTGGTCTGAGCAGGTCCAAGGCCACCACCAGGTATTCTGAGCAGCTCTGGGGCCATCACCGGGCTGGTCTGAGCAGTTCGAGAGCCATCACTGGGCTGGTCTGAGCAGGTCCAGGGCCATCACTGGCTGTTCTGAGCACGTCTGAGCAGGATGCTGGGGGAGAGGGCACAGACTGACCACCACGTGGGGCCCATGTGGGAGCTACCCACTGGCAGGTCTGGGCTGTACTGTCTTCCCGGGTTTGTTCAAATTTAGGGGATTTTGTCAATAGATCTGGATTTCAATTTTGTTCAGTCTGTGAAATGCAATGTTCACATTCAGGAAACTAAAATATTTCAGTATTTAAAATATTCCCATTTTTCTGCAGCTGGAAGAACGAACACGACTTTCCATGCTCCCTCTGCCCAGTCCTGCCCGCTCCCCAGACCAACCCACATGTAAACTTTCCTCTTTGACAAGAGCTTTTATTCAGTTTTACTTTTTTTTTTTAATGAAATATTGCAGCAATTTTCTGAATATTCAAGAGGCGTTTTGTTTTCCCACAACTTTTGAGGAAAGGTGGTGGCCTGCCCTAATTATTCATGTGTTTGAGCCATCCCATCCCATCCCACCCAGTAGACACCCATAGCCTCATTGGGGTGTCTTGTCCTGGGCACAGTGAAAGTCCCTGGAAAGGAAAAGCAGCCCCTTCCCAAGCAGGTCCTGTGCCTCCATTTCCATCACGCGATTCATTTATGTCTCTTCAGCACTTCAAAATGCGTGGTGGGAAGGTGCCCGCAGAATGCGGCCGCTGGTGGCACCTACAGCCACCCGGTGCAGCCCAACACCGCTCTCACATCGCTGTCTGTCTCGTCTGTTACAGCTCGAGTTAGAGTGCATTAACCCCAAAAAGCAAAAGAAGAAAAAGAATTATAAGAACTCTGGGATCATCATTGTCAAGTCCTGCAAAGTGAGTACGACGCTGGGATGTTGCCTTCTGCTCCCAGCCAAGCTCAGTTCTTCCTGAGCTCCCACCATCCCTCCTGCCTCCAGCGCCCTTGCGTTTCCAAGCGCGGGTCCTGTGGAGCATGAATAAAAGGGTGATTTCCTTTCTGCTTGGGTTTCTCCCCACTTGGAGCATCTGATGTACCGAGTTGCTGGTGCCACCTCGTTCCCGGGTTGCTGCAGACCCAGGAGGAGGTGGTGTTCAACATGGGCAGTGTCTGCACCAAGCCCAAGCTGCAGGCAACCACTTGGTGTCTCCTTGGGGGCAAGGGTTGGGTGCAGGGGGGAGAGGTCCTTCTTCTGAGCTGAGGTGTTGGTGAAGTCCTCCCTTTGTATAGCAGCAGCACGGCAGGGAAAGCACCGAGACAGCTCTTCCCACACCAGATCTGCAGGTAGTGTGAGACCATTTTGGCCATGGGGAGAGGGTCTTCCATTCAGTTCACCATGATGGATGCTTCCAGCTCTCAAGGATCTCCAGGCCTCTCATCCTAGCTTTGGACCAACACATGGCCCTGCTTGGCCCCACGTGATTCCCAAAGTGCCAAAACGCTGCCGTGGAAGACCCAAGTGGTTCTTCCCATTGCTTTGCCATGTGGCTGAAGGTCCCTGAAGGCACAAACTTGCCGTGACCACAGCCTTGCGCACTCTCCGTGTATTTATTTCTTTTGTTCTGCAATGGCAAAGATTGCTGAAACACTTTTTTGGGGGGTTTCTTTCAGATAACCAGAGATTTCTCCTTCCTGGACTACATCCTGGGAGGCTGCCAGCTGATGTTTACCGTAAGGACTTTTGCTCCACTTTGCCCAGTAATAGTAACACGTATGTAATGGTCAAAACTGGAGAGGGAGGTTCTGTGTGAGATTTGGCACCAGCTTGGGTGGCTTTTCATGGCAATGAGGAGCTGCCCCATTTTGCTGTTAAACTGTGTGGGTTTGGGGGTCTTGGGGGTCGTTACTATGATGCTCAGGCGTGTCCCATAGCACGGAGGGAACTGGCTAGACTTTGGCTGAAGGTCAGACTCACACCAAATGTAACCGGCCTCTCTCCCCATCGCAGGGTTTAACCACCCTCCCATTTTCTATGGAAGCTCTCCTTATTTTGAAGCCAGCTGAGAGGCTTTGGGCTGGTGATGAGATGGTTTTCTGCATTTTTACTGGCATTACCTTCTTTCAAGCTGGACCATGGCTTGTCAGGAGTAACTAATCAAGGATGTTACAACCCCGAGTGAAAACACCACAGTGCAGAAGTGGGGTTTTCCATTACTGCAAACTATTCTGATGCAGTATCTGGAGAGCTGTGGGCACTCGCAGTATTTCAGTTTGTATTTTGTTGTTTCGTCTAAAAAACATGATGGGGGGAGAGTAGGAGGAGGAGGAAGAGTTGCCATAGGAACCGGAGCGATTGGGAGAGCGTTTTGTGTGCCGTTCTGCTGCTGTGTGCTAAGGTCTTGGTGCTGGAGAGTGAACAAAGGAGAAAATCATTAATTTTATTGGTATCATGGAGATCTTCTGTGAGTTAGGCTTGAATG
>VZSZ01007860.1:73087-85360 GCA_013398815.1 Ibidorhyncha struthersii | reverse complement strand
CTGCTCTGTAGACAGTGAGGAACACAGCTCCAAACCATTTCGCTGCTGCTTAAAAGAAGGAGAAACCCCCCTTTTGCAGTGCAAAACATGGGAATATTTTTGCTTGCCTTATCTATAAATACTCCTGTGGCAGAATTTTGAACATTTTCTTAAAAAAAAAAAAAAGTGAGCCCTTTACAACTGAAAAGAAATTTGAATTTGAATATATTGCCCAAAATTGAGGCTTCTACGAGAAAGGGCGGATGCAAAACCAAGTCACGCGTTTCAGACGATGTCTCCAACCCTGGGGTTACTGGTGGCTGGCTGGCTGGGAGCGTTACTGGTTGTGCTCAACAGGCGTGGAGAGACCCAAGCAGGCTGTTGACGTTCGCCGGTCTGACAGCTCGTCAGCTTTGCAGCACGGGGAGGACTTTTGGTTGACCTACTTTTGTTTGGTTGCTATTTCCCACCCCAAAGCCTCTTGCAAAAATAGTTTCTGCTGCTTTCGACACAATGCCCTGTATAATTGGAAAGTCTGAATCAGAAGCGTTTTGCTTTTGCAGTCTCAGGAGGACTTCTGCTTCACGTGGAGCTTTAGAGGACAGTCGTTTTGCCAGCGTTATGAATACGCATGTCCCGAAGCGATCCCCTGGCGGAGAAGCTCAGCAAACCACCACCCTTCTGAGAGGGAGAAAATATCTTCGTTTTATAACTCCGGCACAAACAGAGTGGGAGCTTTTTGTTTCAGAGCCCTTGAGCCGGTGGCCTGCACGCCCAAATCACTTCCTTCAACCTTCAGAGGTGCTGGAAGAGGCGGTCGCGTGTCCTTGGTGCTCCTGAGGCTCTTTTTTTCTTCTTAAGGTACCTAAATGGTGGGTAGCAGAGTGAGGAATACCTGAGCTTTCACATCTGACGGTTGCTCCCCAAGCAAGGTGTTGACCCATGCCAGCGCTGGTGAGGTTCATACTGGAGGCCAGGTGTCCCGACCTTTTCTCACACCAGAGCTGTTGAGCCTTTGCTGCCAGAGATACGTTCAAAGCAGCAGTTGCCCAACAGCCATTGCCCAACGTTTTGCGGTTTCTGCCTGCAGGGTCTTCCTGTGGAAGTAGATGAGGAAGGTTTTGTGATTCGCAGTCAGCACTGCTGTTTGGTTTCTCTGGCTGGGTTAGTGGAACAAGCCAGGGACAGGGGTGTGCAGGGCTATCTGCTGTTGTCAGTGTCCCACAGGACCTCCTCGTGACAGCATCTCCCTCAGCTTGAAAGGAGGTGGTGGAAAACCTGAAGCATCTTGCACCTGCCTTGGAGGAGGGATAGTTTCATGGTCAGTGAAAACCAGCCCAGGTTGTGCTGGGACTTGCTGTCTGTTACGCCCAAGCATTTATGTCACCTCTCCTGTGCTGCCTTTCACCCTCATGACGACCCAGATAATGCAGCTAATCATCTGCTGGCTTTTTCATGGTAGCTGACATGCCAGATCAGGTCTTCAACCTCTGTGCCTGCCTCCCTCCTGCTGCAGCATGCCACTTGCAGAGAGATGGGGAACAGGAACGCTGCCAGAACTGGGGCTCCCTGTGATGGCAATTGAGTTTTCTCCCTTTACAACCTGCAGTAAGAGGAAGTAATTTCTCCTCGTGACAGGTGAGATGGCCCAGCTGGCTGAGGGCATCCCTTCTGCCTGCTTTCCCCCTGGGCAGCCAGTGGGAATCTGTGTGGACAAACCTGCTGTGATAGCTGTAGAAGAATGCGTGATGTGATCATTTCAGGTGGCTCCACGATGGGCGGACTGCGGATTGCTGCTCCACCCTGACCATGTTTCTATTTGCTGGTCTGTGCGGTTGTTTGGGTAGCAGAAGGCTGGGAGACATTGCTGACCCAGCAGGAAGGACCGTAACGTCTATGACCGCTGGGTCCTGCCCCAGGGGAGCATCAGACCCAAACCAGCCCTGCACCATCAGCTAAACTGGTAGTGAACATCCAGCCCTGCACTGGCCCTCCGTGTTAATTTGGGTCTTTTCTTCTCCACAGGTATCCCACGAATTTGCCATTAACTTCAATCCCACGAACCCGTTCTGTTCAGGTAAGCATCTACCAGGTCTTTAGGACTCCTTAGATGCCTTCAGTGTCTTCTGTCCTTCCCTCTGCAGTTCTCCGATAACATCTTGGGGATTTTTCAAGGTTTGTTCAGAGCGAGACATTAACGGTGAAGCAGAGCACGTGCTAAGGGTGCATTCAGAGGAAGGCAGAGAAAATTTGGGGGTGTGTAGGAAGGCCCAGGGTAAAATGCAACTGGATTCAGACGGCGTAAAATCCGCCTTCGCTCTGATGTCTGGTGTGTCCTACCAGCCGTCTGCTCCTCCAGCAAGCCTGCAAGAAACACTAGGCCTGTTTAGCAGATGGGGAATTCAGACTTACTGCTTCATTTAGCAACTGAGAGCTGGCCACAGTCATGGCTGAAGAGCTGCTCAAATCCAAGCGGTAAGGGCTTCTGTGTGCCCCAAAAATCGTCTGGTTTGACCTCTGCCTTAGCCCAGCAAAACGGGGACTCGGGCAGCCTCCACACCTCGCTCGCTGGTTCATGAAAGCTGGCTGGGAACATCTGCTTTTCTGCTGCCTTTGCTTCGTCCAGTCCCTCTACGGTAGCCGTAAAGCACTCACTGGGCCTGATTTATTGCAGGTGTTACGGGATAGAGAAGCCACCGTCCTGCAGCTCTTATCAGTGACAGGTCCTGCCCAAAAAAACGATTATCAACTGTGGAATTGGTCATTTTTGAATTATACACCCATGCATCCTTTCAGGAGAGCGGCCATTTACCCTGTTCTGGTGTGGCAGAAGCAGAAGGGTCTCCGATGACCTGTGGATCCCAAACACAGTTTGGAGGCTGGGCGGGTACTTCTGGGATTGTTTTGCTTCTCTCTGCTACATCTGCTCCATGTCTGTCTGGTTTTTGGTTATGCTTAGAGTAAAGGAGTTGCTTTTCTTTTTGCTCCTCCTCTTTGGCTTATTCTGAGGGTTTTGCAGAAACCCAAGGAAAGCTGCCTTTGGCTGTGGGCACTACAAGGGCTCTTTTACCCTAGAAGGTCTGAGGACCCACTACAAAGTGACTGAAGAGCAAAGCCCTGGTATTAGAAAATGTGAGTGGAGGTGGATGAAACTTGTGGAGCTGGATGAGTTTAGGGAGGGGAAAAATAGGTCTAACTTCAGCTCCGATGGCAGCATTAGCTAATGATGGTTAATTTGACTTGTGGTGGGCCTGAGCTGTGGCGCATTGTAATGCCTGGCTCCTCTGCTTTCCCTGAAGGTGTGGAGGGCATTGTCCAAGCATACTCGGCCTGCCTGCCCCACATCCGCTTCTATGGACCCACCAACTTCTCCCCCATCGTCAACCACGTGGCCCGCTTCGCGGCTCAGGCCACCCAACAGGAGGCTGCATCCGTAAGTCCGTAAGATCCCATGATGTGCTGGAAATCCCGATGGCTTTGGGCAGGGGAAGGCAAAGCCTGAGCTTGATTTTGTCTTTCCCTTTGCTGCGGGCAGGGAGGCAGGGTCTTCCCACCAGGACCATCCCTGAGGTCCCTGCAGCTGTTGGTTGGCTGTCATCACTTCAGACAGAGAACGTAGAGTCATTGCAGATGCTTCTTAGGGAGAAAAAAAGCAACTCAAAAACTTGACAGCAGTCAACAAAACTGCAGCTGTGGAAAATCAGAAATCATTGGAGAGAGAATTGAAATGAGGGTGGGAGATGCCATGAGGTGGGTGTCCCTTGGATTTATACAGATGTCTCGAGAACCACCTTAAATGTTGGTCCCCTTATCTCACAGAGGATCAAACAGCCCTGGGAATGGTAGCAAGAGAGTTGGCCAAGCAATAAGGCTGTCACCATCTGGCCCGGGAAGTCAACTGGGAGTATGAGCAATGCATAACATCATGAATGGTGAACAAGTGATTGATTTCTCCCAAATCCTCACAGGGAAGGCCTGCGAGGTCCCCCGGGAATGGCTGGGTGATGGGTATCCAACAGGCACACTGGAGTCAGGGAGCTGAGACCTCCCCAGCACGGTGCCCAGGCTGAGGACTGTGAAAGTCCGGAGAGGGAAGGGGTGTGCTCATGGCAGACCCAACTACCAAGGGCCATTCACTGTTGCGCTGGGCTGCCCGTTCACTGTTGGTGAGCTCGGGCTCAGGAGTCCCTGACGTGTGCCAGCCACCAGCTGGTGGGAGACAGGAAAGGATAACTTAGTTTTCTTCCATTTTTTTTTTCCTAAAACATCCTCTGCTGAGCTCCAAGAGGCTTTGCTCTTAGGAGACCACCTCTGTCCTTATGGATAAGTGGGGAATGATAGTCCTGAGGAGCACAGTCCTTGCTTTCCAAACACCCTCCTGCTCCTGCGTGCCGCAGGACTCTCCTGGGGCAGGATGGACTGGACGGTCTTGGGGTCTCCTGGGGTCCCCCGGTGATGCTGCTGCCATAGCACAGGTGGGAAACACGAGCAACGGGAAGAGGTTGAGCATGACTTCAAACCTTTGGCTTATTTCCCATTGACACGCAACAAGCAGCTTGAGGAAGCATCTCCCTGTCCTCCAGGAAGATCTCCCGGGGAGATCTGGGGGTGCAGATCCAGCCTTGCAAACAGCAGCAGGAGAGCACGACCCTGTGCTGGAAAGCATGATGTTTCTGATGTGGCTGCTGGCCGAATCTGAACCTTTTGCCAGGAGAAGACCTTTCTGCTCTTCCCCTTTGAATAGCTTTTTGTATTTGAGGGGGAATTGCAGAAAACCACGGGATGGCTGGGTTTGATTGTTGCTTTTCACGCCATTTGGACAAGCAGCGGGCTCGGAGCCAGGCTTCGGGTTCCCGCCCGGCCGCTCCAGCCGCTTGGCAGTCCTGGAAGTCCCCGTCAATTAGTCCACCAGAGCGTTCACATCCATATGTCCAAAAGCTGCTCGTTAGCGTGGGGGCCTCGTACAACAGCACTTGTTTGCACTGGGCCACCAGGGAGCCAGCGCCAGCGTGGTTTTGGAGGGTGAGATTGATGGTTGAAGGGATGCCTACATGTGCCGGGAGCTACAGCCATGGGTCCAGCCTTGCTGGTGGTGACTGGAGCACCCTCCTAGGGACACGAAGAGCATCTGAAGACCGCAAGATGGAGCTCGCTTGGGTGCCTGTTGGGTCCTTGTGGCAGCAGGCTGCCCATGGAGGACGGCAGGTCTGTCCCCTGAGTCTCGCTGGCCAAAAGCAGCTCAGCATCATGCGTGGCAGGAGCTGCCTCAGCGGAGAACCTTCCCTGATCCCTGCCTGGAGCAGGGCTGGATCGCACCCGAAACCTCCTCCCCAAGGGCACCTTTTCCAGCCTTGCCTTGAGCGCTGTTGCTCTTCAGGGCTCTGGAAATACTGAATTGGGTTTAATTCAGCACAGACCCAGGTCGCTCCTCAGTTTTGCGTTTTCTTTCTCTCTCTCGGCGTCAGTGGGGGAGGGAGAAGCCCACATGCTCCGCGCTGAGCAGAGGCGCTAATCATATGCAAATTGCACCCCTCCGTTGGCACTAATAGTTTAATCAAGGGAGATTTTAAATAATGGGCACTAATAGCGCCGTCAGAGGCAAGCCTGGGTTGGCTCGGGTCTTTTTTTTTTGGAAGCACGAAGTGCTATTGATGAGGCATATCGCTCCCCCGGGGTCTTCTCCTCTTCCGTCCCATCTTCAACGCCTGCAGCAAAGCCACCCCGACGCTGCCGGCTTCGGTGGCCGCCTGGACCTGCCCTCCTCTTCCTCCTGCTCTCGCTCACTCCCAGCATTTCAACTAAAACAAAAAAAGCTCTCGTAGTTTTTCCATGGCAACGCAGATCACAAACACCGCAGCCGTCAGCTCTTAAGGGATGGGAGGACCAAACCGTGTCGGGGAGGAAGAAACAGAGAGATTACACTCGATTTGACTCTCGGGGAAGGATTAATAAGCTTTGGGGAATTAAAACACACCTTTCCAGCAGGGTCCCTGCATCCAAACCTCCCCTTTTCTTCCCGCATGCTGCTTAATTCTGCCTAATCCCTTCAAGTCCTGCTCAGGCGTGTGAGCCTAATTGCCAATAACGCTAGTGAACGATCAGGAATCATCCCCCAAGCCCCCCTGGATTCGGAGATCGGCCATTTTAACAACAAAAAGAAGAGAAAGGGGGAAGGTACTGCCGGGTTGGTGTGCCGATGGAGACCCCAGCCCAGGGGGACCCGGCCGTGGGGCCAGCCTGGTCCCTGCCCCAGCCGCTCCGCTTGTGATTCCACCCCAGCTAGGTACCGTGGCTGGAGCCCGGAGGCGCCACCAGCCCCTCTGCCATTTACTGACTGCTCCAAAATTGTCATCGCCCCTTGGGGAATCTCCCGCTGATGCTCTCGTGTGGTGCCCGCTGCTCCCTCGCTAGTAATGATGGTCCCCGGGCTTTGAGGCTGATCCCCAGCAGCAGCATCTCTTACGCCGCTCGGCCTCTGAAATACGCTGTGATAAACATTTGATGAGCTCTGCTCCTCCCTCTTTTCCTGCATTCCAGCATTTTTCTCTGATCCTGTTATGGATTTCACAGGAGAAAAAAAAAAAAAAAAAAAAAAAAAAAAAAAGGAACAAAGAGAAATAGTCCTTTCTGGGTTTCTTCTTTTTGACCATGTGCAGAGGCCAGTTTTGCACTGGTTTATTCTGCCAGGATGGGGAGGAAGGGGGGAATCAGCTTAAAGTCGTCCCCATTATCAGGTTTTACTCTTCCTCCTGTACTGGTTCCCAGACAGGGTCAGGTCCCAGTCACTTGTCCTGCTTCCAGCGATGACCAGTGCTGGCCACCACGTAGCAGCATCCAGGTCTTCTCCTGGAGTTTAATCTTACCCTCCAGACTCGGATTTTGGGGTCCTGCTCTTCAGACCTACTTCTCCCCATGATTTGCTCTGAAAAGTTTGGATTTAGGGAAAAAACTAAACCCTGGGCAGTGCTCTGCAGGCAGGGCCAACACATCCAAAAGGGTCGGGGTTGGGAAGGCGCTGGCTGCCTGCCCTGGCTTGGGAAAAAATCCTCACCTGCGGCCATGCGTTGGGTTTAAGCTTGACCCGCTCATGTTTGTCCTTGGAGTTTAGCACCGGAGAGCGTCGAGGGACGACGACATTTACTCAGGAAAGGTTTCGAGAGATGTGGGCTGGAGGAAGACCAGGAAAATGGGCTTGGGGCTGCGTTCACTCTCTTGCTGTTCCAGGACGGCTGCGCTAGTGGTTTTCAGAGGAAATGGAAAGAATGAGGAGAGGAACAAAGGGCTTTAATGTGCTTAAGTGCTTGTTTTCGTCATTTCTCCAGCACATGCAAGCTGTGTAATGTGCCAAAATTGAACCATTACTTTCCCCTGAGGCGGAGGAGATGGGCTTTTCGGGGGGTCCGCATGCCCCAGATTTGCAGGGCTGGGTCCAGCAGGACCGTCTGTCTGTCCGTCCATCCATCCTTCCCCAGCTCCGTGGACCGGCCCCCTCGCCTTCCTTTCCCTGCAGGAAGGGGAGTGGGTGCCAACGCTGCGGCTCTGGCATCCCCCCAGCTTTCCGATACCCTCTGCATCCCCCTCAGTGCCTGCAAGACCCCCCCATGGCTTTGTACGGGAGACGGACCAGCGCTGAGCATGGTGCGCCCCTCCCTCCATCCCCAGGATGCAGGAGATGCTCCCCATCGGCGCAGGGATGTCTCAATGGGGACCGCCCCGAAACGCGCACTGCTGTGTGCGGGTAGGGGGAGATTTCATCTCCCAGCTGGGCTCGTGCCCCAGCCCCAAACTCCTCCTGGCGATGACACAGCTCTGCACAGGTTGGGTTTGGGTTGGTTTTTTTTTCCATCGTTAAGTGTAGTAAATGAGTAAATCAGCAAAATATTCTGGGGTGGCAGTTGGTTTGTTGTTCGGTTATTATCTTTCAAAAACCAGGGGGAAGGGGAGCACCTGGAATTTCTGGGTGCTGCTAAAGGGGGGTGATGCTGCCTGTCCTGGGAAGCAACAATTCTCAAGCTCCCAAATCCCCGGGGAACCTGCCGCCCCTCCCCCAACATGAGGAGCATCCCGGGCTCTGGCTGCGGTGTGAGGGTGCTCCACCATCCCCCTGGGTCTGACCCTCCGCCATTCCCCCCGCAGCAATACTTCATCCTCCTCATCATCACGGACGGAGTGATCAGCGACATGGATGAGACGAGACACGCCGTGGTGCAGGCGTCCAAGCTGCCCATGTCCATCATCATCGTAGGGGTGGGCAACGCTGACTTCGCCGCCATGGAGTTCTTGGACGGGGACAGCCGGGTGCTGCGCTCCTACACTGGCGAGGAGGCTGTGCGCGACATCGTCCAGTTCGTGCCCTTCCGGGATTTCCGCAACGTGAGTGTGGGCAGCGAGGAGGGGGTCACAGGCAGAAACGGGGTCTCAAGCCTGGCAATGGCCCTGGACATGGAGCAGCCACGCTGCTAGGGGCAAAAGGCAGAGGGCTGGCACCCTGCCTTACCCTGGCCCTAAATGCCACAACCCTCGGCAATGCTGGCATGGACCACGTAAATCTCCATAGCCGCATCTCCACAGCGTGCTCCATCTGAGGTCTCCGCCACCCCTTGTCAAAAAAACCCAATTTAGCGGGGTGACAGCACTGAGCTGGGGTGGCACTGGGCTTGCACCCCTCGCCGTGGTCCCATGCCGGTGGCTCCCACCCGGGCCTCATCCTGCCCCCGTGTGCTGAGGGCTTAATGCTGAATCGCCCCAGCCCGGGGGTGAGCCCCAAGTTCCCCCCGGTCCCTTCCCAGCACCTGTAGAAAGGGACGATGCCGGCATTTGTCCTGCACGTGTCCCCTCTGCGGGGTGGCTTCCCGCTGCCCACTGCCCGACCCACCGCTGTGCGTTGGAAAAAAGTTGAGGAAGGAAAAAACAGAGAAAAAAAAAAAACAAAATGAGATGCAGTTCTCCGCCTGTCTCTGCCGGCCAGGAGGCAGCCCCGGATCGGACGCTGGCACTGGCACGGGATTGCCAGAGGGTGCAGAAAATCAGCCTGTGCTGCTCTTCCCTCTTTTTGCAACTAATTGGTGTGTTTGTGTTTCACCTGCTGTTACTCCCTCCCTGTTTTTTCTAACCTACCGAGTGTGTTTTATTCCTCCCTACCAGTGAATTATCTCCCGGCGGGGAGGTGTAGTGCGGAATACAGTCCCGGGTGTATAAAATGCTGCCGGCCAGCAGACTCTAGGGGGTATAAAATGAAACACCGCGGTCTGGAGTTGGGGACAGCCGAGCCCCGTTCGCTGGGTCGCTCCCCTACGGCTGTTCTTATGCCAGTGTTTGTCCCCTTTCTCCTGCAGGCCCCCAAGGAGACCCTGGCCAAGGCCGTGCTGGCGGAGCTGCCCCAGCAAGTCGTGCAGTACTTCAAGCACCAAAACCTGCCGCCCATCAACTCAGAGCCCGCGTAGAGCCGGGCCGGGCTGCACCCTCTGCATGTCGCCCGCCGAAACCTCTCGGTCCTACCGAAAGCGCATGTTCCACATGCTTTTAAGAGAAGAATACCCTCCCCCAAACACTTTGTACTTCTTAATTTAATTGCTAAGTTCTTAAAACTCATGCCAGAGAAGCGTCTGGATTCATTTTGTACAGTCCCGGCCCGCAGTAACGCTAAGCGGCCAGGCCGTGCCCTGGGCCTGCTCTGTTGAGTCACTTTTCAGTATTGAATGTACTTTGTATAATTTCAGTGGAACAGGATACGATTTTTACAATCAAAACTTGCTTTTTCCAAGCAACGAAATGCTTAATATATTATTATCATTCAATGAACTGGTCGTTGTATAGTTCATGTATCCGTGTTGTACCTGTACCTCTTGTCACGCTCTGCGTTCATTTTTATACTGTGTACATGTTATATTTGTTATACTCAGGTTAATAAAGAAACTTGGACATTTAAAAGAAGGATCTCGCAGATGGGAAGGTCTGGGAAGGTGCTGGACGGTGCTGGGTGTTTGTGTCACCCCGAGGCAGGCTGTCCGGGTGCCCTGGCCGCTCGCTCGGTGTTTCTGCGCGCCATGCCCTGGGACCAGTCCCGGGCCAGAGGGCGATTCCCTGAAGGTGGAGGTGAACACGGATGCCCCGGGGAGGGCAGCATCCCCTCACTCTCCCCCCATCAGCTCAGCACCTGCCCGAGCGGAGGGCAGGGGGCCGGTGTGTCTGCACGCACGCACCTGCTCGGGAAAACACAGGTGAACCCACAACAAACCGGCCAAGGGAGTTTCATGGGTCACTGCCGCTTCACCGCTAAACATTTTTCCAAGTCTGAGTAACCAAAGCTCCTTTGCTGCCTGGGAGGAGAGGGGCTAGGTGATGCAATCCTCCTGTGAGCTGCTCATCAGCAACATGCTATCTTCAGCACTAATTGCTGCTTTCTTCTGCTGTTAACTAGATTAAGCTCTTTCGAAGCTGGCAGGCAGAAAGTTGAACGTACCGCAGGGATCACCAGCCTTACTCCGAACTAAGCGGAGTTGACTTCCCTTCTCCCCATTACCGAAAGCGCTTGCGGTGGGACATCGGTCTCTCTCTGTAAAGCCTGGAGCCAACTTGCACACGCGTGTGCTACTGGCTGTGCTCGTTGCCACTGACCACCCCTAGCCAACGCATGGTTGTCCCTGCAGCCACCAGCATGCTGGCTCAGCCAAAGCATGGAGCCGAAGCTGACGGTGAGGCCCTGAGGCAGCTCTGAGCGCGGCGCTGGGTGAGACCCCATCCCTCGGGAGAGGTGGGACCACTCCGTGAAACATTGGCCTTGCAAAAACCCCTGGGAAGGAAAAGAAACCAACCACCATCACCCGTTTCCAAGTGGAGCAGCAGCCTTTGAAGGGTGGCTCGTTTAAAAATAATGCTGTATACAGCTCAGCTTCCAGATCAAAGTCTGTGGCTCTGGAAAAAGATGAATTTTTTTTTCTTTTTTTCTTTCCATACGAGAACCACACATGCAGCTGCACTAGCTCNGGGCCTGGTTGAGGGAGTCATTGGTAAAGTTCAGCTTCATACAGGTATGTGGGTTTTTTTTTTTTTTTTTTTTTTTTTTTAACACCTCTCTGAAGCTTTAACAACTTGCACAGACAACAAGCCGTTTATGAAGCTGTCCCTGGGGAGGGGGTGAAGCACACACTATGCAGTCGTTGCAAAGAGAGAACAGTCTTAAAAAAAAACACACCAAAAAAACCCCAACAAAAAAGAACAAACGCCAAAATACCTAAACCCAGCACTGGATGACAGTCGCTGGAGCCAGCCGTTCTCCAGCGTGTCGGCCCCGGGGCAAGGTTACTGCCACGGCTGCCGTTTCCAGGAGGTCTGATTTATCCTCCATCCCTTGCACTCTTCCCGTCCCAGCATGTCTCTTGCTGCGCTTCAGTATTTTAATGCCAGATGACTTATGGCTGTAAGAAGGTAAACGGGACCAACGGCTGGAGTGACAAGCCGGGACAGCTCTGCAGTTTGTTTACAGGGACCAGGCCATGAAAACAGCAGAGGTGACTCACACTCAAAGGCTTGTGTGAGCTAAAGGCGTTCCCCAAGTGCCCTAGAAGAAACCAGTGGGCTCTCACGCCTGCTTTTACCAAATTACGTCTCCTCCTGGCCACACAGGGTGCAACATAACCACCGTCACCCCCTCCCGGTCTCACCTGCAGCCCTCATGGACCACCACGTCTGCCCACAACTGGCTGCCAAATCCCCACTATACATTTCTGTCTAAATCAGCCATTGTGACTGCAGTCGTGCTAAATATTGCTCATGAAAACAGCCCCAGCGCGCTCACAGCCAGGCCAGGCTGTTCTGACTCTAGAGAGGGATTATTGATCTAGCTTAATGCCAGGGAAGGACACCGACATCTCTCACTCCAACTGCTCAAGGCCCTTACAAATGCAACCTTCAAGAAAACCAGGCATTTTTTGTGCGCCACTTCCATCTCACTCCATAGCTAAGCACGATGAAAGTCATCAAAAGCAAAGCGTTAGGGATGCAGCAAGAGATCCTAACTAGTTTCCACCTGAAATCGCCATAATTAGAGTAGCTAGAGAAGAGGCAGAAGCAAACCCGGAGCGAACACGAAAGAGGTGCCAGGCAGCCCAGAAGAACAGGGGAGGAATTACAGTGTGGTCGTAAGGATCTGATTGCGGTTGTGCAAACAGAAAGGGTATTTAGCTAAGGATAGCTTCCGCATGAGCATAACTCTCCCCGTTTCCTTTGGGCAAGTTCAACACTCAAGCTAAGGCACGAATCCTACCAAAGGCCTTCAGGTTTCACTGCTTTTAC
>VZSZ01007860.1:57847-72754 GCA_013398815.1 Ibidorhyncha struthersii | reverse complement strand
TAAGAGAATGGAAACAATAATGAATGGCACAAGCCGAGATAAAAAAAAAAATAAAATAAATGAATTCAGAATGTCTTTAATCATGTAACACAAACTTCTTTACAGTGTCATGGCAATCTACACTTCACCATCTGCTTGATTTTTGTTCTGCCCCCATTTCTCAAATACAGAATAAAAATGACATTTTAAAACAGAACACATGGCTGTTTCTACAAGACTTCACTGCTTCAAGTATTTTTTGCCTGTTAGTCTTGTATAAACTTCTTCGATCACCAGAATTTTTTTCTTTCTGTAAGTACTTTAAAAGATAAAGCTCTCTCCTCCCTACCCTCAGACCTGCATTACATTACTGGGTGTGCCTTCTGGTTTAGGATGGCAGCCTTTCTTCTAGGCTCAGTATGCACCTCAAAAATGGAAAGTTGGGGGGGGTGGGGGAGGGGGGAAGAAGACATAATGAGTTATTTTAGGAGTATCTGAGTGTATTAAAGTTGAGAGGTTAGCTAGAAAGATTATATTTGGGGCAGAAGGATGCATCAAGCATCCATCGGGGCTTTGGAAGATACTCTGCACTACGTTACACACGGAGGGATTTCGTTATGGACCATCAAAGAAACTGTTGCTACGAAAGACAGAGGAGACGATCTTTCCAGTGGAATTTATAGTGCCTTCGCTGTCCGAGCTGGACTCCGAATCACTGCTTCCCGAGTAGGCGCCCAGGCCGGGCAGGATCCCAATGCACACAGCTGCTGAGGGACAGTGGACTGTGGAGCCTCCCACTGAGCTGCTCCCCAAGGGAACGCAGGATGGTTTTTCTGAAAGAGAGGTACCGCAGTCAAAAAAGAAAGCACAGGAAAGGGCTTTTAATCAGCCCAGGAACTGCCGTGTGTCATTCACCTGCTATTGCCACATCAGCGGTGGATGATTGCAGGATTTAATTAAAGCATAAGGCAGCTTTATGCTGCACTAAAACTGTTCTGACAGGAAGGACTTGCTACCTCAGGGGATTTTATTTTTCTTCCCTCATCACTAGTTTAAGCCCAGCTGTATGCTGGCATTACAGATTTTTATTCTAAAGTTGTCAGTTTGATGCTTGTCAAGTACCAAACCCACTAAATAAGAATAAATAGCTCTGCTTTGTGTAATTCAATAATTTTTTGTGATATGACAGCATAGTTGGGGAGAAGTTTTATTCCATTGCTCTGCTAGTCAATGTCTCCCCTCTTCCACGGCTAATTAATTATTTCCAGTGTTCTGAAAGTTTACTGAACAGAAGGAGATTCAGGAAGCGCCTTGGGTTGTCATTACAGAATTGCAGCTCACCCTATTTGTGTCAGGGTATCTTGACAGCAAGTCAATTGCAGCCCTGACAGCTAAGACTGAAATGCAACTTAATTTTCCTTCTAGTTCCCCATAATTTTCAGAAACAAATTGGTTTCAGGATGGACAAGATCACTTCATAGCACAAAGAGCTAATAGTGGAGGTATACAAATATATCAAACGCTGCTGTGAAGAGGAAGGGGATGATCTGTTCTCCATGTCTCCTGTCAACAGAACACACACTAGGCTTGAAATGCAGCTAGGGAGACCCCTATTAGTTATAAAGTAAAACTCTTTAAGGGTAAAATCAGTTAAGCATTAGAATAAACTGCCTAAAGAGGGTGCACAATCTCTATCTGTGGAGATTTAAGAGCAGCTTAGACAAACACCTGCCAGGAATGGTTTAGGCAGGGGATAGACTGATGACTTGTAGAGGTTCCCTCCAGCCCTGTTTTCTATGAATGCTGTCAGCCCCGATAGTTACCATTTCTACTGCTTTAAGAGAGAACATGCCAACCGCAGTCTGTGCTGTCTTGCATAATGAAAGAGCAGAAAAGCAAATCCTCTACCAGATTTAACACCGAGTCAGTTGCTGTTCAGGTGAGAGACAGACAGCTTCCCACATGCAGAAATCGGGACGTACCTTGATTCTTTTCGTCATGATCAGTATCTAGTTTCAACCTCTTCACACTGTTACCACCATCTGAACTGTGAAAAAATAAGAAAGCGTCTTGTTCCTCATAAGCAACCACTTAATTACTGTGAAGGCAAAGTCACATCTTTGCCTCAGATGCTACAGTGAATGCCAGCAGGGTTCCCTGATGACCAGCAGCACTTCTAACTGCTGTTAACTGGGGCTCCTCAGGGAACATGCAGGATCCTAGAAAGAGTCAACACCTACACCGCAAGCGTCAACTGTTAACCTGGGAAACAGAAGCCTCTGGGAGTCCAAGTCAGACCTCTTGCACAGCAACCCAGAGCTGCCTCTTCAGCTGGAAATATCCCACAGGATATCAGGAATGACTACCTTGAGCTTCAGCCACCCCACATGACGGCAGGCCTGCACAAGTGGGTGATTACTATGCTTGCTGGTGCAACATCCGTGACTTTCCCCTTCCAGGGTTTCCTTCCTCTCCTTCAAACACCGAGAGAGCCTGTTCTAAAACATCTAGAAATCTTCTACCCAGCAGGTTTTGCAGCACTTCACACACAGCTGCAGTGCCTGAACTTAAAAAGAAAGGGGTCCTTTTTGGGTCCAGAGTGGTGTTGGGGAAAAGGAATGTTACTTGGACTTCTGATGCTTCAGAACTTCTATAGCTCTTCCTTGTCACTCCTCAGTTTCTTTTTTTCCCCTCTTGCACGTTCCCAATCCTAAGCCATCCACATAAACAAATGCTTCCCAGCTTCAGCTGTGATGAACTAAAGTGATGAAGTGGAGCATTTTTATGCATTAACTCTTTTCTGCCCCTGTCAGAACATGCAGTACAGATGGAAGGTTATTCTGTTCAGGGAGGTTTTAATAGTAATACAACCTTTACAGGAAACTACAAAGCTCAGAGAGCAGATGTTGAGCTCGAGCTACACTTGGTTTTGGCCAGTTTGCAACAAAAGATGGCAAAACCAGAAGACTGCAAGCACGTCTGCGATGGCACTGACATGTCAGTTAAGATGCTCTCTTCAAATAGATGCCATCTGCAGACTTTAGATGTGCCATTAAGCACATGCCAGCTCCTTCTCTACATCCTACTAGGTTAAGTACTAGTAGTTACAAGAAAAAAAACATTGTTGGCTCCTTGTTATCAGTTCAGGGTTTCTCTTCTCTTCTCTGCCCTCCAAAAACCCAAACAACTACCCAACCCCGCCACAATTAGGTGGTGGAAGTGCTTACTTCAGTTTCCAGCCGTGCAATTACTGCTGTACTGGGAGCTAAACGTCACCCTACAAGATAAGCTTCTAGAATGATCTCTCATTCCCTGGGACAGATTGAAAAACACTGACGGAATTTCTAGATGTCAGTAATCAACTCAAGTATTAGACGACTCATCTGTGGGAAATGACTCTGGTCCCACATGCCTAGTTTCTCCATAACCCATAGCACACCAGCAGCTGCTTTTGCAGGCCAAGATCAAAATGGCAAAGAGATCACAAACCCACTTTCCATCTCCCTGGGATGAGAAGGGTGTTGATGCATCAGTGCAAATCAGTGAGGAACAAGGGAAGTTTGCCTGATGCCCTCGGGATCAAATTGGTACACAAAGCTCTTCTCCTGTGACCTATGTCTCCCCCATGCTGCCCCCAGCAGCAATTAAAACAATCCATTTTACACACAGATCAAATCGGCTGATAAATTATGCAGACCTGAATGAAATTACATGAGCGAGGTGACACTGGTATCTACAAACAGAGATGGAAAATAGATTCCCTCTAGATCCCCAAGCAGGATTGCCCAAGCCTGGCAGTCTAGAATGAAGAGCCTACCCACTTGCTTTACACACGCTTATCTATTTGAATTACTTCATGTTTTTCCCACAGTTTGTGAGAGCCTATAGAAACAAGGCTGGTCTTTTCTTCTACCTCCCCCCTTTTTTCTTTAGGGCTAAGGTTTACACCTCACTCTCTGGAGGCAGTTTTGGCTTGCCTCCCTTTACACTGCTAACTGGGTTCCGTTCCTCCTGAATTTATAGAGGTGTGAAACTAACCTTCTGTGTTTCACAGCTCCTGCCAACAGCTTTGCCTGAGAGAATTTGTTCTTGTTTTCCACTGACTTCATGGGCAATTTCTTCTCAGTTTCCTTCTTTGGGTCCATACTGACTCCCACTTTGGTGAGAGTGCTGTGAATTAAGGGTTAAGGATCAACCAGGAAGGAATGGAGAGAACAGACACTTCCTCTCTGATATATTTAGCCAGCTTTGCTGACAGCGGCGACCGAAGTTCATTCACATATTCTATCAAAATTAGTAGTGACATTTAGATGGCACCTTTGGCCAAGACAGAAAAGACTTCACCCTCAGCTTTCAGAGCTCTCTCACGTATCAATACCAGCTCTCCCTCTAAAGACATTCAGGCAGCAGACTAAGAGCTGCTTTGCTAAAGTCAGAAAGGTGCAACACACAACACATCCAGCACCCATAAACATAGCCATCGTCCTGCCTTTTCCTAAAGGTCTTAGAAAAGCAAAAAGGTCCAACTGGACCAAAAATTATTAATAATAAATAAATGGCAATACAGTACTTCCCCCTTCTATGGGGATCAACACATTTGTAATTCAAATTTGCTGCTTTAACCCCCTAACCCTTACCAAAAAAACCCATAAGTAGCAATATGTGGCCTCACTTCCACTCCTCAAACCCTCCTTCTGCTGAGCCCAGCAGCCTTCAGGCTACCAAAGCACAACAGTTCAGTTTTGTTTTGGTATTTATCACTCTAACTTTTTAGCTCATCTCTTTGTAAGGGCCACAGGGCTATTACTGCCGGTTTGAACACCAAATCCAAGAGGAAGGAGATGGATCTGATTAAGAACACATGTGGTCCAAGATTCACCCAAAAAGACTGCCACCGCACAGAAAAACGAAGTAGCTTAAAAGAGTGTTAGCAAGGTGGGACGCAGCTGAAACCTATAATGAGGTGGAGAAGCTTAGGCAGGTTCTCAGACAGGATAAGAAGGCACTCGGTCTGTTATTAAGGCACACTCACTCTGCACACACACACTCGACAGGTCTCCTTCTGTGGCACAATCTAGTCCTGTGCCTGATAACAGTTAATCTCCAGCTGGATCTGATGAAGCAAGGTCCGTCAAACATCCTGTTTGTCAATAAGGTGCCAGCAGAGTCAAAAAAGCTTCTGCAAAACTTTTAAACTGCACATAGCAAAGGGAAATCAACCTAATTTAAAAGGGTATTTGTTTATAACCCTAAATCTAGCTTTCTACCAGCTTCTTCTCTGACTACAATGCCACTGACCAGGTGACATAACCACAAGCTGGAGTTTCACCCTGTGAAACCTGCCCTGGTTATTGCAGACAAATATTATAGTGAATTTCACACTGATAGGCCACATACTTGAAGTCATACTATTTTTCCTCCCAATGATACTCAAAGTCTCTAATTGCTTTACAATTAGGAGTATTCAGATGCCATTCCTTATTTGATTTTCCTAAGGATACAGCCATAACCCACACTGCTCCCTACCTCAACTGAAAGTCTTCTCAGTCAAAACCAGACTATTCAATTCCATTTATTTTTTAAGACGTCACAGGAGTGCCATCCTGTGGCTATCAGAAGCAAACTGAAAGCTTGTTCTGTCGAACATGGTTTGACGTTGCAACACACAATTCCACACACTACACTGTTCAACTTCCACATTTAGGTTCGTTACCTTGTTATGTTCTACAAAAGCCTGGCTGAGGAACCCAAAGACTTTTCTTTTAAAAGATACCGAATTACAGGCTTTTCACTTCCATCTAGGATGCCATTCTCCTAACACTCCTCAACTACCAGAGACACAACAGCATATTTTTAATAGAGATTTTTATATGTACTGCTGCCATTAGCAAACATAACACTACACCTAGCCAAGAAGCATCCCCTCTCAGGAAGACTACATTAGAAATAAACCTCTCAATCCTAAATATCAACTGCATTAAAAAAAGCTGTCCTACAGTAAAGCCTGCTTCTTGGAGGGGGACTTTTCCTACATTTACCTAGGATTTAAGACAAGAGGATGCTGTTCTCAAACACTTCTTGGAACTGGCTTTAAAAAATACCTGTAAATCTTTAAACACTGTCAGATCAGTGGGGTCTGGACATGGTAAGGAGCAAAAAAACACTCGTTGTTCATGTAGGAGGAAGCAAAATTCCTATGCATCCATGCATATGAATTTCTTATGCTTGAGAGCGCATTAAAATATTCCAAGGCATGTTTATCCTTAAGCTATATGATTTCATGATTTTTCAACCTCAAAAATGAAGGAAAAAAGAAAGAAAAAAAGCTCTGTACTAGAATATTGACGTAGGTTTTACCATGAAATTAATGTCTCTGGGTAGTTTATTGGATGTTGTACTATGAAAAAGACCAAATAATCAAACCCACTGGATTAACCTTCCTCTTATTAGTTTGGAAGAGCACTTCAACAGTACTCTATAGATCCAGCACGTTTATCTAGTACTCACTGGTTTTTGTCACTGCAGTGATAAACCATTAATAACAACCTGCAGACGTAAAAACACCTTTTGCATTTTAAAAGAATACCACCCAAAATTTCAAATACAAACGAGGGATTGCTTTGAGGTTGCTTGAAATATTAAGGTTAAATAAAAAAATAAGAAATCTTGAAAAAAGGAAACAGAACGGGCAAAACTTCTCAGTTTCTCATGAGATGAGGTGACTATATAACGTTCGCCCTCCCTCTACCCCATTAGCAATAAGTTCCACAGTTTAATTTACAGCAAGACTTCAGATACAGAGCCAGACGATACTACTAAGACTGCAAAGAGTGAGGTCAGATGGCCTGTACGTCTTGAACAGGCCCAGCTCAGTAAATTCAGGGATCAGTGTGTTACGCGGCTAATTCAAGACAACATAAGACTGCCTCTGGGCTGGTATGGCTCACCCCAGATGTATGTGACCTAACTAGAGCTGTCAGCTGCTGCCACAGCACGATCTTATACTGCACATCCCTGCATCAGCCAGACCCACAAGCGACCATCACCGAAACTAAATATATCCCATGAACATCCCATTATTAGGTCCAACAAATCAAGAAAATATTCTAAATCCATCAACCCAACTACTGCCTATTTCTGAAGCAAAAAACCACATCAGCATTGCCTTTTCATAAACGCATTACTGCGGTAATTTAGATGCTCTTCACAGAACACACACTCTGTGTTGTAAATCATTAACCAATACAAGGTAACGCAGATCCTTGTGGCAGTGGCACTATTCAGCTTTATTTGCTGACTGGTTTCAGTCACCTCCTTGTGTCCATAAACTCTTTCATTTATACTAAAGCATCCTTGAGAACTTGGGCTTTGTTCCCTGATGACTTAAAAGCAATGTTTTTCTTTAGGAGGCAAAGAAACCATCAGGTTCTGCATAGATTCAGTAAACGTCAAAAAAACCCAACATTTAGATTAGCACAGAAATCCTCAAATCATTACAATCTCCCAAGACTGGCACTGATCAGAGAGAAAAAGCATTCTGTATTATTTTCTAGCATATCTCCATGAAACTTTGGCATTTAATCGCAAAGCCAAACTGTCCTGCTCTTAGTACTGCCTAAAAATCTGTATTATCCAAAGGAGTTCAGTCTCCATGGGCACTGACCTCCCAGAAGAAAGTCAGTGCATCTGCGTAGATGTATTTAATTTCTCATCCTGCAGTTATCAGCGAGGGAGAAAGCAGCTAACACGTCAAGAGTAACAACAGAGAGCGCAATTCAAACATTATTTCAAAAACAGCCAATATGCAGTTAAAAAAAAAAACCAAAAAAAAAACCAAGAACATTTACTTTTCAATAAGAAGACAAAAGCAAAATATTAGAAGTAATATGCTGTTTCGCCTTTATGTTCTCTTTCTCTTTTTAGCTATGGTATTTCATGCTCTCAATAATAAAAAAAACCCACAACCCACCCAAACGATAGGGAGGGGGAGAAGGAAAGAAAAGTACCAAAGACGTGGGGGTGAGGGCGGGGAATATCAAACATTACAGTGGGAAATCCAATGAAAACATTAAACTCTAAAAGTCTATCATTATGCATGTTCTGTAAAGCAGTTTTACAGAAAGAATGTCAACGACAGAATCCCACTACAGCCCAGTCTCTTAACCTCCTCTGTATAACCACCAGCCATTTTAATGCAAAGGATATTCTGTATTCATTTAGTTCTTTCAGCTCTTCTTCCCTTCGTTGCTTTTCCAGTAGCTCTTGCTGCCGAGAAACCTCATCAAGGAAATGCGTCTCATCTTCATCTAAGCCTCTTACCATATTTTCTGGACAAAGGAAAAGAATGCACATCGATAAGCTAAAATCACTTAGGGAGCAGCCATTTATTTTGCATTACTTCGCCATTCACTTAGAACATCTTCCGATGATTTCCAACTGCCCCATAAAACATAGGTGAGCATCCACATCTCGCATATGACATTTCGAATACTGCCGAGGCAGAACAATTTGCACAAAGTCACTGGGATCGTGGGGAGTAGAGCAATGGGTGACCAAGTGAATTGGGTACCCCAGCAGGCACACTGTCGTGCCAAGAAAAGGGTACAAAGCAAACTCCACAAGCTATCTGCTGGATTCTGTAATTAAGGAGTAAAAAGACTTCCCCGTTAATGATACTGGACGCTAACAAGCTGTAATTCTTACACACTCAAGCACACAAACTACCATAAACTAACACAGTTTGAACACAACACTACAGGGAAAAGCAAGACACAATTTGTAGGAAGCCATGAAATGCTATTTGCCTTGCTGATATAATTTAGGAAAATTGACTAAATTTTCACACAAGCAGCCTTGCTGCAGTTCTGAAACACCATTTGGAACAGGTTACACAAAACAAGGAATAACCACATTAAACAATGACATATTTGATGTTTTGGTTTCAGATACCGAGTTTAAGCCTGTGTCTTCAGAATCTGCTCTTCAACCAACCAATAACTAGAAAAAAACACACTACTTCTCCCCGTACATCTTGCCTCAAAACAGGAAGAAAATTTTCTTACAGCAAACAATTAGTAACTTAACCGAGATTAACATCTGTTTAAAAAAAAAAAAGTAGAAGCAAGACAATTCTTAACTTCCAAATAAAAACAAATTATTTCTAAACATGCTAATCTACTCTAAGGAAAGTACACAGTAGTGCAGTAGGAAGGTCTTTTATTTTCTGTTTTACAAATGTTCAACATCTCTCAGCCAAATGATTTATTTAGAAAGGTAATAATTTTTTAAATTTTTTTTTTTTTTTTTTTTAGAAAGACCAAGTGTTGCTGTTTGTCGTCATCCTCAGAAATCTTAACCCAAACACCACCTTTAGTCTTCATTAGAGTTTAATTCTGTAAGAGGATTTTTAGGCTTTTACATGAGGTTGCCATGCATCTTCACCCACATAGTCAAGTCCTACTTAGTTTAATGGCAAGCTAAGAAATCCATTTACACTGATAATTGGCAAGCATCTGCCTTTGACAAAGAAGCTCTAGAAATCAGTTATTATTTGAGGTTACTTTTTAAAGGCTGAGCCCTACTCTTTCCAACTATAAGAATGCAGAGGTCATTTGTAAATCTTTAAACAGTAACTTGTGGGATACACTACTACTGCTGCTGAGGGCCCCTTCAGACAGACAGCAAATGCAGCGGAATTCTGGACAGTTTTGAAGCAAGTGACATGAATTCATTTCATTCTCTGCTTGTCTGATCTGCAAAGGAGAAGCAGACATGGAGATCCTTACGGCTGAACTTACTGAGATTCCCTACCAAAGAGTCTGCAGTATATTTTTGCTCTCCAGGTTAGCACATATCTGTTATTCCACAAGGACTGCCTTAAAAGCAGCAGTTGGTTTATATCTCAGTTATCCCCTCTCAGGGATGCTTCTCATTCCAGTACTTGGTTTACAGGTTTCCTGAACCAAAGGGGAGACGTTGCAGATCTGAAGTAACTCGGCAAGGGAAACGATGAATTTAGACAGTTATTAGAAGCCTGACAGCAGTCAATTTTCTGGTGGCTGCTTGGACACGAATTGCTTAGTTGCATCACCAAAGATGACTTGGATCAAAAGTTTACCGAAGTAAACTGCAAAATCTCCAGCTGGAAAGAAACCTCTAGGTACAGTTGGAGACTGTAATGCTGCTATCTGTACTTTTCACCACCAAAACCACAAATGAAACGTAAGAGATAGGGAACAACTTCCACTAATCCTTATTTTGGTTACTGTAATAATTCAGAAATAAAATCTTAAAGTTGCATTTTAGAGAATATTATTATTATTTTTCATTTTAAATGCTGCAATATTCTACTAAAATTACTTTATTTTGAAAAGGAAGACATTCTTGCAATGCTGAATAACTTGGCAGAAAGAACTGCTAGTCTGTACACTGGGTTTTATCTACACAAAAGGTTTCGAGTAACTAAATTTGTGTGTTTATGCAAATACAATTCTTCAGTATTAAGGTGGTTCTCCCAAACCCCATCACCAATTCTGACTGATCAGAAGAACAGTGCACTAAACTCATTTTCTACTCCTCCAAAATTCCCATGGATAGAAAAAATACTTAGGAACATTTTACGGCAAATTCAAGCATATTAGGGGACAAATCGTGCCACAAGTGGCCAAATTGGGCTGAACTCTGGTGAGGCAAACTAGCGGCCCACAGTCTACCCAACACTCATCTTTAGTTAGTCAGTTCCTCCCACTTACCTTCTCCCAAAGAAATTTGGCTACAGGAATGATTCTAAAAGCATCTGCTACAAAACAGGAAGGGCAATCATGGTCATCAGTGATGCACTCGGTAGCATCTCCAGGGGCAGGGAGTTTTAGCTAACACAACTCAAAGACTGAGCTATAAAGCTCAAACACAGTCTTGTTGCATCGCAAGTACAAGAGAAATTCTAGAGAGAATCCAGTTAGGCAAACTGGAGATTAAAGTACATAATAGTTTGAGGGTAAGTCTTCTAGCTAAAGAACCAAAACCCACCTTAAAATGGACTCATCACTTCTCTTTAGGTAGAGCCAATAGCTCCCTTTTCCCCCCAAAATGGTTGACTAATGACTAGTTCTCGTTATCATCTTTGCACTCAGCAGCACATACACAGGTGATACAATGCAAAGGATTTTTCTATAAAACCAGAAATTCAAACATCAGTAGAAATTAGGTTTCCATTTCATCAGAAGAGTTAAATACCTACTTTTTGAATCAACTCCTGTACGTTTACTTCTTCCAAATAGTAATCTTGAGCCTCAAATCACTTTTGCATCAACTAAATACAGCTTGGAAATGAAATCCTGTTCTAGCAGCTGTTACTTTTTATTGATTCAAATAGGATTGTCTTGTGTTAAAGCATGAGTTCAAGAGTCACAAAACCACACTATATTTCCACTTTTTCATAGATTGGTATTAGGTTGTGTTTTTTTTTTAATTTAACATGTAAAATAAGCTTAAGTATTCAACACTTTACAAGAATGCAGCTTCATAACTCCAAGCAATTTTTGACTTTTGTATGTGTGCAGTGCTGTCTCAGTGCCACAAGAATGTGTTACCTGCAGGAACATCTACCATCTTTGAAAAATACAAGATTTCACTAACACTTTTCTGAAGCCTCAGTTTATCTCTCAGAGAGGCACACAAGACACAGAGATATGTCCCTTAGTCAGATGTTGTGTACAGCTGTTGCACACAATACATGCAGTTTGCTGGGTTTCAGTTTAAAAATAGTAACTTCTGGTGCTTACTGAATTTAAATTGCTCCTCAAACTCCTGCTGCTTCTTCTCTCTCTGTTCCTGAAGTCTTTCATACAACGAGCGTGGATCATACGCCTCCTCTGGGCATTCTGAAAGGAACAAATTAGGAAATGAGTCCATATGTTAGAAATACTAAATCACCAACAGTTCTTAGTTCCTTCATGCAAAAACCTTTCAAACTTGTAGAATATAAGCTATTACTTTTAGTTCTGTATTCCACAAAAGAGAATTGTTCTCCAATCTCTTTCTTATAATTATTAAAATCTATCCCATACCTTCTGGATCCTCAGGTTTTCGGACCTTTTCCCATTCCTCTTGCCTTCTCTTTCGCCGCTCCTCTAGCTCCGATTCAGACACAAACCTTTTGTTAATCACCAGGTCAGCAGTACCATCTCCCCCATCCATTGTGGAACAGCCCGTCCTTTAGGCAAAACACAGTAAGGAGGGTATCAGGAGCCTCATTTCACTTGTCAGTACATGAGACATTACCACACATCCTAAAAAATAGACCTGCTGCACTTGGAATAACTTCAGTTCTCCAAAGACCACTACATAGTAAGTACTGACTGAGATACCTACTCTCTGCATAACAGCTAAGACTAATAGCACCACCTCTTCCTCCTTCTTTACTTTTTTTCATAATTATGTCTTCCCTGTTGGTTGTCTGCCTCAGGCTACTTTTCTAAAAGCTACATTTTAATGGAATTTTGCCCAGCCCACCTTGGATTTACTCTGCTTAAATAAATATATAAATCAAATGAAAATAAATTTGAAAAACCCACAGGTACACTCTCATACCTTTATTTCAGTTCTTACACCTCTCTGCTCTGGAGAAAGGATTTGACACTTTGCCCTCACTTTACGCAAGTTCTTTTCACCTATCCTGTAAAAACTTGAGGAAGCTCGCCTGGTTTTGATGATTTGAATATATATATTTATAAGCGATTAACAGTGATGATCAGCAACTAATCTCTCTATTACTCAAAAGCATTCTGCACCTCTTTGCAGCTCTGGGGAGATGGGGGAGCTGTCTGTCAGGGATCAAGAGGTGAAAGAGGAAATTCCCTCAGGCAAAAACGTGGCTGGGGTTAGAAAACCGGCACAGCACTTCTGACCAAGTGAGTACAGCCCCTTCTCACACAGTACACCCACCCTCTGCTGCAAGAGGTCCTAATAGTTGAGTAATGGCCAGATCCCTATTTCAGTACTGGGCGTAGGGTGGAAATGCTCCAAGGAGCCATCCTAAGAAGGAAAACTCATGGTCTTGGCACCTGTAAGCCCAGGATCAAACAAACTGCTTGTGCTACTAGTATTAAGTGGCTCCTTTCCAGATTTATTCTGCCGGCTCCCTGCTATAGAAAGAAGTATTAATGCCTATTTTTGTTTCCACTGAACCTGTATATACAAGTACAAAGTAAGCAAAACATAAACACAGATGTTCATTTAAAGTCATGTAAACCTCACACTTTTTCCTAGTTTCTTCTTATTTCCTTGGTATAACTTCATCACATACCCCAAGGACTACAGATAATTGCACTGGCAAACATCATTTAGGATCTCACCCTGCCTGCATTTCAGCACTGGAAGAGAACCCAGAACACTTACTGTTCCAGGGAGGGAGGGATGCAGTAACCCAAATAACGGAAGGAACCAGTTTATCACCCTTCCTTTGTACCACAAGGAATCCCTCCTGCAGGAAGCAGACTCCTGAAATTCTTACAAAAAATGGTACTTTTGTGGGGTATTGTTTGTAATATAAATGACAAATTGAGGTCTTGGGAGAAATCCAGACTACAGCACTGAAGAAATATTTGTTACAGCAGGATGCACTATTAAGGTGGGAATTATCAAAAGAAGACAAGACAAACAGATTCTCTTAAGAAGCAGAGAAAGGAAGGACAGACCAGGGGTTGCTGATTTTCTCTTTTTTTTTTTTTACTTTTCTTTCTTTTTTTTGTTTCTTTTTTAACATCTAACAAAAATCCAACCTAAGACAAGTCCCCCTTCCAGAAAGCACGTAGCACCTGCTCTTTGTTTGTCAGTTCTGAAGGTGGTTCAAGCTGGAAACCTACAGAGAAGATGAAAATTTAATCTCCCTCCTGAATACAGGCCCAAAGCACAAGACCAGCTTCCCTATCCAAGTGCTGTATAAACAAGATAACCTGGTTCTCCACTTGTGTCATCTCAACACATCCATTAAAGAGGAAACAAAAGGTTCCAATACAATGGTTACAAAAGTCATAAAAATAAACCAAAAGAGAGGGATTCAGCAAGGGCACAGTATCATCTGGGGACTAAAGCCTTCCACAGCAACCCACCTGCCTTCTGGATCAGCCAGTTTACTTAGACAACATATTTTAAGATACCTGAAGTGGAAAGTTTAATTATGACTTGACATACAGCTACAGTATTTTCACTACAATCCTAGAAATTGGTGTCTGATGAAACGCATTTCAGCAAATGTGCAGCTTTACTGACGACAACATCCTGGGGCACAAAAATGGTGCTGGTGGTGGGGGAATCAAGCAGCATTTAAGTACACTTGCACTTATGAAATTTGCTAATCTTGCTGTATTCTTTGCCCTCCCTCACCTCAAACGCACACGGAATCTTCCAGACCAGACAAAACACCTGTGTTTGGAAACTGTGCCCTGTTCACCTATATTTTTGTCTGGTGACTGTATTCTAGTGAGTGATACGCTGTCATTACAAATGACAAAAGTATATGTCACTGCTGTAAACTGTGCCTTTTGATACTAACAGCTGCTAACGTTCCCAGGATAAAAANNNTATATATGACAAAAAAAAAAAAAAAAAAAAAAAAAAAAAACCAAATCTTCACAGCCCTTGCCATCACCGAACAGATACCGAGCACAGACGCTGTCTTGGGTACCCATGAGCAGCTCCCAGTACGTGCAGATCTCCTTTAAATAACGGACTCCTCTACCCACCACGGGAAGAAACTCGGGCAGTACTCCCCGCGCTTCCCCAGCACATCAAAGTACTGTGCACCGAGCCAGCACCCAGCCTGGTGCAAGATTCGGGCCGAAGATGAAGAGCGGCTCCTCACTAGTGCGCAGACAGGCTGAAACCCGCCACCGGGATCCAGTCCCCGCTACAGAGGGTGCCCGGGCA
>VZSZ01007860.1:36659-56862 GCA_013398815.1 Ibidorhyncha struthersii | reverse complement strand
GTGCGGGGCCGGGGGCCGGGCCCTGAGGCAGCGGCCCGCGCTCCCGCGGGCGCCGGTGGTTAAGGCAAGTGCTGCCCTGGCTCTTGGGGGTCACCCGTACCATCACCCCACCCCGGGGGTCACTCATACCCCACCCTCCCCCCGGGGACCACCCGTAGCCCCCCTCGGGGTCGCCCCTACCCCCCGGGCNGGCTCCCGGTGCTGCGCATGGAGGCCCCGGAGCCGGTAAGAGCTGGGCTGAGTTCGGAGCTCGTGCAGGAAAGCGGTGGAACGTGGCTGGAAGGGGAGTTTGGGGGGACGGGGCATCCCGAGTCTGGCGCTGCTCGGGGCAGTGGGGTGTCCCCAGTGGTTCCTGACGCCTCTGGGGCGCTGGCAGACGCGCCTGGCACTTGTATGACTTGCAAAACAAGGGGTTTGCTCCAGCCCTTCGGTGCGGGTTGGGTTTTAGCGTGGACGGGACAGAATGACAAGCTGCTCTGGGACCTCCTGGGAGCCCAGAAACGCTCAGAATTTCGTTGAGCCCTTGGATGGCTTTATATCGATGTAAAAAGTCGGAATCCTGAAAACTATTTACCATTCTAAATGTAAAAATACTTCCGCAGAGCAAGTTTTCTCTCTCTTACAGGGAAAAACGTGAGGATGGAGAGTGAGTTACCAATTATTTATCTAGATCTTTTGGTTTGCATACTTGGGCAATAGATTAAGCAGCGGCACCTTTCCTAGTAGTGTGGCAACACCATGCTACTGCTTTGCTCTCTTAGTGCTGTGGTTATAAAGCAGGTCTTTTTGCTGCCTCGTATCATGCCTGTGTCAAGCATACGTTTTAAGCTCTGATTCTCTCCTGCTGATCGCTGTTTCTATCTTGCATACTTTCCTTCTTCCCTTTGTTTTTTTAAATATTGCTAATTCTCGTCTTCTGTTGTACAGCGTGCCTTCTGGGTAGAGTGTTAATGTAGGTCCCGAAAAAGACTGTAGTCATCTTGTTTTTAATTTTCTGGTTTGTTATTGCAAAATCTTGTTCTGAATCTCTTGGTATCCACCCTGAGCCCAGAGTTCATTTTGGTGCGCAGCCTATGTTTATCAGTATTTCTCATGCAGTGAAACTTTGGTCCACGAGGAAGCACAGACATAATAGCTGCCTTCTCTTGTCTAAATTTATTCAGCCTTCTAGATACTGCATTGTTTTCTGAATGCTGATGTGTTTGGTTTTTGGTTTTTTTTCCATTTTGTGTCTGTGTCAGTATTTGTTTTCTTCAACATAAGCAAGAGAGTTTTTTTCCACTTAGCACTAGATTTGCCTCAGGTTTTCAATTTTTCTGCCCTTTGTCTTGCAGTGAAGGCACTTATTTGTTTTGGTGGTTTGGTTTTTTTCATCATGCTGGTCCTCAGTTTAGTTCTGCTTTACTCATAATTTTCTGTACATCCATCAGTACTATGAGGTTATTGTCATGTGGAGACCTACACATATTTGTGTACTGTGACTCTCCCCTTGTTTACTTCTCAGTATTAAATTCTTTTGCTAGTTCCCTGCTAAACTGTACAAATCTTTTAACAGTGGATGTTCTCATCACCTACAAGCTGTCTGAAATACTCCCTCGCACCTTGCCTTCTCTTGGACCCCTGTATTTGGCTGTGGATTTCTGGAGGACTGTGCATTCCCAAAACTTGTCATGTCATTTTAAGAGTCTAGGATGCTGTTAAATGTATTTTTCTTTTGCATTTATCCAAATGCAAAGAATTGATCTGTTCTTTGCCGTGATCTAAATCTGGTCCATTCCTCTGCAAATGCTTTTGCATATGTCTTTGTTCTCCTCTGCTGAAGCCCGCTCAGCAAAAGAGGTCCTTTCTCCTGCTGGCACCCTTCCTGCGTCTTTTCCTTTAGGACCTTACTGTTATTGCTTTGTGCCTCAGTCTCTGCTGTTTGTTCTCATTTATAAGTCTGGGTGAATAGGTTGTGTGTTTCTCCTGGTGTGTTCTTTTTCAGATGTGTGAAGCACAACTGTAGTTACATGATTGCTTCCCATCTCTTCCCTTTTCATCCAAACGCTCTCTCAAAGTTCCTGCTAACTCTAAAAGTTCGCAGCATCCACTGTCCATCACTTGTGCAGGAAGCTTCTCCAGGATATTTTAATGCAGTATTTTGCATTGTGCACAACTCTTGTCCTTGCTATTGCTGATTGTTTGTTAGCTTAGTCGTGGTTATTTACCTACTCATAGATTGCTGATACCTCCAATTCAGCTAGTGCACACACCTCCCTTATCTTCAGCTGTGATACCGGTGTGGGGTTATTGGATTCCTTGAAGTCTTTAATTTTCCTTGTTGTTTACCTTCAGCCTCCTATACATGAAGTTCAACTGCAGCGCTTCATGTTAGCCACTCTGGTATCCTACTCTTTGGCCTTGTAATTCAGTGATCACTCAGTGGCTCCCTTAATCTCAGTGTTACCTTGTTCTGTGCTTTTCTTAATGCCCCCCCCCCCTTTTAGAAAGGGTGTGATGGTTTTCTGCACAACTTCTCAGCACTCTTCCTTGATACGTTTTTAGTATTTTCACATTGGAGGTCTTGGTTCTCAGCATGTTTCATTTGCTGTGAGCCTCCTGGATGGGCTGAAATAGGCTACTTGCAATATTTTGTTTTGATGTTTGATAGGACATCTCATAGTCTGCCTGTCAGGTGATATCAAAGTCCATTTCCCTCAAGTGTTTTGCTTGTTTGTTAAAATTAAAGAATAAAAGGGAGAGGTTTAGTGGCCTAAGCGATAAGTGAGTGGTAACAATGGCAATTTGTCATGGAAGGCTTACTAGCTTGTTGCTCTTTAGGCTTTTTTGTTCAAATTTCCTTTCACATCAGTATCTCCCCTGGCTGATAAGGTGTTGTAGTTTGAAATGTCTCCCATTGGTCTCTTTAAGTCACACAGATATGCGGCGGTATCCTCTCAAAATGGAGCAGAGCTCCTCACGTGCACTGTTATGTTTCCCTCTTGACACAGAGGCAGCAAGTTAAAATGCTGTCGCCTTGTAGTAAGTTGAAGGCAACCTAATTTGAAGAAGTTCAACCCGTTCTGCTCCCTTGTTGATATGTTGTGTTCAGCTTTTTAAACTGTTTGGTTTGGTGTTTTTTTTTTCCTGTCTTGACCTTGTGATTGCTCAGTAGAGTTTGAATTTATTCCTTGCTTTAAAGTAGTGCCGACAGAGGTGCTGTGCAGGGACTCATTGTCTTTCAAATATCTCATTAGGGTTGTGTCATGCAGTTTTGTGCTTTGTGTTTCCCTTGTGTCCTGACAATATATGTTGTTTTCCCTTCCTGGTTCATATGTGGTGACTGCGAAGTTGGCTTGGCATGGCATGGCAGCGGCTGTACCAGCACGATCTTTATTTCCTTTTCTGTTCTTCGTTATGTCACTGAGGTCTAGTGCAAGTCAAATGTTCATGTGTGACTCATAAGGTGGTGTGACTGACCGATGCATCGTGATGTCTCCTCAGCTGTGTTTGTAATGATCTGGTACTTTGATCTACCACTGCTGTGGCCAAGCTTGTGCTTTAGACGTTTACCCAACTCTGCTGTGGGGACTTTGTGTATTGGGCAGGCTTTGCCTGTTCGGTAGGGATACCTGCTGCCTCCAGAGCTGGGCTGAGGTACTTCTCGTCACTTATTAATGTATGTTTGTTAATGAGGGTTCAGCGAGTCGCCAAGATCAGTGACAAGAAATCCACCCTTTTCCTTGGAGAAGGAGTGGTTTCTAAGCATGTAAAATACTTGCAACTGTAGTTCTTTTTCTCACTTTCTAAGCGCTTCCTGTAAGAAAAAAGCCTTTGCTTTAAGTTTTTGACTATAAGTGTTTTGCTGGACATGAGGAGAAGGACCAGCCTTGAGGACATTGTGATTTGGAGTATTGGTATGGCTTTTTGGATTGCTTGCTTCAGTGCTTGTGCACAACTTGATATTAATATAGTGTGAACCATAGGTTAGAGGACAGGTGGTGGACTCCATTTGCTACTTGCGTGTATTTTATACCTTCCTGTAGACAGTGGGATGTGCTAGAAAGAGGTACTGATAAAGAAAGTCCAGCAGATACACTGATGCTCTTTTGTAAAAGCAAGGCTATCCGGTGGCATGGAGAAAGCTTAGAGTTCTTCACTGCTTTTAAAAATGTTCACCTAACAGTGAATGAAGAATGATGTGTGTGTTTGCACTCAAGCTCTGGTCAATGTATCAGTCCTGGAATGAAAGATTTTAAAAAAAAAAAAAAAAAATTGAACAACGAGTAAGGTTATTTTCTCTTTAGAGCTTTTACCCCTTTGGTACATTTGGTGAAATTGTATCTAAATATAATTATTAAAACAGTTTAATCTTAATTTTCCTGACATTCCTTACAAAGTTATTTAGGAGAAGCCCCAGATGACCATGATTTGTGTTCCTGGTATCGTTACACATTTTTGAGAGCTTCTTAAATAGTTTTTGAGCTTTCTGCATTTTTGATGTGCGGCCATAGCAAACTAGAATAGGTACGCACTTTTGTTTAAGCCATTTTTAGACTGCTTTGTGAAACACATACATGCTTGTCTTTGCCCCACTTCCTAACCCACATGCACTTGTCCGAATCGTCTCTCGTGCAGTTGGTCCTCTTCCTCTTCTCGGCCACTGGAGCTCTGAAACACATTGACCAACTTCCTCTGAGTTTCTTCATACAGGTGGAGGCCTTCAAACACTATAAAAAAAAACAAAAAAAAAACAAAAAAAAAAAACCCCAAACCCCACACCCAAAACAGTACCACAGCTCAGTGGTACTGCTCAGAGCAGGATACCTTTGAGACCTGGAGTCACTGGGTCTGCTGCTGACAGAAGCAACATGGTCACCTCACTCAACATCAGGATCTCTCTTGCAGCGTGCTTTCATGGTAGACTTGTAGTGGGGTAGAGAGAGAGGGTCCTCGAGGCAGAACCTGTAGAGACAAATGAGGAGAAATGAAGCTGGGTTGAGGTGTGTGTGTGTGTGTTTCTTTTTAATAGGTGAGATAAGGGGTTCCCGTGACCTGCCCAGAGCTGTGAATCAAGTTCTGTAGACTTCAGCTCTGGAAGCTCAGGGATCGTGCTTCCTGTGAGCACCTCTGAGGCAGGTTTGCTAACCTAGGGACTTACATGTTCTATTTGACTCGGAGGGCAGTCTTTTGAGCAGCTGTCGCTGTATCCACTTACAGGAGGAAAGAGAATTGGAGGGACGTCTCCTGCTCTGCCAGTGCAGTCCTGAACCCAGGCTAGAAAAGAAAGAGCTTTCAGTCGTTGGCAAGGGAAGGTCACAAAACTGGCTGTCAGCTACTGGCACCGAAAGATTGGGCCATCTTCCGATGCTGGTTGAATTAACAAGTGGAAGTTTCTTCAGCCAGTTTCCTGCCACAGTGTTAAGTTTTTCATGTTTGAGATGATAACCGGTGTCATAAAGTGACAAGTTTGGTGAGGCTGAGAATAAGAGGGTCTAGACGTTGCCTGCTCTGTGATCTGCTCTCCGAGGCAGTTGTCAGACAGCCGACAATGCAAGCTTCCAACTGAGGCATCACTGAATTTTTCAGCAATGTTATCAAAATCTTTCACACATCCAAAACTGTTTCAGTGTATTTTATGCATGCGTAATAGCTTAGTCGTGCCATCTAGCTGGGCTTGTTTCTGTGGTCTGCAGCAGGAGACTGTTCTGCCTTCTACAGAATAGTTCTGCACCTAACCTTCCTTTGAAAACAAGCTTAGCTCTGACAAACTGGTGAAACAAAAAGCACTAAGATTAGCTGACAGACAAGAAACAGGACAGCTCTGGGATTTCACCATTTCGACTCAGTTACACAAAGCTGGTGGCTTGCTGACAAGAATCTGCCCCTGCTTCCAGTGGTCCTGCTTGTAGCATCTTTCCATAGCCCACGGTGCAGTTACTCAGATGTCTCTGCTAGCCCTGGATCCATTTCTTATTGTAGGACTACACTGAGGGACTGTTTGAGCTGCTCAGCCTCTTGATTTGTCCCTCGAAATGCTTCTTTAGTTAATCTTTTGTTAATGTATGAAGTAGTTTACTATAATGAGTTGATCTCCCCATAATTTAAAAGAACTCTCTCATTGGTTTCTGGATAGTAATATAGGTAAAGCCTTATCCTGTCTGAAATCGACTATTACTAAATTTACTAGAAAAAGCTTTAAAGAAAATGCATTGGGGTTTTTGTGTGTTGTTTCTTGGCAATTGTGCACCTCTGCTGGGTACCCAAAGAGACCACATTTTCCTCTCAGCGTTGTCTGTTCTGGAATTTCTTGGTCCTTTTTTAAATTTTGAGTCCT
Source organism: Ibidorhyncha struthersii (assembly GCA_013398815.1). Taxonomy (NCBI): domain Eukaryota; kingdom Metazoa; phylum Chordata; class Aves; order Charadriiformes; family Charadriidae; genus Ibidorhyncha; species Ibidorhyncha struthersii. The sequence continues at coordinate 50,546 of VZSZ01007860.1, read as the reverse complement.
GATATCTTGAACGTTTTGGTCAAAATTTAGCAAATGCGTTTGTTGTTGATAACGTCTGTAACTTTCAGGGCAGCAAGGAAGATTATCTTGAATTAATTGAAGGATTTATTTATAAGCCTCTGTATGAATGTCTGTGCCAAAATACAGTATAGCTAATGATACGGTATACGGTAATGATACGTTGATATGGTATAGCTAATTGATTTTATTTAGTGTGCTTGTGTCCCTTCAGTTTGTAGGATTAGCGTTCCCTGCCATCTGCAGGGCGTTATCCTTATCTTCTTGCCACTTCTGAAGCAGTGCATTATGCTCTGCTCCTTGGGCAACTGCTGAGCTTGTACAGCTCTGCCACGTCAGCCTGCTGGAGGCACGTCTTGTTCAGCTTCCCCGGAGCTTCAGGTACCACTATCTCTTTAAAAGATCACTCTCTCACATATGTATTCATCTGCCACAAAGTGCAGGTTTGTCTCAGAAATGTAGTGAGCCATCTACAGCTTATCCCTAAGGGAGCGGGGAAATCATGTTCTGCATAACTGATACAGCATTGAATGGGTGGTTTAGACATTCAAAGCGTTAAAGCAAAGCTGAGGTTTTCGGAAGGTGGTGGTACAAAGGACAGTTCCACCCAAATGATCGGGAGATGAGAAACTATGCCCTCTGAGATGGGGAAGCGCGGAGGTGGGAAATACTTTGGTTTCTCTTTCAGCAAGAGCTGTAGCAGAACAGGTTGTGATGCTCGAGGAGCCCTGAACGCTGGTGTCTCTGTATGCAGAGGTAAGGGACAGCCTGGGCAGGGCAGGAGTCTCTACCAGGCCTACTTTGGAGACACTAGTTTAAGTGAGAAAGTGAAGTTCACTTTAAATCTGTGTTGTGATTTTAGCATTCCTCTACCAGCTTAAAAACAGATTTAAGGGAAGTAACAAGGCAAAGTAGTCCAGTGTACAGGTGACTATGAAATCTGGCTTTTGCAGCGAGTCTATAGAAAAAGAAACTACTGTGGTGGTGGTTGGTGTCTGCTTCTTCTTTCTCCTTTGACTGTTACCACAGCAAGTCGAACAAGAGATCGGGCCCTTCAACTGCTCCGAATTTTTGACACAGCTAGAGAAGACTGCAGGGTTAAAGCCCCAATTTTTGCGCAAGCCCTGCACAACCCTGGGTGCTTTCACTGACAGGCGCTTGGGCAGAAGGTGGAAAGTTTTGAGACGTGACCAGTCTCTTTCCCTTCCTGTGAAACAGGCATGCTCAAGGTCAGTCTGCTTTTGGCTTGGGGGGCTCTCACTACAGCAGGAAGGCAAATGACTGTGGCAATGGCTTTGTCCTGCGGATGCTGACACACTGTGTGCCAGTGAATGCTGTCTCCCATTGGACTTTGACACTAGGCTTAACCCTCTGGGATATTTTTAAAGAAAATAGAATTGAATGAGGGGTTTGGTTCAGATTACACAATATGATGTTTGGTTACTACACACAAGAACTGGCACGGCATTTACTTGCTCCTCCTGAAAGCCTGCGGTCCATTTCTTGTGTGCGCTACGTGGTAGCCACGCTGGACACCAAGTGGCTCTTTCTCTTCAGTTCCACAAGTCTTACAGTCAAGAGGTTGACCGCATAGCTCAGTGTGATGTCCTGAGAAAGCCTCAATTTCATGTTATAATCGTATTTAACTTACTGGAAATTCTTGTTTTTCATCACCTACCCTGATCATTTCAAAGCTGATGTCCTCTCCATGTAATAAAAGCTTGTGGTTGCAAACAAGCCTCTTCCCTCTCTTGTTTCTATATTGCAGTTGATTATCTTGCAGCGATTTGTAGCTGTGTTTCCTTCATGTGGTAGTTCGAACTTTTCATCCGACTGGCATCACAAGTATTTCCATCTCTTCCTTTTTAGGAGCATCATTTCTTCGGGAAAGAAATACCAAGGAAGAAATAGTTCTAATTATTTTTATCTCCTAAATAGGAAGTTGCTGCCCCAGACTCTCTCAGTTTTGCATTTGAAAAGCTGTGGGCTTTACTGTGTGGTTTGCTGACTGAGCTCCTGTGTTACTTTGCTCTTGAGAGGAGAAATCACTGGTCTTACTCTTGTAACAGTGGCAGAAGTTGGAAAAGTGGTTCTGGTAGCTGAAGCCCTTGCTGCTCACTTATGTGCATGAGGTGGTCGGGTTTTTTTTTGCTTGCTTGGCAATGCGCTCTGTTTCATGGAAAGGAGAGGCATTTTCCATCATGAGGCAGTGTTATGGTTGGCCGTAGCCGAATATTTGAGGGGATGAATCACCAACTCTTGGGCTGCTTACTGCAGAGAAAATGAGCCTAATGCCACTTGGGAGCTGACTTCTCCATTGGCGTGCTCTGTCGGGTGATCGAGAGGACTCTCCTGGGTAGGCTGGGTGTCCGTGCTGCCAGGCGGGTGCAAATCCACTCAAATAGCATTCGTTTCAATGGATGATGATTTCATCTTTCCCTCTTGGACTTCCAGCTGGGGCAGGTTGGTCAGGCAGTGCAGCTTGCAACTCCTTCGTGCATCCACACACGTGCTTGAGCCTGCCCAGTAGAGCAGCTGCTTTGCTGTGTTGGGGACAGTGCCCACGGCCAGTGGAGGAGTGCAGGAGCACGGCAGGCTCCTGCTGGCAGGGCTCTGGCTGTGCCCCACTGGCTGCTTTTGTCCTGTGCAGGGTCCAGCCCAAAGCAGCGTGGGAGCCTGATGGTTTGTTTAGGCGAAACCATGCTGGGGGTGGCTCTTTGGTGGGTGTCCTGCAGGTGCTCTGGTGTAAAGGAGAAGGTGTCGGGCACTGACGTTCTCTGCTGCACCCACAGCATCTGTTCAGAGAGAGGTATTCATACCAGGTACTTCTTATAGAATAAAAACTTATATTTTGATCATATGTTTGGCAGCTTCATAGTCCTGCATGCCAAAGTAGCATCCGATGGCCAGAATTGAGAGGGAATGGATGATGCTGGTCTGTTGGAAAGCAGGTACCGGCTGCTGCCTTTACCGTTTCTTGCACTTAAAAATATGGGGTCAAGCTTTTATTAAAATACCATTTCAAAGTAAAATGGAAGTGTTGCCACTTTTATCAATCTGGCTGCTGTTGTGAACAGCTTTCATAGTCTTGTTATCACTCTCTAAGTTTGCCAAAGAATATTCCTCGGGCAAGTGCAAAAAAATGGTGGGCTTTCTAGCACTCCAGTGTACCTGAATGACACAAAATTGAGCTAATTGTGCTAATCGAGCTTTTAACACAGAGAACCTGTTTTCTTTCTGTCCTGTAGCTTAGCTCTTGCTGGTATTTTCACGCACAGTTGCTTCATCTGAAGACTTTCAGTTCTACTTTCGCTTGCACTCATTGTTTAAGAAAATGGTGTTTGTTAGCTGTTAGCTCCTAACATATTTGGGTTAAAGAGTGTTTTAATGTGATACTAAAGACACAAAAGGTAAAAGTCACAGACCATACTAATTCTTCAATAGCATAATTTTTAAGAAAGCCAGTATGCTTTGGTTAACAATTGGCATTATAATGGAGGACTGCTAAATTTAAAAAGCAGTTGCAGAGACTCTTAGCTGTGTAATTACTGGAAAAGAACTTAAATGGATTGTGAAATATTAGTTCTTTTCCTTAGCTGTGTTTTAACAGCAAAACAAGGATGTGGCCTTTGTCTCAGGAGACAGAGCTGCTGACTCTCAGGTGAGTGCACTAGGAAAGCGCCCATTTGTCTGTTACCGTGTGCTTGCTGTTAACGCCTGGCTTTAAGTATCTGCTGCCAGGTAGGACAGGAGGCTTTTCTTGGCCTTTCTCGATACTGCTGTTGTGATATTCTTGGCTTGCTCCTTGAATTTTTTTCTTCTTTTAGACAAAGTCTTTTAAAAATCCCCCTCTCTCTCTTATTCCCACATTTGCAAGTAGACTGTTAAGTATTTTTGGAATTAAAAAACCTTTTTTGAGAGTGGGGATTTGCAAAAATAAGGCTTGAAGTTAAATCTTAAAACTTCTTTCCAACTGTATGCAGAGATTGTTACTTCTTATTGAATCAATAACATATTCCATCTTTCATGGTGTGCAAAATGCGTTTGGCTTTGTGTGTTGGTTGAGTCACTGAGGTCTCAGAGTTTGGATGGAAGCAGAATTGATCACTCTCATCACTCACATTTCCTTTCTCTACTGTATTTCCCTGCTTTATCCTGCAGCTGACATGAACTGAAGTTTGGTGTCTCCGTCCTCTTTACTTCAGCCGTGAGAGTGAGGGAGTTGGGATTGCCACCGGCAGCCTAATGCCAAAGTTGCACTTCATTATAGTGTCTTAGGACACTGTCCTGACAAAAATATGCCAGCTCAGATGCAATCTAGTACATCACTGTTTTAAACTACTTTTCTTAAAAAGCTTTTCCTTTGCACTTCAGACCCTCTCTTCATGCATCCATACTCTGTCCAGGCAAGCTGGTTGGCGAGGCGGACATGTAGCAATCTCTTCTTGTACCTTATGTTCCTAATTATTTAGTCTTTCAGTTTGTTTGAGGCTTGACAATGAACTCCTTGTACGTGATGGGTAGCAACAGCCAAGTGAATGATGTCAAACTCAGCTCTTTACTAAATAAGGGGAGTTTATCCTGTCACTTCTCTCTTCCTTCTATCTAATCAACTTTTATAGTGTACTTGCTCTTATTTTCTGCTGTCCCGACTTGAGGGTGATCTGGAGCAGATACTGTTGCTTCCCGTCTTCCTTGTGTAAGCGGTAATTTGAGGGGAGGAGTCGGTCACTGCTCTGCTCTTGGTGCTATGGTGTCTGGAATACCAAGGCTGTAAAAACAGACTGGGGTTTCTGTAGCTGTGTCTAGTCCTAAAGCTAGTAGGTGGCAAGCTGGTTTTTGAAGCCTTGAGAGAACTTCCCCTGTAAAGGCTGAATGTGGCTGAAGATAACAGCATGACTTGATGTCGCGGCTGGTGTAGGGAGGAGGTGGCATATGCCTACCTTGGAGGCAGTTTCCAAGTGAATTGTTCTTTCTTTTCCCTCTGTCTTCAGGGACTCTTCAGCGTAGTTCCTAAAAGTGAAAGCAGAGTCACCCGTAATGACTCACTGCCCATGATAAAGGCTTACGGAGTGCTGCTTTTCTGGGTACAAGTGCATCTGTGCCCTGAAGAAGTACAGTCCATTTCTGCTACAGCGCTTTGAGCAAGTCCAACCGTTGCTGAACCACACGGACTTAAGGGTGAGTTGATCATAATATCTTGTGTTTAATCATGCTTTAAGTTGTCAAACAGAAAACCTAGGTTTCAATGATCCCTTTTAATCTTGACTTATATCTATTTTTGTTTCGTTAGGTAGGTTCTTAGTGCTAATCCCCAAAATACAGCTTTTCCGTACTTGTTTTGATGACAAGGTAGATTCACTGTGGTAACATCTTTGTAAGTTACAGAACAGCTGAACTAATTCAAATTCTAAATCTGTTTTACATTTTAGTATTATGTTGCTAAAATGCCCTTAAATTATCTGGATTCATAAATACATGCGTATTTTTTCCATAGGATGATATGTTTTGCATTTAATATAACTAGCTTTTTAAAAACAAAAGAAATAAAATCAAACACTCCTCCCCGCCCCCTCCCCTTCCCCCGTTAAAGTCATTTGAACCAGTTGTGATCTTACACAATCCTGTTTAAGATCTATGCAATCTGTACTGGCACCCTCGCATCTACTTTTTACTTGCTGAATTGAAGATGATAGCAGCTATTTTAGCTTAGCTGGACGGACTCCTGAGCCTGGTGTTCTACCTCTTGTTGCAGTCAAACTGCTAAGAGTAAGGCAAGCATGTTGTGATGCTGAAACCCTTTTAATGATCTGTGGTTTAGGAATTTCTTGAACTAGAAGTCAGGATCTTGGGGTGTTTTGGGTTTTGGTTGTGTTTTTGTTTTTTTTTTTAATGAATATCCCTTGAGGATTTTTTCCTAATTAGCCTTCAGATAACTTCTTAATACTGAACTACAGAAGAGTAGCCTTTCTTATTTGAAAGATGGCAACTGTCTTTTTTTTTTTAACTTTATGGTGCTACATGTCTGCTGTTAAATAGACTATTTAATTGTAGAATAGTAATAACCTGTTACAGGATATTCACCATAACTTCTAACTTCAATGTTAAACTTTGTAACTTTATTCTTAAAAGAATAACATGCATTTAGTCGTAAAAGTGACTTATTTATTCTGGCATGCTTGAAGTGCATAAGTAGTTAAATGATGTCTTTTGTAGGACTTTATTTTAGCTGAGACTTTATGTCCTATAGAAATATCCCCTATGGCTTGAAAAATAACTTCTAATGAAATGAGGTTTTGAATCCTTTTGCTCTTGCTAGCATGTGCCATTCTCAATTTAATGATTCGGAAGGACTGCCCTACAATCTGTTTCTAGTGGGCCTCTATTTTATCCAAACCATTTGAATTAAGAAAAAAAATATGATTGAATTAGTCTTTGTTCCCAAAAAGGGAAGATTGGTTTGACACTAGGTCCAAACAAGCATACAACCTGCACAGAAAACACCCTTTTCAAAGTCCCAGTTAGATTTGTAGGCATTAAAATGGTGTCTGTAATTCCTGTTTATTTCAGGGTTGATACTTGGTGCTTCTTTGGGTGAGAATCCAGTTGATACAGACACATTCCAAAGACCTGTTTACACACAGATGGACTAAACATTTCACTGTTAAATCTGTTGTTTGTTGATAGACCATAACTATAAGATTAGTTCTTTATAATTTTGGCTATTTTGTGGCGTCTGTCTGGAAACGATAATGAATATTACTGTTGTGAAATGAGAACCTTAAATGCATGGTCTTTGAGTGGCCTAACCAGTGTGTCTCTCTAAAGGGTAAAGAACAAATGAAACTCATTTGTTAATGCTAAGTACTTAAAGGGTAGTGGTGTGCTAGACTTAAGGACAAAGTTGTTTCTCTGTATCCAAACCCATGGAAGAAATAAGAAATAATAGGTAGTGTAGAAAGGAATGTGGGTTGTGTGTAGGCGAGAGCTACTTATCCAGTGAACCTCTTCCTCTTCCTCCTCCTTACTTTCCCCCTCCCTGCAATAGACTTCAGGTACAAACCTTATGTTTCCTAGGTGCTTTATCCAGCAAGGTTGATTCTGTTTACTAAAATCAGAATTCTTCTGTTATTCATTAGAAGTAGTAACACTGACTCTTGTTTTGGGTTTGCTTTTTCAGACCTCCTTCTGGATGACCAATGTGTATTTTAACCGATTATATCGGAAACTAAGTCTCCAACTTCCCATTCATTCCAGCTGGTAGCAACGCTTATAATGCCAAAAAATCACACTTCAGGATCACACAAACATTACTCTTAAAACTTTCTAGATGATTGTAGTTGCTTTGGTTGTGTTCTATGCTAGCAGAAGCCTTTTTCAAGGTTTACTGTTGACTCTAGAGCACCACATTCCCCGTTTACTGGGAGCCTTGGGGGCTAGCAGCATGGGAAACTCGTGTGTTTGCCGCGATGACAGTGGAGCAGAAGACAATGTGGAATCTCGGAGTCGGCAAACGGAGAACAGTAGAGTACACGTACCTGAAGCAAGAAGCCACCCAAGGGACCCTGTCCGTCCACCCAGGAGGGGTCGAGGACCTCATGAACCAAGAAGGAAAAAACAGAATGTGGATGGGCTAGTACTTGACACACTGGCTGTAATTCGGACGTTAGTAGATAAGTAAGTACCTCCTCAAGGAATAATTCAACATGAATGAAAATGTTCTTGTCTCCTCTCAAACTGTGGCTCCATCCTCTCACCGATCTACACCTGACCCTCCCTGAAGCAACCGCGTGTTTCCATCTGGATGCTTAGGAGAGGAGCACCTTTCCTAGGTAATAGAAGTAGCTCCTGAGTGCCCAGGTACAGTCTCTTCCAGGAGCTGCGGAGCTTTCTCACAGTTCCTGTATGGGCCTACACCCAGGTGGGATGAGAAGTGTGCTCAGTATTTCTTACCTGGCATAGATACACAGTTTAGGAAGCAATGGACACTCCAGAGTTCGGGCACCTCTACCCTAAAAATTTGGTTGTTGTGCAAGTTTTCTGTTTTCAGGCTGCATTTACTTCTTTGGAAATGGTTAAGCAAAACTGAGAGCTTTGATCTTGGTTAGGTTGTATAAACAAACTGAGGTTTTCTTTCCAGTTATAAGTCTGACTACTTTTTAAAGACTGCATGTTGTGACTGTTCAACTTACGATCCCAGTATTGCATTCCTTGCATGCTCAAAGCAGCCATTAACGGTGTGGGGGATATTTATGGATTCATCCTTATTTTTTATTTGTTGGTTTTGGTTTTGCGTTGCTTTCTGCAAAGCTTTAAAAGGACCTTCAAAACGATGGGTTAAGTTAGCTCATTGCCTCTTGTGACTAGGAAGTGGAAAGGCCAAAACAGAAGGAAAAACACTATCCTAGCTTCACAGCTGGGGTTTGAGTTTAGAGTGGATGAGGTTCAGGATAAGGGAGCCTTGATTCATATACCTCCAGTGTTACTCTAGAATGTGCCTGCAGGGGAGGAGTTTGCCTTCCATTTGTAAAATGCTTTTAAATGGAAATACCAGGGCTTCCCCCCACCCCCCACCCCCCTCAACATTTAAATCTAAGACTTGTTTTGTTTGTTTGTTTTAACAGGTTTTATTTTGTGGTCTGTCTTCAAATCATTAAGTTAAAATCATGCCAAATTTTTTTTTTAAGTTCTTTCCCTAATCTTGCATGCTGTCTACTTTCCCCGAAGTTCAGCTCCTTAAGCTGTTTCCAACACTTTTGTGCACAGTTGATCCTGTTCCTGCGGGTCTTGCAATCGGTTTTGTAATCTCATAAGCGCTTTCCTATGCTACTGTGGGACAATAAGCATAGTTATTTCACTGATCCTGGAGTCCTGTCTCTGACAAATTCCTGAAGCTACTGTATTTTTTTCATACAGACTCCAGTGAAATATTTCCTTAGACTCACATAATCACATAGGTTGGACCTCTTGAAGTTCCTCCACTCCAACCTTCTGCTTAAAACTGAGGTCTAGTGGGAGCAGGTGGCTCAGGGTCTTGCCCAGTCAAGTGCCAACCATGTTCAGAATGTAGAGATTCTCCACCTCTCTGGGTTCCTGGTCCAGTGTTTGACCATTCCTATGGTTTAAATAAGTAAATCTTTTTAAAAGTTGGAATTTCCCATGTTCCAACACACCTCTGTTGCCTCTTGTCCTGTTGCTATGCACCTCTGAGGAGAGCCTGGCTCTGTCCTCTCTGCTTTTTCCCATTACGTGGTTGCAGACAGCAATGTGATTCCTTCTCCTTTCCACTACCTCCCTCTTAAGGATGAACAAACCCGTTTCCCTTAGCTTCTGCTTGTATGTTGCATTCTCCAGCCTTCAACCATCTTGGAAGCCCTCTCCTAGACATGCTCCCTTATATCCCTCTTGTCCTGGGGAGCCCTGAAGTGAGCTGTACTGGTTTCCCTTGTCTCGTATTAAGGCAGTTGGTAAGACACCGCCGGTTTTATAACACAGCTAAATATCACAAGTTCTTGCAGATAAGACAAAGACCTATGGCTATGGATAATGGAGAGTATGTTCATGAGGCAAGCTATCTAAATGTGCCTGAAAAACGTCTAGGGAGCCTTTTGGCTAGACATGAAGCTAATGATAGCCCTTGCTTGATTAATAGGAACGCTCACTTGGAGGAAAAAAAAAAATCCATGTCTGGAAATCTTGGGTTTCAGTGTAGGTGGGATACTGTAGGAATAAGCATGTTCCGTTATCACCGGTTCCTCCTAGAGCCCGAGTTCTCAGTTCTGAAATCACCGCAACTGAAGGAAATGGTGGGGAAGCTGACCAATATATTTTCACGTCAGGAAAAAAAAAAAAGCGTGAGAATAAAGTCAAACTAAAATGAAAAGACCTAAGTAACAGCAGGTTGGAAATACAGGCTTCAGTAGGATAATACAGTTGTAAAGAATGAAAGATGGCAATCTAAAGAATGGAAGGCAAAACCCTTTTTCTGACAATTTTTTTTTCTAAATTCTATACTGAAAGTTAACACATGGGGACACTGAAATGGATTGTAAATTACAGTTTTATACTGTGATCTGCAATGAACAGTTGCTTTCCCTAATTATTGTTTGTTTGGGTTTTCTTGTTTTTTTTTTAAATCAAATCTCAGAGTTTGGACCTAAAACATATCTGACAACTGCTTTTTTTCCCTCCTTGTATCTAGATGGAAAAGAGTTATTCTTCTGAGGAAATGAAGCTTAAGTACTAGTTTTTGGAGTCTGTATGAAGTGCTGCTTCACAAATTAAAAAATTAGCAAAATGACTCTTTGGTTTCCAAATAGGAGGAAGGTTGGTGCTGGAGGGGATATTTAGAAATTAAATGGTTGAAATGGCAAATCGGTGGGACAGGTCTCTCCTTTGCTCGGTGCCAGTACTGCTGACACCTGCTACCTGTGACAGAATCAGAAATCTCGCTGATAAAAATTTCCTCCTTATTTTATTATAGCCTTTACTTGTACTTATGGTATTTTTTTTTTTTCTTTCTTCGAGTCTTTACATCCTCTCTCCTGAGGTAATTCTGCTTGCATCATTGCACTGCTTTTTCCTGCTGCGGAGATTAGTTTCCAGAAGAAAGGCAAAGAGATGGGGGGGATATTTTTTTCCAGTGTTATGGCAATATAATAATGTGTTTAGGCTTCAGCATTTTCTTGTGTAAATATTTGAGTGTAAATTTTTTTTTTGTAAGAAAAGCATGTATTTTAAACATATGTTTTTAGTCAAAACTGAGATTTTTCTCTTATTTTATAATTAATCCCTCCAAAGTAGGTAGCTTTATTATCCGCATGATTAATCTGTGTTGAAATCTGCTAAAATTCATCTGTGTTTAGCATTTCTGGTTTCATTTCAGAGGTGTGTGGTAGAAACGGAGTGTGGAACATATCATTCTGAGCCCGGGGCTAGCTTGCAATACCTCAGTGGCCCTGAATAACATATTTAGGACCTGCTGCTGCATAAGCTTTTTCGGGACCTGGAGATGCTTACTGACTGGGATTTTGAGACCTTGCTTTAGGTGCCCGCTCAGATAAGCACTGGCCGTAGGTTCTTGCCATTGTTCCAGCAAACCAGATTGAGGAACTGATCTGACTGAACGTTTTTGGCTTTCGTGTTGGAAAGGGAATTGGGTTAAATGTCATCTTTGGTTAAACTGCCTTAACTACTACTTTCAGCTCTCGTTAATGAGTTTGAAGTCTAAGTTGCTGTTAGGTGGCTTGCCTTTCAGTTTTGTGGGTTTTTTTAAAATATCTATATATTTAGCAGAGAATTTCTGGGAAAAAATCTGTCCCTTGTGCTCTGCTCTTGGTTCACTTCATGACCTCTGACATAGTCTGTTGTTTCATACTCTGGGGAACCCTGCTAATGAATAGCTCTAAGCCTAAGCGTTATGTCCAGCTTTTAAACATGCAGATATGGATCACTAGTTCATTTATCAACTATTGTAGATATGCAGATGTTGACTTCGAGCCAGAGGCTCAAATCCCATCTGCGTTTCAGATCTGAAAATGACATGAGCAGTCTGCAGCCTGTGTAACTTTGTTAAATAATTACTGGATTCATTTTCTGTCTGTTGTATTATCATTTTATTCACTGTATTACATTGATGGTTGTGCATAAATTTTGACCTGTGTAATATCTCTTTCAGTGACCAGGAGCCTCCTTATTCAATGATCACGTTGCATGAAATGGCAGAAACAGGTATCGAGGCGCTGTGGTGGGCATTTCAGTTGTGACTCCAAAGTGTTAAAAAAAAAAAAAAAAAAAAAAAAAAAACAAAAAAAAAAAACAACAAAAAAAAACCCAACAAAAAAAACCCACCCAAACACTCTTTTCTTGCAAAGAAAAATATGTCCTAGCAGTATGTATCGCCACTTGTTGTAGCACTAGGGATGTGGGATCCGAAACGCAATTCTGCCCTTCAGAACTGAGTTCATTGCATTTGCCCGAGTTTTTTGAACTCTCTTAAACTTCCTACGTAAACTCTCCAGAAGCAGCCAACGGGTGGCCACAAACACATTGTAATGGCATTAAACTGTAAGCCACAAAGAATGTCTGTTTGCAGTAAGGCAGAAACAACCCATATATGTATGTAGAAGACATGGTTTAAACCCATGTGCTCCAGTGTTGGCAAATAGAACATCCTTTTTGTCTTGGGTTTTGCTGTCCTTAGACCTCTGTTTTATTGATGTAGCTGTTCCAGCCTTGTCCCTAAGTACTCCTGCAAGCTGAGCCACATTTGTGCAAGGGCTCTTTTATCTTTCTTACAGTGGGAGAAGTTCTGCCAGCTCAAGACCTCCACCAAACTTCTGGTTTAGGTGAATTTTTGTCTCTCTTAATAGAGCTGGCGCTGGTCTCAGGAAATGTATTTCTGTATCAAATTAAATTAATCAACCTGATTGGATATTACAGCAATTCAGTAAAATGTTTTTCAGGGGAATGGGCTCACAAAACTCAACCCCCCAATCTGTCACCTATACTTACTTGACATTGTTGGAGGGAACGTGAAGTCTCTGGACCCTCCCTCACTTGTATGCAGATACAGACTCTGTGTTGTTGCTTCTAAGGGAACTACTTTCTTGTAAATCAGAATCTGTTTACTTTATTAGCAGTTTAACTTATATGGACTGCCGTTTACTTGCAAGTAGAAGCCCTTGTCTATTCATTAAACAGTGAGAGCTGTTCCTTAGGAAAGCAAACTTTGTTTGCACCACCAGGCGCAGGATGAGCTAATGCAGCTCCTCTGAGGTCTGTGCTATTGAGGGAATTCAAGAAAAGTGCTCTGATTCTGACTAAAAGAAATGTTTCTTTAGCGTCATCGTGGATGCAGCATTTAACACTTAAGAGTTGACATTGGACACTGAACTCTTGAGTGTCACTCTGGAACAAAGTGCTTGTCCATACTGGTCATGAGTGTTCCTTCCTAATACTAGTGGGAGCTAAAGGATGCTCTGGCCTGGGCAAGACTGTTCTCCAAACAACAGAGGTGTTCACTAGTACCCAACCTGCTGTAAACTTTTTTTTCCCCTTGAATTTAAACTTCTAAACTACTGCAAACTAAGACATTGATGTGAAAAGTAAACACTGGTTTGTTTTTTTCTTTTTCCTAGTGTCTGTAAACTCACTAGGTAATTTTGAGGATTTTTCAATTTATGTTTACGGATGTATTTTCAACACTTCAGAATTGCAGCGTTAATTCTGAGCATTACTTCTGTTTTGTGGTTGACAGATGAAGGCTGGTTGGAAGTTGTCCAATCTTTAATTAGAGTTATTCCATTAGAAGATCCCCTGGGACCAGCTGTTATAACCCTACTACTTGATGAATGTCCGTTGCCAACAAAAGTGAGTCTAAAGCGTATGTATTTATCTGTGGCTGAATTTCAGTTATTCATGGCTGCCACACCCATGAGAGCTTCTGGGTGGGTTTCACCAGTGATGCAAGACTGTTAGCTGTTCAGAAAATGGGTGTAACTTGTAACTGAGTAATTTGTGGTGACTTGGTATTCTACTGCTGCTTAATACTAGAAGCACTGTAGAGGGGGAAAAAAAGGAGGAAAAAAAAAGAAAAAGAATAAATCTGGTCTATGGGGAAGAGCAAGGGGCCTTTGGTCTTTGGGTGCTTTTTGTGCTGTCCTCTCCTGCCTCTGTGCAGTGAGGGCGTGCAGATGCTGCAAAAGCAGTACAGGTTCTGCTGTTTGTGTTCTGAAAGCTTCGCATTTGCAAGTCACTATTGAATTTGTCCCTGCACATAAGGAATGCAATATAAGTGGGCGTGTTAAGGTAAACAAATGACATTTCTTAACTATGAAATACCTAGAGACAGTTTTGGCAAATTTGAAT
>VZSZ01007860.1:16908-36634 GCA_013398815.1 Ibidorhyncha struthersii | reverse complement strand
AGGTGTTCGTACTGTGGTACAGGTGTTTTAGTGAGAGCCTCAGTTGCTCCAAGGTGCTAACCGTCGTTGAATCCTTTAAACGTGATGATTGTGCAGAGAACTTGTCTGTCTTCAAATGCTTGTCCTTATCTCATTTTGTCAGAAATCGATGATGACGACATTGCAGCTTTCATTTATTAATCTATTTATGCTGCCAGTTTTAGTTTTCAGTTTGCATTGTTAGGGATAGAAAATGCTGGTAACTTCTTATCTTATGTAAACGCATGAGTGACTGGAGAGCTGGCCAGGCTCTCCAACTACCTGGAGTGGGTTTTTTCTTCTAGGCTATTGATCAGAGTCATCTGAGACTTTTGAACAAGTTAAATGTTGTATGATGTCTGTCACACAGACTGCAAAATGATTTTGAAAACAAAGCTAGACCAGAAATTTCACCTGCTTTGAAAAAAAAATCAGGAAGTGGAGGCCACCATGAATGTGCCATACGAAGAGTGACTGTATTTTTTGTTCAGCTATACGATGTACTTGGCAATCAAATGATTTGTTTTTTCAAAAGCCACATGACTTTCATTTAGGTACTTTAATTTTAAGGATTTAGCTATGAAATAGTTGACCTTAACAAGACAATGGCTGTTTATGGGGTGCACAGAGGTTGTTTTTTCCCCTGTGCAATCTCTTTACAGCATAAGGAGCTGCAGTTGGGGGATCTGCTGGTCACATGCAGCCTAGTGAAGTGTTTGCTGCTGTTCATTTTCTTTCTATTCAGGATAAGTTTAAGTTTTTGATCTTAAGGGTTTTAAGTCAGTGCCCCGCTTGTGTGACAGCTGGAGAACAGCAGCCGGCTGTAGTTCATTTTCTGTTACTGTAGGCTATAAAGTCCATAAAGTTAAAATGGCAGTGCAGTAAACTGTTTATTCTGTAAAGTCTTTATTTAACTCAAAATAGTTGATCTCTTTGACAGTTCTAATAATGGCTAAAAGCAGTATCAGAATATATCAAGAGTCTAATTTTAGTGAGACTTGTGCATCCCAAGTCTGTGGCTCAGTCATCCTTTCTTCTTTATTCTTTCCACTTAGCGTCAGTCTTGGTCATTGGTTCTGGTTTTGTGGCTTTTCTTTTGGGAACATAACTACTTTGAGGTTTGCGCGGAGGTAACACTGAAGACTGTAGCACAGTAAACTGATTTGAGTGTGGCTCAGAACACAATTCAAAAAACCACATATATTCATCTTGAGCGGTACTCATTTTTTCTCCAAATGGCCTGCTGACGACTTCAATATGAGGAGTTCTTCTATTTTAATTAGATCCTAGCCTGATGTTATGCAGTTTCAGTCTGCATCAGCTGAAATTTTCATGACGTCTGTAAAGTCGAGGGGGATTTGGAACTTTGTGGGGTGGGATTCTCCTTGTGGGATAACTTGTTCCAGCTCTAGATTAACCCCTAACTACTCTGAAAATGGAGGGTACGCTCTAGATCGGTCTTGAATTTTACCCTTACCATACTGCCCAAATGAAGCAAGTCAAAGCATGGCATTTTAGATTTATTACCCACTTCCTAATGTAGTGTGACTACAGAAAGCCATTTATGCTCTCAAGAATAATACCATTTATGACGTCCTGTAAAGCTGACAGCATCCTAAAGTTATGATTGGGATGGAGGCTCTTTTTTGGGGGCGTGTCTCTTTAGTCCTGAATTCTAAAGTCTAAACCAGCCCTGTTCTTTTGGAAAGGGCCTGAGTTTTAGGACACTGGAAGCAGATTAGGTGGCAGTAGTGCTGTATGTGCTGATTGGTGGTAGTTGCCTTTTCTAGTTCCTATTGCTATAGGTAGCTCAGTTGTGTATGTCCAGAAGTGTCCTGAGTCGTTGATCACAACAATGACCAGCAATCTGGTGGTAATTTTAAAGTTACAGCTCTTGGTTACGTTGAACTTCTCTTCCCATCTGTTCTTTATTTTCTTATCTTAGAAGATAATCATCCCATGCTGTCTCTAATATGATGCTGACTCTAGTAACATCGTGTAAAAATAGTCTGTTGTACTATATTGAGTCGGGGGAATACTGTATCTGTCAGTAATGTTGAAGAGATTTCTGATTTTTCTTTTTCAGGATGCATTACAAAAGTTAACTGAAATACTAAATTTAAGTGGAGCTGCTGCTTGCCAGGATGCTTGTCACCCTGCCAAACATCGGAATACAACTGCGGTACTGGGCTGCTTAGCGGAGAAGTTAGCAGGTAAAGCCACGGTGTTCTTCTGAAAGCTTGTATTTGGCTTACTGAAACGCCTTCTGCTTTAGTGCCCGTGATGCAGACTAATTCAGAAATGTTTTCTTAGAACTGAATAATGTTCTGCATCAAGGGGAGACCTTGTGTGACAAGTGTGACTAAGTCAACTGCTTGACTGAAATGTTGAATGGTCACTAGCTTGGGTCTGAATGAGCCATTCACAATCCCAAATGCTTAAAAAGACCAAATCCTTCTGATGTGTGGTATTGATTGTGGATCGATGTTTGTTTATAGCGCTGCCAGTCAGGCTCTTCTGTAGACCTACTCTGGTTGTGTGTGAATTACTCATAGTGTTTTAGCCAGTAGGCAGGAGTAGCAAATTAGTAGTCTCAGAGGCTGTATAGAAACAAAAAAGAAAGATGCTCTTTGTGCTAAACAGGTATTGCTCTATTGTAGTTAGCTGAAAAGATTATTGTGTCTTCTGGATTGCTTAAAAGAAAATTGCTGGGATTCTATTTTAAGGTGATGTTTTGCATAGGACTTTTTATTCCCTGTCATTTCTAGTACCCTGCTGGAAACTGATAATTAAGCTTCCTTCTTGCTGATGGTTGGGTTTATCTNTTCTAAAAGCAGTCAGGAAAAGGAGGAGAAAGTGATTGTCTGGTATCACCTAATGGTTATTAAAAAATAATTTCAATATTTCTGTAAAAAAAAAAGTAAAGAACAAGGGCAGGAAGCATTTTTGTACTATAATACTTCTACTCTGTTACATTAAGTCAAAATGAGATCCTGTATCTTCTTTTGTCTTAGTGCACATGGATCTCGCTGTATCAGCTCAGGCAGCAAATCTGTTAATGCTGTACTGGAACCCATTGCAATTTGTTAGAGTTCATAGATGCCAGAGTTTGATTCCCTTGTGTATCTCTTGATTAAGCAGACAGTATTTCAGGACATATTTTTTTTTTTAATTGGCTGCCCGCTATGGTGCTGCTGCAAATGGTATAATTAACTATCAAGTGGGCTATATTAGATGCTCAGTTTTGCTTATTTTGGGCTTCTGATAAATGGAGCTGGTCTTTATATTTTGACTCTGGAAGTAAAGGGCACCCAGTTGCTTTTTTGAAAGTAACAAGCATGAAAATGCTCAGCAGAGGCTGGTGGAGGCTTACTTGAAAAGCTCAGAAGTGTGGCTAGAACTCTACCCGTTTACAGCAGGTAAACTGAATATGTTTCTAATTTGGCAGTACCTGTATAATTATTAAATCTGTAGCAAATATTTGACTGGGAACAATTATAATTGTGCTATGTTATAGCTCTGCTTTGCTGCGAAGTTCTTAGATGTCCTTTAATTTGTTGCCTTGTGTTTATTAAGTTCTGTGTGATGATGAGTGTATATATGTGGTAGTTCCTGTGGATGGATTTAACTTTTAATGTTGTTCTAGGTCCTGCGAGTATAGGCTTACTCAGCCCAGGCATATTGGAATACTTACTTCACAGCCTGGTAAGTGTCTTCAATCTTTTTGTGTGTATTCGTACATAGCAATTAGAATACAATTTATTTTTTTTATTATTACTGTGAAAAGTTAGGGTCATGTTTGGTAAATACTGGTAATCTATGTTATAGAAAGTGGAGACTGCAGAGAGTCTGTGGGATCTCCATCCTTGGAGATAATTGGAAGTCAGTAGGACAAGGCACCAAGCAGCTTGATCTACTTGAACCAGCCCTCAACAGGAGGGTGGACTGGAGGTCCTTTGGAGGTCCCTTTCAACCTCCAGTGCATTCCTTAACAGCCAGCTTTTCCTATCCATCTGTGTTGGGTATTTATTAAATGACTTTTCTTACTGCCCATGTTTAGAACTTCCAGTCCCATCCGACAGTGATGCTTTTTGCACTAATAGCACTGGAGAAGTTTGCACAAACAAGTAAGTATGAGCCTGATACTGCTCTTAACAGTCATACTATGGCCTCTACTGCGTGATTGTCACTTCTTTCGTCTGAGCATGAGAAAGACTGGATTAGCGGTAGAAATGTTTGTCCACTTATGGGCAAGAAGAACTGTTTATTGCTTTAGTGACATCCCTCTACCCCTTAAAGCCCTTGAGATATTTGCTGAAACTCAGCGCAGTCCTTTTCATCTAGAAATTGCTGTAGGACTTCAGACACAAAGCCTTTGTCACTGAAATAATTCTGTATTAGAGATGGGGAACAGCTATGACTGGCTGTTTGCAGGCAGGAAAAAATATTTATCGCTTTAATGTCACCTCCACCTGCTAAAGATTTGCTGAAACTCGGTCTTCTCAGCTTAGAAATTGCTACATAAAGACTTAACGACATGAGACCTTTGTTACTTGAAAAGAAATAAATCTGTATTAGAGAGATGGAGAACAGCCATGGTCTAATAGTCTCTGCTGTGCTGAGAAGTGGGATATCTGAGTGCTAAGTTAATTTTGCATCCGCTTGGGGAAAGAATTCCGTGCTGTTTGTAATACTGAGGTTTAAAGAGGTGGGCGGGGGTTCTACTGCATTTGTAGGATGTTATAATTTTAAACTGAATTTATCCCTAGTTTGTAGCAGTTATTCTTTTTTGCTCTTAAATTGCAGGTGAAAACAAAATGACAGTTTCTGAATCGTGCATTAGCGACCAACTGATCTTGCTAGAGAAATGGACAGATAATCCAGACTATCTAAAACGCCAGGTTGGATTCTGTGCCCAGTGGAGTTTAGACAATCTGTGTAGGTATAACAAAGGGATGGATTCACTTAATATTAATCACTTCTCCAAAGAAAAGGAGGACTACTTTGTGTTTGTTTTGTATATGCGCTTATTGTAAATACACCTGACTGCATTTGTAATCACTCTCCTTCAAAAAAACAAACAAAAAAGGCAAATAAATCCAGTGTAATTGCATGGAAAGGAAATCTTGGCGAGGAGAATGTTTGTGAAAGGAAGTGGTTTATACTCTGCAAGTTGGCCTTGCAATGAAAATTCTTCTTTGCACCGTATGTCCTGTAACCCGTGCTTCAGCAGGCTTGCTGGGTGGCTAAATAGTGCAGCTCTGTCCCGCTGGAACAGCTGGATTTCTGACACATCCTGTGGCAGTCACTGATGCGACCATACTCCTGCAGCACACAGTCTCGAAGAATTACTAAAGACTTTTTTGAAGTAAAGATATGGTCTTGCGATCAAATTGGAACATGTTTGATGAAGCACTTTATTAAAGCTGTCCTTTTGGATCACTAACAAGCAGCAGATTTGCTTGTTTCATTGTGATTTTGAGGGTGCAGCAACTCCAAGGACCTTGTAGTCTCTAATGCCTTTTACGTAAATTTGGGAAAAAGTCTTGTTGGGCTTTGTGGGGCTTCAGCCACCTTATGGGAGGGCAATGTCAGTTGTGTGTAGTAAACGTCTATGTAGGTATTATAGCAAGTTTGGGACATATGAAGGGTCCTAAGAAAAGATCTCTGATTTGTAAATTAACATGTGTGTGGCAGCAGTTTGCCACCTGGCAAGATAAATGCTTTTGATCCTTCTGTGTGAAAAGGGGAGGCAGGGAGCTGCTTTGGCTCAGATCAAGTCCATCCCCTAGCTGAAAATGAGAGGCTAAAAACCACCCAAACTTTAAATCCTTGTTTTCCCCTTCCCCCTTCTTCCCCATCCCCAAAGTCTTTTCCACTGTGATGAAGCAGAACTCTGCCCAATGCAATATACAAATACAATGGTAAATCCTGAAACAGTGGCATCTGGGTATGAACTTGGATGCCTTATGTTTGCCTGTGGGTTTCCTGGAAGCAGTAATTAGATTGTAAGAGCCCTAGTCAGAGGTATAGGTTGTGTTCTGATGTTTAGAGGATACTTAACAGTGTAATAAAACTGATGCTGTTTTCATGCAGGCAAAATATCAATATTTCATTCCATTATGCCAAAAACTAAGTGGATCCTAGAGAGATTGATTGCCACTGTGTGAAACGTTTAACATGAGGTTTTGCTGCAGCAGCGATTAAAACTAGTTTTATTTTGCAGTTTTAAAAGAAGGCAGGCAGTTTACATACGAGAAGGTTGACTTGACCAACATTAGGGCTATGCTGAACAGTAACGATGTCAGTGAATACCTGAAGATCTCGCCTCATGGATTAGAGGTAGGATATCACTTCATGATTTCAACCTGAAAAGGAGTCTGAAGAAAAAGGCACGTTTTAACTATTTTTGTTTGCTGCTTGCTCCTGTGATTTTTGTAGAATGAATCCAAGTTCTCTGCCAGCTTTGCATAGTAACATTTTGCATGTTGTAACGTCGCTACACTGATCTCAGTTGTAGAAATGTCCACAGGCTATAGTAACATTTGTGTCTGTCCCAGAGATCTTCAGAAAAGGGAGGAGGATGCTTGAGAGTCAGCTGGCTTTTCACTCATTTTGACTAAAATTGTTCCCAAAGTATAATTCTTATTGTTTGTCCTGTCTAGTCCTGAGAAGTCCATAGCAGTAGGGTTTTTGTCTCACCCATGTGGGTTTTTTATCTTCCTTTGTTACTTTTTCTAAACGCTTGTTTGACTACTTACAGATGAGTTTTCATTAATTAACGTTGAATACCTCTCTGGCCTTCATACCAGCAGTCAGCTAACAACCAATGACTTAGGTCTTCCTGTCTTGGTTGTCTTAGTCTTTAAATCTTTAAATTGACTGTGTGTTTCTGCTGTGTGTTTTTTTTTTTTTTTTAACCTGTGGCTTACCACTGAGCAATTCAGTCTTGCCTACTCACTAGTTTGTGTGACAATTATTGGTATAAAGGGAGGTTACTTTCTATCTGAAGAGCCTCTAAAATTATGTTGGTTTATTCTTATATGCAAAAAAAACTCAATCCAGGGAAGAAAGGGGCTTGTTTGAATGCTAATTTTGTCAAAACTTAATTTTTGGTTTGGTTTTGGTAGGCTCGATGTGATGCCTCATCCTTTGAAAGCGTTAGATGTACGTTCTGTGTCGATTCTGGAGTTTGGTACTACGAAGTTACAGTCATTACTTCAGGAGTGATGCAGATAGGATGGGCGACCAAAGACAGCAAATTTCTCAATCATGTGAGTATATATCATGTCATCTGGCTGATGGTGCAACATTCAGTATTTTTCTACTTGCAACACCTATCAAAGTAGATACTCTGTGGTAGTAACTGAGCACTTGCATGTTTCCTTCAATTTTTCTCTACTTCTGTGAAGCTGTTTTGCTGAAGTTAGTAGTGTGAGAAAAGGCTGTATCGTCTCTGCTACAGACTGGCACTGTTCACACAAGTCATGCGTAGCCGCTAGCTGTGACAGCTTGTAATCTGCTTGCTGGTGTCTGGAAGCTACAGGGAAATGGCTTATTTCTTGTGGCTTAGTCTCTTCTTGGAAATTCTTTTGTTAACAGCGGTGGTTACTGTCTGTTGTTTTTGTGAAGTAAACAATTGCTTGCTAGGAAGTAGCAGATTATCATGCACTCACTCTTACGCAGGTCACCAAGCAGCCATTTGATTACACTCTTTAACATACTTACCTATTCAATTAACTTTCACAAGGGAAATAATTATTTAAATTGACTCTGGGATAGCATGGTATCACTGGATCCGCTGGTAGCAGCAATATGGTACGGTTTGGGTATGTGACAGCTTCTTTTTAATTAAAAAGAAGGACTACAAAAAGATTAAAGCCTCTACCTTTTTACCTTTGTTCTGATAATATAGAATAAGTACACGCTCTTACTTCACAGTTTGCTTTGCTCTCCTTCTCGTCCAGATAACTTAGTATCTTACTCTTAATTCTAAGTATTCTTCTTTCTGTTATTTTACTCTTAAGATTATGTACTTACTACATTAAAGCAAAATGTGCCATGTGCATGTGAAGTCCAAATCTATAGTCAAAGAATAGTTATAAATTATTAATTGATAAATGTTAGTAGAGATGTAACCAGCCTTCTTTCTTCTTCAGTCTTCGTGGTAACTCTGGCTGGTACAAACGCAGTATGCTGTAGCATAATTTGCTTCAGTATTTCCACAATACTAAGAAAGGGTAAAGATTACTACCCAAAAAATTCTCTGCTTCAGCTTAGAGATGACTTTCCCTATTACCAGCCTTCCAAGCTTCCATTAAAATTCCTTAAAGTGCAAGCTAGAATTTTAGTACAAAAGGCGTGTGTGGCCTGGCCTGCTGCCACTG
Organism: Ibidorhyncha struthersii; assembly: GCA_013398815.1. Lineage (NCBI taxonomy): Eukaryota > Metazoa > Chordata > Aves > Charadriiformes > Charadriidae > Ibidorhyncha > Ibidorhyncha struthersii. The sequence goes on along the minus strand of VZSZ01007860.1, from coordinate 28,229 downwards.
CCCAGAACGGAAATACAGCGCTGGGATTTTAGGTTGACACTTCTACTGGCTGAGCTTGAGTAGGAAATGTACCTGTAGCACTTCTCTATTGATGTAATTGCACGGCTTCCCGTTCCTGCTTGGAATTTAATTTAGAAGAAAATATGTATAATGTAGAGATAAGTACTTAAAAGAAGATAGGCCAACTACATATGTGAGTAACTATTGATGGTGAGGTATATGAGAAAAACACATCACTAAGTTGAAACAAACACCAGTGGCAAGAAGTCCATCTGGAATGGGAGAGTAGCTTTTCTCACCGTTTAACTTAAGCCTTCATGTGAGTTCAGTGGTCTTGTTCCATTTCTTCTAACTATTCACGTAAATAGCACTGTCCTGTGCTGGTGTATGCACGCGTATATCTCTACATCACATCCCCAGTCCAGTCCCACATTGCTAGTGTGAAATTGCAAGTGTGATTTAAACTTAAAAAAAAAAAAAAAACCCCATACCAAAACAAAACCAACAAAACAAAACCCACAACCAAACCAAAATACCATATGGACCTGTCCTGAGCACAGGCATTGTAGGCACTAAGTGTAATGGAAACTGTTTGGAATAAAAGGCCATGTGTCTGCCTTCAGACTGCTAAGAGGCTTAAAAGATTTTTCCCACTTACTGTTAAGGAGCTTGGTGTATATGCATTTTTCTGTCTGTGCTTCCTGTACAAGGTATGAAAATAGGAGATGTCACATCTCTGAGCAGGATGGTTTTCTGTTGCTACAGCTGTTTTGCTGGTGGCTAAATGCTACTGTTATTTAAGGTAATCAGCTGTCTACCTGAAATACAAGGATGTTCTCTTCTGGGTATGTCACACACAGTCATTAGAGCAGCCATGTGCTCTTTATTTGCAGCATGTGTAACAAAAAGACTAGTCCTAAATATGACATTAAACGGCCATTAGCTGGGCTTAGCTTTAATTTAGGCCATCTGAGGCTTGTGTAATCAGACGCTGTCTGGTATTTGCACTCCAGACAAACCATGCTGAGCACAAGGAAGTTACCTTCCATAATGCTTTTGGGTTCTGTGTTTGTGTTCTACGTGACCGATTCTTTTCCCGCTCTGACACTTCTAGTTTTGCATTTGTCTTGGACCTTGGGACTATCACTTGATAACCCTTTTGGTGCCAGCCTCCCTCAAGTTGTGAAAGGGACACGATATGCAACAAATTCAGTGTTGGGGCTGTGCGTTTGTGCTTTCTTTGTACTGGATGTTCTGGTGGCACTTGGGTATCTTGTGGGGGGAAGGTATTACAAGTCTGGTACTAGGACTTCAAGATAAGAGAGCAGCTATACTTCTATGTAGGCTTTTTAAGATGCAAAGAGCTATTTGGGTACTAGCCTTCTGATTTTTTTAAATAGTTCAATAGGCAGGAGTGATTTGAGCTCACAGAGAATGAAAAACACTTTGGAGACAGTATCGCCTTCTTCCCCCCCCTCCTCACCCCAACAAATTCCTTTTGATGTGAAAATAGAACTAAGACTAGTTTGAAAAAATTATCTTCATGGGAGTTGGAGAAACCCTTCCTGCTCTTGGATGAATGGTTTAGTTGAATAACAAATAAACTTTAGCCCTTCTGTGTGAGGAATGGCTGCTGACTGAAATGCTTGACGCTTTTTTTCTAAAGGAAGGTTACGGCATCGGGGACGATGAATACTCCTGTGCATATGATGGCTGCCGGCAGCTGATTTGGTATAATGCCAGAAGTAAACCACATTCCCATCCCTGTTGGAAAGAAGGTATTCAGTCCATTTTCTGCTGTTTATCCTAGCGGGATTCTACACAGTTTTTTTCCTCTTGCAGGTGTCTACAAAACAGTTTGCTAGTAGATGCGAACAGAGCAGTTACAGCCTAATCCTGACAATAATAAATGTTTAATAATTATTGTGCCTTTACTAGTATTTGCAGTGGTTTAAATGTATGAAGAGGGTTCCACGCTCTTCTTCCACAATCTGTGTAAAGAGAATCTTGTTGGTTAAATGCTTTTTCTTTTCATAGGCAGAGTACAAGTCATAGCACCAATTAACACTGCTGGACGCTTAATCATAAGACTTTCTTAGATATTTGTACCCCTACAAACAGGGTTGAAGTGTTCCTTTCTGGGTTGAAAGAGTTATTTTAGAGAAATGGGGGGAAAAAAATGTCCAACGTAAGGGTTAAGCACTGTCTTGCTTCCTTTAAATTCTTGGATAGCTACTTGGACAGCAAAATTCTGTTCTTGATCTCAGCTTTGCAATCTTGATAGGAGCCTGTGCATCCTATGCTTGTGTGAACTGGGCCACCTTCTCTTCTATTAAAAACTTCTCCCAAGGATGGCTAAATTATAAAATGCCTCTTAAAAATAAGTATATGCACAAGCATATCAGAAACTTAGACTTAACAAGTCTGTGTTCTGAGGATATCTTCAACGGGTGTAAAATATACAAGGAGAGGCAGAGTGCAGCTTCTTTCAGGCTTTGGCAAATACTCTGCAATACTTCTACAACTATGTAGCATTAATAGTCTGGCAGACCAAAATATTTTTTTATTTTTCCTATTTTTTTCCTGGCTGTTTTCCTTAGTTACTGTCTGTATCAATGTTTCTTCCTTTATGCTTTTGCAAACAGTTCCTTTTAAGTGAAATAACTCATAGTGAGATATGTGATACTTAAAACCATAACTGTTTCAGCTGTAGGCATTCAACAGAAGCGAAATCTCTAAATTATCTTTGTTTTGCATGTAAGGAGACACAATAGGATTTCTACTAGACTTGCAAGAAAAGCAAATGATCTTCTATCTAAATGGAAACCAGCTTCCTCCGGAGAAGCAAGTATTTTCATCTGCCGTGTAAGTATGTGCTCATTTGGAAGGACAGTGACCTGTATGGATAATTGTTTTAATTATATGAAGTGTTTCCCATTTGAGACGTAAACTCATATTTGCTTACCTGAAGCCATCATTAAGCAGGTTTCCCAATTGAAAGTTGCTTAGAAATCAGTGAGAAGGGTGTAATTTTACAGGTGGATTTCAGGGTCCAAAATTAAATACTGTAGACCTTCCACAGACAGGTTCAACTCTGTTTTCTACGGTCAGACTAGCACAGCATTGAAATAGAATGAGGTTGTAGCAAAGACGAACAAATTTCTAATAGTGCTTGAGGAATTTTTGATCTTTTAAAAAATAAAGCCTCGCTCGTAACCACTGAAGGATGCATATTAACTTACTACCGTTCACTGAGGCCAGTCCCTGTAGTAGCATATTGAATACTCACGGGAGGATGTCTCTTGGTAGCATTACAGAAAGGCCTGAGGCTTATTTTGCCAGCTCTGTTAAAATTAACACATGGCTAACTCCTCTGACTCTCATGGGGAAGTTCAGCCTTTTAGTTCTGAGAAGATAAGCTAGTGTGATACCAGAGAGAAGCTTCCTATGCAGCTTAATTAAACATTACAGTACTCTGTAAATTCATACTACTGTGCTGATAATTTCGTTTGCATTTTCTCCTCAAAATGAAGTTCAAGATGCAAGCAAAGGGTGGTTCAGTTTAAAGAGGTGCAGAGTATCAGAGTGAACACCTTGCAGTACTCTGTTCTTCACGTGAAGTATGTGATTTATATACTCAACAATTCTCTTACTTGGTTAGAACTTAGGGTATTACTCAACTCGCACCCGTTCAGTAAATAAAACTGAAAGAGGCGATGGTTGTGGTGTTCTTACAAGGTGGCTGTGAAGAAAAGACAGCTGTCCTGAGGTAATCCTGCAAGGGCAAGGAGGAACAGATGGGTGTCGTGCTAAGAGAGCTCAGACCTGGATTCATCCTGCACAGGTCCTGCGCAACCAGTGTACGAGACAAGTTCCCCACATCTGTGCCTGCTCAAATGAAGCAGCAGGAGCAGTGGAGGTGTCCCTTGCAGTTGGTACTGCTCCTCACAACTGTTGTGGTTTAGGCTGGGCTGGCCACTAAACAGCAGTTGTTGGGAAGACAAATACTTCTTTTCCAGTGCTGAAGGAGATATCTGAGCTGATTGGTGTAAAGAGGATCAGATTGTGGGCTGTTCAGATATACGTGTCTGCTCTTAGTGTAACTGCGACTAATCCTAGTTGTAGAGCGGGCAGCCTTTATTGCCTGACTTAAGAGTAAATTCAGACAAACCTTGCTAGTAAATTCAGATGTTGAGAACTAAACAAGGGAAGTATGTGCAGGTGAAACTGGATGTGTTCGAGGGTTTGCTCCCAATTAGCTGTAGCACACTTCTATGGAAGGAAGCTGTCTCTTTGTTTCAGGGTATATTTTTGTCTGGTAATAGTAGTAATGTGTCTGGAAAGCTCTCTTATTGTTTAAGTCATTCGAAAGTGTCTGTTGTTCATCATCTCGCAGGTCTGGCTTTTTTGCTGCAGCTAGTTTCATGTCCTATCAACAATGCGAGTTCAACTTCGGGGCAAAACCTTTCAAGTACCCACCGTCAATGAAGTTCAGTACCTTTAATGATTACGCCTTTCTGACAGCAGAAGAGAAAATAATTTTGCCCAGGTAATCTTCCTGTTTAGAGTGTGTTTGACACAGAAATAAAATAACTCACATCTGTGTTTGTAGTCTTGTGTTGTACTTAGCAAAATTATCTTTTATGGGGTCATGCCTCCATAGGTCTCTTTCCGGAAAGGATTAGACCACAGGCTCCAGTGCAACTTAATGAGTAGGGCAGGAGATATACAACCAAAATTCATTAAATTAAAATTTTTGGGGGTAATATTAAGCTAAGTTAAAATTAACTAGTACTGCACAGTAAACTGCTTTCAGTAAAAATGCCTCCTGGTAAGAATGGTTAGGTTGGTTGAGGAGGTGTAGTCTTAATTAAAAAAAAAAAAAAGTCTTATTTAAAATTGACCTAATTTGTGAAGTTGGCAGCATGGAGGTACTGAATGTTTGTAAGCCTTGAAGTTGTCCTTCTTTTTTGACCTCGATGAAAACTTCCCCATCTGTGAATGACAGTACCAACAAAGGTTATTCAAATTTAGAAGTGCTTTCCCACCTAAATATAAATCCAGCCAGACAGAAACAGGTTTGGATATGTTTTTCCTTAGTTTACCAAACTCCTGGGAAGAATGAAAACTAGTAGCTCTTCTGATTTAGGTCATTAGCAAAAAAAATAATTTACTGGAATACAAACAGCAACAGTATACAGTGTAATCTGGGATATAGCGTACCCCAGATTTGCAACTTTGCCTTCTGGAGTGGTGCTGATGTATGGGGTTGAAATAGTCATTTGTTGTATGTAATGGGGGGGGTGGGGTATTGGAGGTTGGTACCCCTGGCTATAATAAAGTTCAGAGACTGGTTTTGAATTGCTGAGCTGTTTGAGCAAGTGAATTAGGTACCTAAGTATCTTAGTATTTAAAAAGAAAACAAAAAAAAACCTTCCTCTTGGATCTGAGTCACATGTTGGCAAAGTTTGAGGCTTGTGATACTGTACTTATGCAGAGAAAATCAAATGCAACTTGCAAAACCATTTTGTACCTACGTATAACGCCAGAGTAACTTAAACCTGCTTGTGACTGCAGATGCTTTAAATGAGTCTGATTTAACCCCTCAGGATGCTCTCTTAGTTATCATTCTGGGTCAGCCGCAGTTTCAAAGTAACTGTTCTGCTGTCTCGTTAGTGTCATGCACTAGATGAGGGGTTTAGCAGTTTTTAGCTGATGATCAGATGTGATTGGTATTAATGTCACCCTGGCACTACTCTTGCAATGTTTAAGCATTACCTGTGAGAGCTGTTACTTGATTGTGCCAAAAGGTGTAGAGAGGAACTGGGAGAAACTGGTTTCCTGATGCTGGGAACTGTCCAGTCTGGAGAAACCAGACTGGAGAAACCTGATCTCCTGTGTTAAGCCTATTTAGTATGTGACAGCACTGAAAGGCTCCATTCTAGGTTGGACACTGTTGCTCTTTGTGCAAGGAAAGATCATCCCTGCCCTACAGCCTGAACTGTTTGGAAACAATAAGCCAATCCTAAATTAAAAGATGGCTTTGATCTTAAAAGTGATGGGGAGAAAAAAAGGCAAGGGTCTGAGCAGACCTTAATTATCCATCGCAGGAGTTAATATAAATTCATGTAAGGCTGTGCTGAATTTAATGCATATAGTGTTGGGGCATAAAATCATAGAATGGTCTAGGTTGGAAGGGACCTTTAATATAATCATGTCCAACTGTTAACCCAACACTGCCAAACCCAGCACTAGACCATGTGCCTCATCACCACGTCTACCCGTCTTTTAAGCACCTCCAGGGACGGCGACTCCACCACTGCCCTGGGCAGCCTGTTCCAGTGTTTGACAACCCTTTGGGTGAAGAATTTTTGCCTAATATCCAATCTAAACCTCCGCTGATGCAACTTGAGGCCATTTCCTCTAAATGAGCATAGTCTGGGCTAGACATGTCACCCTGCCACTGAACACTTTTGCCTTGCAGTGTGTGTATTTCAAACTCAAAAAGGTCTTGTTTCATCAAATGGGGGTTTTTTACCTATTCACTCTCCCTTGTGGCAGTTGCCATACTGGGCTGGTGACTTTATTTTCAATTTCTCTTGAACTGTGTTACAGCATTGTATCAACAAATTTCAGAAACTCTACGTGGGTTTGTGTGGTTTATTTGGGTTTTTTTTCTTAACTCTTAAAAGTACACAGATACTAAAGAAGAAATTTTTTGAAGTGTTCAGCTAGAAGAATTGTAATCTAACAGACCAGAACAGGGCATCAAAAACTGTTCTGAACATCTCTGGGTGTGTTAAGTCTTTGCGGGAAGTTATGCTCGATGCTTATCAGCAGTAGCATTGAGTAGCACAGGCAAATGTTGCATCAGTCTTGATGCCGTATTCGGAAGAGTTACGAATCTCTCCTGAGTCGAACTAATGTGCGTGTGTGTGGCGGGGGGGTCACTTTTTCTTCAGACACAGGCGTCTGGCTTTGTTGAAGCAAGTGAGCATCCGAGAGAACTGCTGCACGCTTTGCTGTGATGAGGTAGCGGACACAGAACTCAGGCCATGTGGACACAGGTAAAAACTTTAAAAAACAAAACAAAAAAAAATCTACCACACAAAAAAAAAAAAACACCCCACCCCCACAAAAAAAAAAAGAAAAAAACAAAACCAAGAAACGGAAAATGTGTGTGTTTGAACGTAGGTGAGACCAGATGCAGTCCCTGCTTATCTTGGTTGACTCCCCAGCATAAAGGAAGTAACGAATCCTTTTAAGAATGTGATATATACAGAAGTTAAGCATAGTATTCCCACCTTTCCCCTTGCCCTCCCCCTGAGCAGATTTCATCCTTAACTCTGTGGATGTTTTGGGCAGGGGAAGTACTGTGGCTACAGTACCATACATGCTATCCCTGGACGACTAAGTCTAATACCCTCATCTCAAAAGTTTTGCTGATGAGTACTTGCTTAGTACTGGTGCTATGAAATCCAGATCACATTGAGAAGTGCAGAATATTCATTATATACTCAAATACTGATTAAATGTTCAACAAATGTATTGTCTCAAGTCACAATTTCCTCTAAAAGCTAAAAATGAGACAGCTGTGTGAGCAATACTGCATGTAAGTAGCCTGCTAGGAAATTTAATCCAGTTAAGTTCAGTTGCATAGTGGTTTTGGAGCCCTTGTGGAAGCAGTCTTGCCATGGGTCTTCTGTCTGATCTTACAAAGAGAAGAGACATGCCCAGTGTGCCTCAACAAGAAGCGGAGACAGCTTCACGCAGGGCACTGGGGCTGCTTTTCTCCAGACCAGAGCAAGTGTTCAGATGAACAATAGCATGCCAGCGTAATCCCCACCGACTGCACGAGCGGTTTCAGCTCTGCAGGATGCTGAGCAGCAGGAGCTCCTCTCAAAGCCTGTGGATCTGCAACACCCGACTTGCAATTCCTAATCACCACACTGAAGGACTTAGCTTGACCGCGTTTCTAGCAGGCTAACTAAACTGCTTAGTGCTTGGATATTTTTTTCTTTTAGTTTTTCATACTGATAATGCAGGCTCTAACTAATTTTTATTTTGTTTTCTCATTCAGTGACCTGTGCATGGAATGTGCCTTGCAACTGGAGACCTGCCCTTTGTGTCGACAGGAAATACAAACCCGAGTCAGACAGATCTCTCACATTTCATGACACCCGTGGAGAAATACCACAGACTTGTTTTTAATAAATGCCAACCAATACTGAAAGGGGAAAGCATCTCTAACCAACCTTTACGCACATAGAACCATAGCCACGGCCAGATTTCACGCTAAACTGTAATCTGTTTATCTTAAAAAAAAAAAAAAATCTTTAATAAGCTATTTCAAGTTGCCAGCAATGGGAACTGGTTTCAACCGTAAGGAGAGCTGGTAGGTCAGCGTGCTATGGCTGTTGGTTCCTCCAAGCAAGACCATAGGAGAGTGTCTCTCTTCTTCCCCCTTTCCTTCTCGCCTGTCGCAAGTGCTGAAAAAAAATTTGCACTGGAAGTACACGTACAATGCATTTTAGAAAAGAAGAGGAAAGAAATATCTCCTAAACCAGGGTGATTCTGTCATGTGCTCGAAAGTCTCTATTTTTGGCAGAAGTCAGTACTAAAAGGAGAATGCCTATGTTTTCCTGTTTAATGTAGCCTCCTGCTGGTCAGAGACTTTGTATTTCCCGACAGTGGATCTTAAACTGCTCAAAGACTTAATCTGTACACAGACTGGTTTGAAAAGACAGTGTGGAGACTGTAGAGAAACTCACATGTTTTAATAACTTGGTGATTCCAAAGAATGTTCTCATTTGTTTTTAAACGTTAAAAGATCGGTGGTATTTTCAAGTACATATGTTCTGATGCTTTTAACTTCAGTACCCACATTTTTTTGTGAGGATATAATTTTCAGGAGGTATTCTTAACTAATTATAATGCTGGACTGGAATTAATTTGATATTCTGAGTATTTTTTAAGGTATCATCGAACATCTTTTTTAATCAGTGTTGTTTTTGAAAGTTATGTTCACTTTGGAAATATTGAGCTATCTTAAAAGATTGGAGGAGAATTTTGGGCCAGTTTATTAAAAAAAAAAAGGCAATGTTATTTGGATAGCAAGTTCGGTCTTATTCTGTAACTCTTTAAAAATGCACCTTGCTTGCCACATGTCGGTCCTGCTCCAAGCAGGTTTGGGGCCACACTTCATATTTTTGATAGGAATCATACAGTGGGAATCTCTGCTCCAGTTTAATTACACATTTGTGACCTTTGTATGTAAAGGATGCATTTCAGCGGGCAGCTTTTGACTGTTTTACTAGATTTCTACAAGGAATCAGGGTTCACAGCTGGTGTCAGTGAAGTAGCACAAAAAGTGGTGGAGTTGCGCTTACTTTGCACCAACTGAGGATATGATTTGGTCTCTTCCAAGACTCGTACAGGTTGCTTTTTTAAATTATCTAGCTATATAGTAGAACTCTACTAATTCATACACAACTTACACCAAACCCATCCCACTTCTTGGCAGTGATTCAACAGCAGAGGCTGCTGTAGTGAATTCTTATGCTGTGATGTATCTTGTTTTTAAAATCATTTATCTTTACTGTACTATCAAGTATTAACAAAGCAGAGCTGAGGTTGCTGCTTCCTGACCTAACTAGGAGCCGAGAGCTCTGCACACAGGTCCCAGAATCAAGCTCTCTGGTAACTCCTTTCACCTTCTGCCTTTGCTAACTCAAGGGTGCTGAATTTCATCCAGATTTTTTTTTTTTTTTAANAAGTTTCGTAGTTGCAGATTTTTTTTTTTTTTAAAAAAAAAAAAAGGAAAAGAGTGTCTCCATTGACCCTCTGGTGTCTAATGTGTGAATTAAGAAAGTTCTGTCCATTGTTTTTTTTTGTTGACTTTTTTTCCCCAAATGTAGACTGAATCCAAAAAGGGTGGGCTGGTTAGTCTTTTTGCTAAAATGTGAATTCTCTTCCGCCTTGGATGCCTGTTTTGATTAAAGCCAGACTGGCAGATCTGTGCCACAGGGACCTCATTTCCTCACTGACTGTACTTCATGATGTTTTGCTGTAATCCACGTTGCCAGTCAGGGCCGCATCACCCTCTTGCTCGGTGCTGAATGAGCAAACACGTGAACGCCATCACTGCCACAAGGATCTTAGAATTTCAGAATCGCTTGATGTTTTAAATGCTTCCAAATGCAATGATAGGTCTTTATCCCTAAGGTCCAAAGATACTTTAGGGAAGAGGTGGGACAGAACCATTTTGAACTCTGCCTTAATAGATTCTAGGAACTTCAGGGCTTTGGTTTCCCTGGCCAGGATTAACTGAGGTAAAATTTTCAGAAGTGCCTAGGACTCCTGATTCGTATCAACTGCTGTATGAGATTAAGCTCTTTAAGGCCCAGGTCCACAAAGGCTTCTAGGTGTCTGGTGTCCCCTTGAAACAGAGGTGACTTTGGAGCCTTGGTGCCTTTGTGGACACAGGACGAAATGCCTGTGTTCTTTGTTGAAAAGATGTGAATGCTTTGGAAAATTTTGCCCCAGACTGTCTTCCATGCAGCTGCTGCTGGGCAGAGGAAGCCAACGGTGCCGGAGGAAGGAGCTGCATTGCAGAGAACTGTCCTGTTCATTTCACAGAGGGGAAAAAAGCTGTACAATTTGATTGGCTTTCTGCTGAAATCCACAGTGGGGGCATCTTTGTAAAGCTCGATCCTCCATGACTGGTGCAGTGCCCCCCTCGCTCCCTTCCCTGAAGGCTCTGGGGCTGGGGCAGGGAGGCAGTGGCTCCACAGGCCCTCAGAAGGGGAAATGAGTTGTAGCAAAGCTGTCCATTTGACAATAAAAATGTCTTGCAGGCTATTCGTTGTTCTCTCATTCTTTCGCTTCTGTTGAGAGCTAGGGCTACAAACGCTTTGGTGCCAGAGGGTGAGGCAGGCAGCCTGTGGAAGTGGGAGCTGTTCCTTGACCATGAAGTTGGCAAGAAAATTGTGTGAAACACCCGAATGCAACTTTCTGCCAGGGCAGCCCAGGCTGCGCCCGGGGTGAGATAGGCTGTGGCCACCCGAGGCCTTGGCCTGGTTCGCTGTCCTCCAGTATCGGGGAACCCCGCCGATACGAAACGGCTGCGTGCATCATAACGAAGCACGTTATCTGTCTTCTTTTTTTATTTCCTTCCTAGGACAGCCTTTGGTGCCTGGACGCTAAACTCCGCCCAGCACACCGGTGCCGCCAGGCCTGACGGCCCAGCATGGCGGCGGGCCCCCGCCCGCGCTTCCCATTGGGCCTTCTGGCTCGGGGGCGGGCCCATCGCCGCCGGGCCC
>VZSZ01007860.1:0-16771 GCA_013398815.1 Ibidorhyncha struthersii | reverse complement strand
GGGCCCGCCAGCCCGGCCGGCCCGCCTGGGCGGCGGGCCCCCGCCCGCGCTTCCCATTGGGCCTTCTGGCTCGGGGGCGGGCCATTCGCGGCCGTCCCCGCTCTCCTATTGGCTACGAGCGGGGCGGAAGGAAGCGTTTCCTAGGAGACGGGCGGGCTGGAGGGTAAGGGAGGCGGCGCTGGGCCGCCTAACCGGCGGTAGGTGTGGGGCCGGGCGGGGGGAGGTGACACGGGCCAGATGGCTGTGTCCCTCGGGCAGGGGGGGGCTGACGAGGGCCAGTCTCCTGGGCTCCTTTTGGAAAGGGCAGATGACGGCCCGGTCGCCCGGGTCCCTCTGAGGAGGGGGAAGTGAGGCGGGCCGGGTGCTGGGTCCCCCTGGGGAGGGACAGGGCTGGCGGCTTCGCTCTCCCCAGGAGCCAGGACTGAGAAGGGGGAGGCGAGAGTCACGATTATCACTCCTCCTGCACCTTGATGCTATCGGGCTGGCTCCCACCCTCGGCGGGCTGCCTTGAAGGCCAGCCTTGGGTCTAGCCCAGCAAGGGTGGTGGGAGCAGGGTGTCCCCAGCGTGTGCCCAGAAGCCAGCTGGCCCATCTCAGTGGCCCTGGGGTGCTCTGCGCCCTGTCCTGTGTGATGGGTCAGCAACTGCTCACAGCCACGGACCAAGGGCCTGGCCAGGATGCAGCCTGGTGCTGGCCTGGCTGCTGGGATTGCTATGGAAAGCCTGGCCTGCAAGCTCGTGAGGACACACTGGGCTGCCGTGGAGTCTTCATCTTATCTGGCTTCATTTTCTTGTGTCTTTCTAATAGTCAGTCGTAGATGTTTCAGGAGAAAAGATGTAAAAGTTTTATGAGGAGCGGCTGAGGGAGCTGGGGGTGTTCAGCCTGGAGAAAAGGAGGCTGAGGGGGAGACCTTCTCGCTCTCTACAGCTCCCTGAAAGGAGGGGGTAGCCAGGGGGGGACGGTCTCTGCTCCCGAGGAACAGGCAACAGGACAAGAGGAAACGGCCTCCAGTTGCGCCAGGAGAGGTTTAGATTGGATATTAGGGAAAACTTCTTCACCAAAAAGATTATCAAGTGTTGTAAGAGGCTGCCCAGGGCAGTGGTGGAGTTGCCATCCCTGGAGGGATTTAACAGAGGGGCAGACATGGTGCTGAGAGACATGGGTTAGTGGTGGGTTTGGCAGTGTTGGGTTGATGATTGGACTTCGTGATCTTAAGGGTTTTTTCCAACCTAGATGGTTCTATGATTCTAAAACCCCTTTACAGGGACAAACTGCAGGTGTGTGCAGTTTTGAGCCTGTTCTCTGAGTAGGCGGAGAAAGTTCCTGGAGAATTTGGGTTATTACAGAAAAGAAGGAGCAGTAACTTTGGAACAACATGAGTTTGAAATTCCTACATCTAAAAATTGAAGATTCTCTCCTGATTCAGTGTTTGAGCAGTGCATGGCAATTTTAACAACTGAATTTGTATTAATGTCAAGTCACGTGTTATTCCTTAGTATTTTGTCTGAAAAGAAGAAGTAACCCCTGACAGCAGCAATACAGCAGATTGCCTCTCCTCCAGTTTGGTTATGCAGTAACAATGGAGACTTCTGATGAAGAAAACTTTGGTGTAGCCATGTGAGTATGCTACATTCTGTGCCAGATTATCAATAAGCTAATTACTAGTTAAAATATCATAATAGCAATATAATTACACAAATGAATTTACACTACACTGATGAGCAGATTCTGCCTCTTAGTAGAACAAGGGTGCAGAAAAATTTAAAGCTCCAGGGGGGAATAACATCAATTCAGAGTTTAGGTGAAGTCAAACGAAATATAACCGCAAATGAGTGTAGCACCAGATAGCCCTGGCTGAGTGATCAAAATAAACACCGTAAGGCTGAAAAGTAGGGGCTTCATGTTCATTTTAAATCCAAAATTTCTGTCTCCTTTTCAAGAGCGTATGTTCTTATATCGCAGATTCTGAGAAGAGACTATTCCTCTATGTTTAGATGTGCTTCTTCTAGACATGTGAGACCTTTTACAGGTCAACACACAGGTTTACAGAGTCTCCTGTCTTTGCGTGTAAATAGAAAGCCTCGAGCCCTGTTGCCTGAAGTCCCAAGTGTGATGCTCAGGGTATGTAATGCTTCGACTGTGCTGCGCCAGCTCCTCTCCTGGTGATGTCCTGCCCTCTGGTGGAAGAACACGCTTTTCCAGTCCCTTGCCTTGCTTGGCTTTGCTCGTCGCCCAAGGCTTAACATATCAGAAACGTTGCTAGAACATCACTTGATGATCGGACACATTTTTAATCAAATATCTTTTCATTTTCCCAGGTCAGAATGAGCCCTGTGGCTCATCGTAGTTAAAGTGTTGGTTGAACTGTTGAATTAATTTCACTGGGCTGTTATTCAATAACAAAATAAATGTAATGAGTTTTTTAAAACTTAGTCTGAAAGAGTGTTCTGCTCTGTTTACTAAAGAGGAATTTGAAAGGAAAAAAGACTTTTAATTTAATTTAAATGGTGCTTTCACTGATCAACGCTAATATTTTTCTTAAATACAAATGTCCTATGAGGCTTGTTTCCCTCATGTGTGAGAAGAGCCTCTCTTTCATCTGCTGGAGAATATAGGAAGACTGCATCTGCCACTACAGATGAGCTCTGAATGCCAAGGCCAAGAAGATCCTGTGGATTATTTACTGTGTCTGCACAATAATAGGTTTAGCAGAGGGATCCAGAGTCCTGAAATGCTGGTCCCAAAGGTTTCTTCACTGGTTGACTTCAGATCCGTAATGGTGTTTAATATTTGCTTATGATAGAATGACTTTAGGAGATTATGCCATTTATTTGTAGCATCTAAGAATGTTTCTTGCATAAGAAAAAAATTTACGTTTCTTCAGTTATATAATATTCGTGTATACATTGAGTTTAAGTGGTTCCACAAGACCAAGTATTTCAAAATATTCTCTAGAGCGTCTAGAGTTCTGTGATGACCATGTAGAGTTATGCAGGGAAGAGAGCAGAAGGAAAGCTTGTGGTAGCAGCTGGGATTTGTGGGTTGGAAAACGTTTAATTTGCTGTTCTAATTACACTCGTTACATCCTTCTGCACCAGGACTAGAATTACCTTGACAGCAATGCCAGTAAAACATTTATTTTTTTTCAATTCGGCACCTTACTGGGGGAAAATATAGTAGAGGCCTGATGAGAATCCCCATGAAGCAGTTTTAGCATCAGTGTCATGGATTATTTTGTAGGTTGAAACTAGGAAATTATTCACTTATCTTGTAATTACTGGGATTGTTTGTGCTTAGGCTTTTGTTAACACTTTTTAGTTTTAACTTTTATTTCTGCTGTGATTGAAGTATATCTTTATGCAGTATTGTCTTCCATTGCTTTCAGCTCCTCCCCTTCTGACGCAGAGTTTGATGCTGTTGTTGGGTATCTGGAGGATATCATTATGGGTAAGCTCTGCAAGTAGTTATAGATGACAAGATAAGCACTAAACATATTGTAAGCTGCTCTTCTGTTAGCAGGCATACAGAGCCAAAATAGCTCCAGCCTGCTTCGTGGAAGCTTCCCTTCCTTTTTCTTCCCCTCACCCCTAACCTGGTAGCATAGTAAAAAGACACACAAAAGTCTTTTGTGTGCTGTTTGCACAACAGTGCGCTTATGAGTCTTGAAAATTATTCTCCACACCATTGCAATACACTCCTTCATAAATAAACAGTAAAGACACTTGTAAATCTCACATAGAAATCAAAGCTTTCTGGAATTTTTATACCCTTTTATAAAGCGGGTGGAAGAGAGTGTGAGAGGGAGCCTTCCCTTCCCCAGCTCTGCCTAAACCTCTCGTAACGTGTTTGTCAGGATATTCTTAGAAGCTGCTATGATTTGTCCAGGTAATTTGCTGTAGTGCCCGTCTGTTGCTGCTGCAGGCAGTAATAATGTAATCTGTAATATAAGGTGCCTGGGCTGCAGTTTAAGCATGTTGTTCCTTCTCCTGTCTCTGCTGAACACGGAGAACAGTTTATATCCTCTTCTTTCTGCAGCAGCACTGCAAAAACTGGAGACAGGTGTCATCACGTCTCGCCGCTTTTCATTTCTTGAGACTATCCTTCTGAGTTGATTTTGTTGCATGTAAACTTGCATGTATGGATACAGTTGTAGTATGGCAGGACCTTTTCATAGCAGGAACATTGAATGACACCAATCTCATCGTGTGAGTTTAGGCAAGAAAAGATGCTCAATTCTGGGGACCATAATTTTAACTGAGAAGTCAGTGCGTGCAAGGAAGTAGCGTACAAGGTGCCACGACAGAATTCATGCTAATGGGCCATCAGCTGCTTAGTAAGAACAGCATATAAACTTTTTGACCAAATTCTTCCCAGAGAGATGTAGATTCTGCAGCCGCTGTTCTCCTGGTGATGTAAATGAATCTGGAGAAATGCCAACTACGCTAATTTGGAATATGTTAGGATTTAGAAAGCTGAGACTGGTGTATTTTAACACTGTGTATAAGTAAACTTTATATTTATACCTGTTCTGTTGAATTCAGTGGTGACCTACTGTGTTCATTTTTATTCTTGTTTCCTTCCACAACTGGAAAAAAATCAGCAAGTGAAAGTGAATTAGGGACTTTCACTAATAATTTTTAATTCAAGGGGAAAAAAAAGTTATTTTGAATTCTTGTAGGGAGGATGCAGTCGCTTTTGCTGACTTGAGAGCTTGAACAGAAAGGGGTTCAGAATAAATAACCTTATTAATAAAATATAAAGCAGGAGGACTTTATTACTAATACTGAGCATAAATGAAACTTATAAAAATGAATTGTAGACCTTGCTAGGTGGACATGTGCATCCCGTGCTATTCTGAATACACAGCTGCTGTCCGAGCACAGGCTGATGTGCTGCTGCCCTGCTGCTCTGGCTCCCGTAGCGCTGCCCTCCGCCAGCAGCCTCTGCTTTCTCACAGATGGGTCAGACGTGGTGGCTAAGCGGCAGCTGTGGTACTGGAGTGACTGACCCTGCACGTGTGCAGGGCTCTGCGGTTACAACAGGGAAGCAGAGGGCTACTGAATGTGGGGTTTGTGTTACAAAAAGAATGACTAAACTCGTAACTGTATGATGCGTTTTTGTTGTGGTCCAGATGATGATTTCCAGTTAATACAGAGGACTTTTATGGAGAAGCACTACCAGGAGTTTGATGACTCAGAAGAAAACAAGCTCATCTACACTTCTATTTTTAATGAATACGTAAGATACTTTTTCCTATTTTTTGTATGTATTACTTTTTTAATTTTTATTAAGGCCGGTGTCAGGTCCTGTATTCCTGGGTTTACATGGAGCAGAGCCAACATGCTGCCTGCTGCCTCTTCCTGAACCACAGTCACGATCTGTGAGCAAGAAAGATGTGTTCTGGAGCTCTAGGTTCCTTTCTCTTTGTTTCACCTGAAGATTTCTATAGATGTTTTAGAAGTCATGTAACTCTCTTGGATAGAAATTTAGCCTATTGCTGTAGTAAATAATGTGCATAACAAAGTTTCTTCTTTTCCAGTTGTATTATCTCATGTATTGGACGCTTCAATTACATTCTTCATGCAAAGCATAATTATGAAACTGTACCAGCCAATACCATTAAATGAGTTAAAAATAGTTTGTTAGTAGATACGAATAGTCAGTGTTTGCTCTCACCAATATTCCCAGCAAAAATGTTCAGTTCACTGCCTCAGCGGTGGTGTGAATAGTTGAACTGGCTCGTCCAGCTGAGGAATCTGCAGCTGTTTGCCCAGTGAGGATAATACAAAGTGTCGATAAGGTGTTAGTGTAAGATGCGCTGTTTTGAAATCTGCTCCTGAAATGTGTTGTGATGTTACAGAGGTGCTTTGTTTGTTTTTTTCAGATCTCTTTAGTGGAGAAATACATCGAAGAAAAATTGCTCGATCGGATTCCTGGTTTTAATATGACTGCTTTCACAATGTCATTGCAGTAAGTCTCTGCTTTGCTTTTGGTTGGGGGTGGCTTATGTGCCACTCAATTAATTCTTTTAGTCTACATTAAAGCTTAGATTTGACAGTGGTCCCTTTAGAGAGAGGTTCTTCTTTAATTAAAAAAAAAATAATATGTGTTCACGCAAGCAATGACTGACCACTTGTCTTGCCTTCAGCATGTCCTGCTACTCTAAATTGCTGAACTGTCATGCTGAAATATGTTGCGTTTTAAGGGGTAGGAAGAGAAATCAGAATGAGAACGTTGGAGGGATTTTATAATCGCTATCACTTTGAAGCCAGACCCTTAAAAGATTAGGTCCCGTTTCTCTCTCTCAGGCTCTGTGTCGGACACTTAAACAGCCTGGTAGTCTTTTAAGAGTCATGTGATGAAATGCCTTTGTCACAATTCTTGTACAAAGTGTTCAGAGAAGAGTTTGGTTTGTCTTAAGCTTTTGCATTTGGTCACTTTAGCTTAGCCAACTTCGTGAAGAGATCACTTTTGAAAGATTCGAGGGTTTTCCCCTCAAACAAGAAAATCAAGCGTAATTGGGAACTGAGTATCTTAAAATATTTGAATCAATTTAACTTTTAATTTTTTTTTAACAAGACATTAGGAAGTTACTGTGAGTGCACATAGTATGTTTAGAAGATAGACTGCTTAAGGTAAAGCTCCTTTTCATAAGAATTAAACAATTTAAAAAAAAAAAAACAAAAACAAACAAAACCAACCCTTGACTGTTAAGAAAGTCCTGTTGAAATATGCCAATATTTCAGCACAGAGTCTTTCTTCCAAAATGTTTTCATCAAAAGTCCTGTACCGAGTACCGTCACTACAGTCCCTCATTCTTAAGGGATGCGTATGAGCATTCTGTACCTCTCCTCAACCTTCCTTACCTTCCAGGGGACTGTCTAGGTGTTTCGGTGCTCAAGGTGAATAAATAGATGAATGCTAGTTGGGTGTTAATTCTCTTGACTTACAGGTCAGTTTCTTTGTCTAGTTTTCAAGGACTGGTGTGGTACTCTTAGGTCTTGGGTTTAGATAAATGTAATATGTTAATGTACTTGAATTGCAAATACTGCAAGGTAATACTTGGCTAAAGTTTTACTTTATGATAGACCTGTAATAACATTCTTGTTTAAATGTTAGTATTGTTCTACTTGCCCCTTTATCCTTTTTCACCTCATACCATTTTAAAATAACAAATCTATTTCCCACACAATTTTCTAATTCCCCAACTTCTCTCTACAGACAGCACAAAGATGAAATGGCAGGTGATATATTTGATATGCTTCTCACATTTACTGACTTTCTGGCTTTCAAAGAAATGTTTTTGGATTACAGAGCTGTA
Source organism: Ibidorhyncha struthersii (assembly GCA_013398815.1). Lineage (NCBI taxonomy): Eukaryota > Metazoa > Chordata > Aves > Charadriiformes > Charadriidae > Ibidorhyncha > Ibidorhyncha struthersii. The sequence goes on along the minus strand of VZSZ01007860.1, from coordinate 9,451 downwards.
AGTATGTCACATGTTTTATTTTCATTGGCATAATGGCTGTTGGTTTTGTGTAGCTCTGCCTGAAATACCAAAGGCAGTGTTACTACAGTAGGTAGCAGCATTTATTCAAAGGCTGTACAGGGTCGAAAGGAAAATAACTTCACTTGAGTGGCTATTTAAACTCAAAATGCACATTTAATAATTTCTAGAAAACATGAATGAAGCTGGCATGTGGAGCAGTTGTTCAGAAACGCACACTGTCTGCGTCTTCAAATGTTGGTTTCCAGCTGAACATAGGGGAACAATTTTTTACTGTGTGGGTGACCGAGCACTGGCACTGGTTGCCCAGAGAGGCTGTGGAGACTCCATCCTTGGAGATACTCAAACCCCGTCTGGACACGGTCCTGAGGGAGCAGGGGTTGGACCAAATGACTTCCAGAGATCCCTTCCCACCTTGATCATTCTGTGATTCTATGATAATGTTCTGGTTTGGGTTTTTATTTTTTCCCAGCCAACCCAAAATTAGCTTTTTAAGCTTGTTCCATTTGTATTTCTCCTCCTGTCTGGCCAGGCTGGAGAAACAAACAGTATTAAGGTTTTTGGATGAGCTTTTTTCTAGGGAAATGAAATACATGTAAACGCTCTCCAGTGTCTGTCCAGTGACAGCTGACAAAGGAGCAAGGACGAAAGAGTCAAAGTTGTTGTCAGAGTTGTGCCCTCTGCCGCTTCCCCCACCCCTTTAATTTTTGTGAAGATGGGGGCAGATCGAGGAGAGAGAGACAGTCCGTGTCTCAGCAGCAGGAATAGTTTCGGCTGGGGTTTGCACCTTTGGGGTCTCCTGAGAGGCAAACCACACAAGCTCGATTTCACTGGTTCCCTGAGCATGGGGCAAGCCTGCTGGCTGGGTGTTCTTGTCCAGATGTAAGCAACCTCTGCTCTGACCTGGACGTACGGCCGGCAGAGCAGCAGCGACCTTACTCCAGGAATTCCTGCACAATCCCTTCCTGATGTTTGGGTTCACCTACAGTTACAAATACAAGAAAATAAATGCTCTGGTAGGCATTTTGGAGTCTCACAGCAAGCTGCGTGCCATCATAGATGCTCAGGCAACGTGTAGTTTTATATTGATTTGATGTAACAAACGGAATATTAATCGTCTGTTTCATTTTTTTGAACTACTGATTCCCAAACAGCATTGAGTCAAGGATTTCTTTTTCTTCCATTTTTCTAGGAAAAAGAAGGTCGAAGTCTGGATTTAAGCAGTGGGTTAGTGGTGACTTCATTAAACAAATCATCAATATCCTCCTCCTAGAACACTTTATGCACTACTATCCTTCTCCAGATGAGTGCTGCTGCTTTCATTTGGACATCAAAACACTAAAGGTCATGAGAATCAAGGTGCTTTTACACGATGAAAACTCATTCACCCTCCAGACTACACCTTCAGAGGCCTGACCCGAAAAACATCCATTTGTGAATTCTGGTTGGTATTCTGTCACCACAGCAGAGGAAATTTTCAACTCTACCGGAGTAATTATTTTTAATAAATCCATAGTATTTGTACACCAGCCTACACGTTGCGCGTGCTGAGAAGCCCAGCACACTGAGGACAGTAAATCGGCCTGTGCGCCTGTTATTTGCGTTGGCATCTTCATCTCCCCAGAACACAGAACTCTTCAGAATCAAGATGACAGTGTAAAAAGAGCGTGTCCCTCCAGCTCATGGAAGGATGGATGCGAATACGTAACCTCCAACTTCCTCCCTGGAACTCCCTTGGTTGTTGTTTGTCTTTTTTTAAATATTTTAATATGTTCTTAAGTTCTACAACTTCCTAATGGAAAAAATATGTTTTAATATGTAGATATTCTAGCATGAGACTGTCTCTCTGACAATTGATATGTTAGTGTGTAAATCTGTCTGCTCTCCGGCTTTTATAAGTCTCGTCCTTAATGTGCAAAGTTCTCCGATTCACTTTCGTTCAGGCCCCAGCTATTCTACATGGGGAGAAATAACCACAATAAACCTCAGTCTGGCCAATGTATGCAATTTCTTACTTTCTTTTTGGCAGTGGCGCAGCTGCGTTAGTTGTAATATAAGCTTGACGGCAGGTTGGGCGCAGACATGTTTACCACCGTGTCGTTCACCGCTCTAAATAGCGTGCTGATTAAAAGGCGCGTGTTTCCTATTAAGCTGTTAGCAACACTAGCGCAGCAATGCATTTTTCAGCACCCGTTGACAAACAGGCGGGTGGCTTGCTGGTGGAACTGTGGCCGTAAGCCTGTCACAAAACGGCCGGGTATATCTCCCTTGGCGGGTGGAGTTAAACTGCATTTGGGACCTTCTGTTCTTCGGCTGTTCAGACCCGATCATCTGCCGCTTAATGACGTGCTGAGGCAACATGAGCACGTCTTTTAAAAGCCTGAGAGGAGACAGAAACACAGGATGGTGAGCAAAACCCTCCGCCCTGTCCCACAGCGGGGTGTTGCTGGTCCTTCAACAGTGGTGAAGGTGTTGGTGGCTGTCACCTGATGATGTCTTTGCCTAGACAGCAAAATTATCACCGGGCTGTTACAAATTTTTGCTGGTGGACAAGAAATGTCTTACAAGAGCAAAGGAGACGAAACCCTGTTCCTATTGATGTCTGAGGGTGTTTTCAGCGGTACTGGGATTGTGGTCTTCCAACTGAAACAGTTTTTCAATACTAGTGAAGATTCCTGGCCATGCAGGCAAAAATAACCTGTACTTACACGACAAAATATGATAAAATTAAACAGGTTTGTGGACAGACCATAATGGCTTTTTAAAGGCTGGCTAGCAACGCTAAGTGTAGCGTCCTAGCATTTGGACACTGCGTGTACCAAATTTGTGAGTGCTGCCGTAATTAATCTCATTGGGTTTCTAGTATGTTGTGCTCGTGGCTCTGCAGTTTTTTGTCGGGAATTATTCTAGTATGTTGAAATCTCTTTCATAAGTGCACACACCCAGATACACACACATTTCCTTTAAAAAATAAAATAAAAAAAAACCCAAACAACAAAATATACCTTCAGAATTTGCTTTAATCTCCTTTGGTAAATTTATGCTTGTCAGATCTGAAGGGTAAAAGCAAGAAGCTGGAGCAAAATTAAAAATTGCAAGAAATGTCTTTGGATTTTTTTGTCTTTTTTTTTTTTTTTTTACTTTTTTCAGTAATCTGCTATGGCAATGTGAGAACGTCCCTAAAAATGCGAGGTTGCGGTACGGTGGTTTGAGATGGGTCTTCCTGAGCCTTCTGACAGCAGTGGCGTCGGGGAAGATCCAGCAGCTGAGGTCATCCCACCAGGATTCTCAGGTTTTTTCCAGGTCTGCCTACCACCCCTGCTGTAAAAAAGCAGCTTCATCCGTGCACCCAGAAGTCAGCGCTCAGGTGTTGTGTGAGTAGTTAGCAAGCAGAGACGATGCTCCCAGGTGTTTATTCCCAGAAAATATAATGACAAAACCCCGTTGGGTCCTGGGTTTAATACAAACTAGAGGCAGCTCCCCTGCCGTGGTAATCCTGAGGTTAACGTCAGAGAAACGGAGGGCTTAAACATGGTTGGTTTTCCGTTGTCAGTGTGTGGACTGAAGTTCTTCAGTTAACTCCTACCTCCTTAGATAATGTTGACTTTTTAATGTTGGGAACAGTTTTTTATCGAATTTTAAAAGAATGCTGTTGACATATTTTAACTGTTGGTTGTTGAGCTACAATAGTTATTTGCAGCTAAAGCTAAAAATATCTCTGTTATTTTTCTTTTTACGGAACAAAGTTTTCCTTCTTTACCTATTACAATTGTTTCAATTAATTACTTAAATTAATGGCCGTATAAGCGAATACCTCAGGCAGTTATATTGTGAAGGGAGTTCAGCTGTATTTTAAGCAAGGTCTCTTGTAATTTCAGAGGCTACAAGGCAAGGTCGGGGATAAAGTCTTATTTTGACGGGGAATCGTGTTGCAGTGTTTCCTGCAATACCTTTCCACCTCCGTGTCGCTCTCTTCTGCTGTGTTCTCTGTGGGCCACTGTTCCTGGAATAACTCGTCCCTGGTTCGAAGCATTTTCCTCCAGGCAGAGGGGCTTTTTAAAAGAGCTCAAATCTCCCTATATAACAGACTATCCGTGTGCAAGTCTAACTTCACATTTTAAGAGTTTTAACAGTCACAACAATGCATGAAGAGGCTAATTTTCTAACTATTACTGATTTTTATATATATATTCATAGTTGTGGAAACTTGACCCTTCCTTTAGCTCACTGAAAATGAAGGCAGATTGGCCAGGGGCTAACGAGGTTGCCCGGTCCTTTTCCATTCACGCTGTCCATTACTGCAGTTAAATTCCCTGAGCCTCTGTAGACAAGCCGTTAAACCTTGTCCCATGCGGGGCGCACGGTAGGTTTTGCAGTGTAGCTCACTGTGCCGCAGCTTTCCTGTGCAGAAATATCCGGAAATAAATTCAACCCATTTCACCCGTTCTTATTAGCTTGTGCAAGGAGGGTGCGAAGGGAAAAGTTGCTGTGTCTGGCTGAGATTCGCTTCTCGTTCTGACAAACGCTAACCCGTGTCCCCAAGAAATAAAGGGTGAATTTGTCGCCTGCAGTGTGGTTCTGTGTTCTCCCGAGTGTGTGTGACCCTGTGTGTGTTCCCCGGGGCGTTTGCAGACTTAGTTTTATTTTTTGTAGCCAATGGGCAAAATTGACCTGCTGGTTAATAGATGCTGCTATTAACCTGGTGGTGCTGAGCCTAGAGGAGGGAGTGCATCGAAGCCTTGGCACCTCTTCCGTGTTCTTGCTGTCTTGGGTGCACATATATATGTGTGTGTGCACGTAGGTAAAGCAAAACAAGGTATCTGGAGGTATTTAACAGAGGGGCAGACGTGGTGCTGAGGGACATGGTTTAGTGGTGGGTTTGTCAGTGTTAGGTTGATGGTTGGACTCGATGACCTTAAAGGTCCCTTCCAACCTAGATCATTCTGTAAGGTGAAGCCTGTGGACTTACCACCTCCTCCCCTGGGGCCAGGCTGCTGTGCCCAAGCGCAGTGGGAAGGGGCTGTTGCCTCCGTCGGTGACATCTCTGCTGTCCACTCCACGCTGGACTGTCCCCCCAACCTCCTCACAAGACAGAGATTTTATTGACCAACTCCAGTGCTGGGTTTAGGAAGATTTTTATTTAAAGTGTAAAATTTGTGCGTCCCTTTTTAGAAATCAATACAAGAAGAGTATAGACTTTTCCCTTGGCTTAGCCTACATCCTCCAGCTATGGCTGCTGTTTATTATGACGTTAATTGCAATTATGCTGTAGCTGCTAATGGCCAGAGATGAGCCTGGGCTTGGTTTAGTGAGTTTTAGTATTGGAGTGTGCCGAATTGGCTAAGCTCCCTCAACAGAGCTGCTCCAGTAGGATCTGGATGAACCCCAAGGACGAGCAGAAGCTTCAGCCTCCAGCGAGTCCGTGTCCTCCCAGCCAGGCTGTCGGTGACAGCGCTGGTGGGTTTGTGCTGTGGGCACATCAGCTGGAAGCATCATCAGAGACCACAGAGCAGCATCCGCGCAACCCGGTACTGACCATCGCTGCCAGCACAGGCTGGTCCAAGAACGAGACCTGGTGGCACGCAAGGCTCTGAGCTGCCGAGCCCGGCATAAGCTGACCCAAGGTGGCCCATGGCTGGGCTTTGCTGTCTGCTCCTTACGCGTGGTCAGTCACTTGGCTGGTGGCTGCATTGCTGCCGAGCCCTTTCCAGGCGCGGAAGCTGAAGAAGGTGCTCACCCCGTAAGCGATCATCGTGAGGCAGGCGAAGAACTGGAATAGGAGCACACCCCATGTGTTAAGTGCGGTGGCCACCCCAGGCTGGTGGCGCTCACATCCCCACTGCTACTTACGGATGCCGCTGCTCTCCGGTTGTAATCCCACTGCCGCCAGGACGTAGGCTGGACAGCGGCTGCGCATGTTACGAAGGCGGTGATGTAGAGGACAGTGGCTGCAGCATTGAAGATCATCAGCTGGGGAAAGCAAAGAGGAGGTCGTGAGGTCTGGGTTCAGACTTGTACATGCTGGGATGAGCAAAAGGCTCAGTTTCACATTCCTCCCTCTTCCGCAGGAAAACCAGAGGAAAAGGGTCCAGCCCCTCACACTGGGAACCAACCTCAGGTTAACATCTCATTAAACACACCCCAGGTTGTGCTGAGGGATTTCTGGTTGACACCGCGACTGCAGCAGTAACGTGGTGGCCGTAACTTTCTGGATTGATACAGGACTCCCTGTTTTGAAAAATTTCTATGCAATTGAGGGGCAGAATGAAACAATGTCATTGTGCAAAGTGCAGAGGACACTGTTCCATCAGCCCAGAAGAGCCTGAAGCCCTGGTCCTCTCGGAGCATCTCCCCAGGATGTTTCCCACTTGGTTTCCCCCCGTCGCTCCCTCTTGGCTACATACCACAAGGGGCCAGGGGATCATGTAGAACTTCAGCTGAAGCTGCAGCAGGTAAGTCACAAAGAGAAGGACTGTTACTATCCAGAAGAAGATGGACACGAACAGCACCCAGCCGTATGCCGCGTGGAGGTGGTACGTTGTGTCGGCGATGAGAGCCCACACCAGTAAGCCGAGCACCTGCAGGGTGAAACAGGGAAAGCGCTGAGGTGGTGGTTCCTGCAGGTGGAAAGCAGAGCATCGCCCATGAGCCCGGGTTCACCAACACCTACGGCCGTTGTGTCACCCTGGCTCCAGCAAAGCAAGGTTGGACGCTGGGGACAGCTCAGGACAGGGAGCCCACCTGGGACCCTTGTTGCTTGGGGGCAGGATTGTACCCAGGAGCCGGTACGGTGATGTCCTGCAAGGAAGGACGGGTGAAACCCGGGCATCCTCACCACCGAAGGTCCCTTCTCAACAAAGAAGCCCCCACACCTATGGCCACTCTGTGCAGGTGCTGTCTCGGTGTTAGGGACATCTCATGGACTGGATGAGAGCTGGACGCAGGGGCTCCTGGGGTCCCAACTCAGCCTTGACCTCCCGTAGGTGCAGCATCATTTGAAAAAGAAAAAGTAAGCTTCTTGGCTTCTCTCCCCTGCTTGGTTAGGTCTGGTCTGGTTTATACCTCCTGTACATACCCCTTCTAGGGCTCACCGTTCCCCGTTAGGCAGGTTTAACTGCATAGCAACGGCAGCATCGTGTGCCGGCAGAGTGATCCACAAAACAAAACAAAAAACAAACAAACAAACAAACAAAAAAAAAAAAACAGGGAGGTGAGTCCTTTTCTGGGTCTGCTCAAGGAGAAATAAGCAGAGCCGTTTTCTGCCCTCCCCGCAGCCCCCAGCGCAGCCCGCAGGGCAGAGGCAGGGAGCAGGTCTCTGCCCTCGGCTCCCTGGCGGGCTGGGATGGAAGGCCACAGCCCGGGTGGGGTTTCATGTATTCTTTTTTTTTTTTTTTTTTCTTTTTTCTGTCCCTGTGCTGTGTCCGCCCCTGATCTCTGGACTCTGGAGGAGATGCTGCCCTGTTTTGCCTGCAGCGATGGGGCCAGGGAGCAGCTGCCTTCTCCACCGTCCTGTCGGCACCAAGTCTGTGGGTATTTTTTTATTTAGAACGCCCCTAACCCATGATGGAGCAAGCAGAGGATGAGACACCAGCACATAGCGATGGGGCCTGGAAAAGAAAGGCTGTTACAAAGCAAATGGCTCTTTCTGTGATTTGCCCTGTTTGTTCTGCAGCCTCAACCACCACCCGTTGCACCGGGACACGGAGCCAGGGCTCTGGCAGCCGGCAGGATGCTGGTGGGCTCCGCTTCACCTTCCTCCATCACCTCCCGGCTGGACCAGAGCAAAGTAGGGAGCTTTCCCACCCGCTTCCTGGGGAGCAAGGAGGCTCCAGCCCTGCACCCTCCGTGTTTCCCAGCACGACCTTGCCCACGGCAAGGCTGGGGTGAGAACATGCCCCAGGTGCAGCCGCGACGTATTCTGGTCCCGAACTGGGGTTGGGGTCTCTTTGGGCAGAGCCAGGTGAAGCCACCAGCACCGCCTGGCTTCTGCGCTCACCTCCGCTTTGGCAGGGTAACCGCGGAGTCATCTCCCACCGACGGGGAGGAGAAGGGCTCTTTGGAAAAGCCGCTCTGCCCCTGCGTAATCTGGCATTGCTTATTGTCACTGCAGAAACACAACGGCCTTTGTCCTGCCCGAGTACACCGCCCTGGTGCTCGGCTGCCCCGACAATGCCTCCTTGTCTCTCACATCCATTTCTAACACTCGTGATCGCAAAATATGCGTTGGGGAGAAATATGTATAGGAAAAAGCCCCGTGTGCTCCGGGAGCGGGAGGCGGCATGTGCGAGCCGCCCTGCTCCAGCTGGTGGGGGAAGAAAGGCAGGAGAGAGGTTTTGGGGAGCAGCGGGGTCTCGGTGGATGGGAACTGGGTGACTGTGTTTAACGGGACAGCCCCAGCAACAGGCTGGAGAGGTGGGACCAGGTGTGGGGCTGAAGGGTGCCGCCTGCTGATCCTGGCTCCATCTCTCCTTCCTGATGCTCCGGCAAGACACCCCCTGGCAGCGTCCTTCCCGGAGCGTCTGTTCCCGTGTCACAACCAGCTCAGCCATGCCCAGGGATTGAAATCTGGAGCAGAGAGCCAGGTCTGTGCCAGCTGGTTATGAAGGTATTGTTAGATATAAGGAAGAACTTTTTTACGCTGAGGGTGGTGAGACACTGGCCCAGGTTGCCCAGAGAGGCGGGAGATGGCCCCATCCCTGGAAACATTCCAGGTCAGGTTGGACGAGGCTCTGAGCAACNCTCCCAGGGGCCCGCCCCCCTGCCGCCCCCCCATAACGCTGCCCCAGGGAGAGGGGACAAGCCAACTGGCTCCCCCCCGCAGTGTGGCAGCACCGTGGGAGGTCACGCGTGGCCCCGTACACAGCTGAACTCCCACCCCTGCACGCACACGCTGCACTCCAGGTCCCAGGGGAGAGCAGCAGCAGGAGTTTATTCTGTGGTTGCCTCCAACGCTGAAGCAACGGAGAGGTGATGCTGCTGCCCGTTTTGATCGTGCGAAGACCCTTGGGCTTGGCTGAGAGCGGCCACCAAAGCCTGGCTGCCGGGGGGGGACAGCCGAATCCCATGGGCACCCCGCGAGCAGCCCCAACACACCTCGGTCAGGGACACCATGCTTCATACGGCTCTCCTGGACTCTGCCAGGGGCTGTGGGGGCCACGATGGGACCCACTGGCCTGTGCCATGCGGGGAAGCCCACGCGGATCAGCCCATGCCCGGCGCTGGGAGCCGCCGGGCGTCGAGCCGAGTTACCACCGGCGAAGGGCGTGAGGAGAAGCGGTCAAACGTTCCTCTGGCTTTAGAGAGGGAAGGAGGAGAGAAGGGGCGAGGGGCTGCGGGATCTCGGGGTTAGGGATTAATTAGGGTCAGGGAGCGGGGATGGGCCAGGGACGGCAGCCAAAGGGAAACCGGACTGTTTCGGGGCGGGCGATGCCCT
>VZSZ01007859.1:7488-20279 GCA_013398815.1 Ibidorhyncha struthersii | reverse complement strand
ACTTGCTGAGGGTGCACTCAATCCCACTGTCCATGTTGCTGGCAAAATGTTAGTGCTGATCTCAATACCGACCCCCCAAGGAACTCTGTTTGTCACTGGTGTCCACTTGGAAACCGAGCCGCTGACCACAACCCTTTGAGTGTGACCATCCAGCCAATTCCTTATCCACCAAGTGGTCCATCCATGAAATCCATGTCTTTCCAATTTAGAGACCAGGTTGTCAAGCAGGACAGTGTGAAATGCATTGCTCAAGTCCAGGTAGATGATGTCAATTGCTCTTCCCTTACCACCAATGCTGTAATCCTGTCATAGAAGGCCAGCATATTGTCAGCCATTATTTGCTTTTAGTGAAGCTATGTTGGCTGTCACCAATCACCTCCTTCTTTTCCATGTGCCTTAGCGTAGTTTATAGAAAATATTTTAGTTGAATGCAATTTTATACATTCTTAAATGACACTGAAAGAAAAAAAAAAGAAAGGAAGAAATGACAGGAAATACAAAGGAAAGGGTGACGTTCTCACAGTCAAGATGGAAGGTGAGTATCCTTCATCCCTATGTTACTACTACAGCCACTGTCCTAAGTAATTTACTGTTTTACCCACATTGTTCTTTATAGATCGCACTGCTCAGTGTCTGTATTGGCAGCTGCTAAGGTCTCAGAGGCTTTAAAATGTAGGATGCTATTTATTGCACACAGACCTAAGCAACACATATTTTTCCTTGAAGAGCTTGATTTCCTCTTCAGTTACACTGATATACTTGCATTAGAGCTACTCCCAATGCCCTCTGGTAATAACTAAAAGGAGAAATAAAATAAAATGAGAAATAAATGGAAAAAGGTTAAAGGAAAGCTTAAAAGTAAGGAGTTTCTTTACATTACATGGAGGCCTCAGAAACAGTTGGTCTAGCTGTAAGTCTGGCAGCTGCTGCATGTTAAGACAGGCAGTTTGGCAATCAGAGTTTTCAAAGGCTGGGCACGAATCTGAAGGGCACAAGGTATTGGGAGGTGACTTGACAACCAGAACCTGTGTAGCCACCTCCCGCAGAGGTGAATCCAAGATAATTAGTCCTGATGAGAGTGGTTAATTATTGTCACTGAAGTGAAATGGTATACCAGAGCTGGTATCTCTGCAGAGACATATCCTGAGTGTCCTTCTTCTAGCGGACTACAGACATATATGTAGTTATGATCAGGTCCCATTGCCACCAGAGAATTCAGAGCTGACATTGACACCTGAGCACAGGCTATAAAATGGAGGCAGGCAAGGCATGTCTGAACATCAGCTACTGTCCAATAAGAAAAAAATATTTATTTCACTACATCTAGTTCTGTCATTTATTTTTGGAGACTTTCCAACAATCTTTTGGTGTGAGAAGATGCATGATTGGAGCCCACTTATGGAAACAGCAGCATAATTCTGCCAAATTAAGTGCCAAAATATGGTCTGCCAACACCAGACACAAACTGCTTGGCAGCTTTTTGGAGACATATCTGCTATGGGTAGCAGAAGATTGAACCTGCAAGGCAAAGCTAGAAACTTAAAGGGGGGAATGACAACCTCCAGTGAGTTCAGAATGAGCTCTAAAATACCAGTCGGCGTTTGAATATAATCTGGTTGATTCACTTTTTCAGAAGATGCTCCTGGGAAGGGTTTTGGTTTCTTGCCATTAAGTGTTAGGGTCCTGCAACATCCAAGGCTTGCAATATTCTTCCCTATGAATCTAGGCATGATAAAGACTTTTGACAGTTGTTTAATTTAGAAGTAAGCTTTCAGCGGCTTCAGATAGGAATACGGGGTGTGGCTCAAGAGCTGTTTTAAGTGGCTGGAATGTGGCACTTAAAGGTGCTGCCGCTGGAGGTCGTGGGTACCTGTTGTTGCAGGTATCTCACCTGTTCGCTGAGTAGCTGCCATTTTTTACAAAAGCAGAACAGATTTTGCAGATTGCGTGAGATTTGAATGGGGACCCAGTAACATAGCTGGTCATACTTAGGTCTTGAACCATACAAGGATTGTTCTTGCAGTGAGGGAGAAACATAAGAAATTTTTGGGGGGAATTAGACGACTGTGAATGGGAAAAGACTGCGTGACTTCCAGCAGGATGATTAGGGGCAGAGAAGGATAACCAGGTAGAGTGTGGCAAAAAATAATCTGAAGCTGAGAGATTTTTAAAGAGCTAGCAGGCCAAAATGATCAATACCTGTGAGACACCAAGATAGAAATAATGTCCTGACTTTAAAATTGTTTTCTATAGGCAGTATGTAAATACTTAGATTTATCTAATAGAATCACTTCCAAAATGAAATAAAATTATCTGAATGGCAGAGAAACATTATTTCTGCAGGGCTGGCATAACACATATGAAGGAAACTAGGTTAAAGTTATAAGAGAATCTCTTCATCTTGGGATACTGAGTCTGGTAGCAAAGGAGCAGATCCTGGAATATGAATGTCTGAGTGCATCAAGTCCAGTGTTAATACAACCAGCTATCAGCGGCACTTTAGGAGGCAAGTCTAATCATGACTTTGCAGTGTTCCGTGAATCGCAGTTTTCTGAGACCTGATGAGAGATGACTTCTCAGATCATCACCCAGAGCATTCTTAGAGCTTGAGGATGAATTATTGTAAGAGATTGTTGTGGTTTGCACCTCAAAAGAGGACAGAGATAATACTGAAAGGATAAATTCTGTGGCCAAAAGCCCGCTGGGGTAGGAAGGATGATAGTGATTCCATGATTCATTATAATAATTTTGTTGGTCATAAAGCAAAGAGCAAATTCTTAAGTCAGTGGTAGGGATGTGATGAAAACTTTCCACCCAACACAGGGTTCTTGCAGGCAAATCTGGGAACTCCACAGTCTAGGTGTTCTGTTTGTCCTAGTTGCAGAGATTTTGAACGGGAGGGCTGGGGGGAAAGTGATCGTTTTCACAGTTGGCTAATGTATTTCCAGCAGTTTAACAATGAGTTATCATGGGGAATCAGCAGAGGCTTGCTAAACTGTGGTTGCTTTGCACATTGATTTTAGTCAGTCCTGCATGCAGTGTAAATGCAGTCCAGTGAATGATGGATATGATATGTCATGAAAGTGCTGCTGGCCATGTGTCTGAGTATGCTTACACAAATCCTACAGGACATGTTTCCAGCATTCAAGCAGTGTATGTTTGAAGTAGAGTGGTGAGGTTGGACATAAATTTGAACAAGTGCTGTCGTAACTTGGTGGATGTAGATACACCTGAGAAAAGCTTAATCTGTACAAATTTCAAACTTTCTAGTTTTGCTAATTCTTGCTTTATAAGCACTATAGAACTGCTTGTTATCAACCTAGTAAAAGGAGCCAAAACTACATTAAGAAATTTCTTAAGTGAAAATAATGCTGGGCCCGGAAGAGTTACATTTCAAGATATGGCAGAAGCTGTGTAATTTTATTTTTTTTTTCCCCCCTGAGGGTAACTTGCGTTTCATGCAGCTGAAGCTGCCTTACCCTAATTTTATGCTCCCAGTTAGATAAGAAGACTTGATTCCTGGGTGAGTTCTGGGCCTGATAGGTATGTGGGACAACTGCCATTGAGATTAAATGGGGGAACAACTAAATGACCCTATGAGCCTTTGTTTACCAATAATTAAGTCTGTGGAAACTGTGCCCATAGTCTGGACTGAAGGCAAGCCCCAGAGCACTGGAGGTAGCATAAGCTGCAGCTCTCTGCCTGTGGGTGGGAAAAGAAACCAGAGAGCAACAAGAAAACTGGAGGAGAGCAAGAGAACAAGTGTGGCCCTTATAGAAAGCCAAAAGCAAGTAAGATGTCAGGAGGCCTCTGAACTAGAATGACAGCCTTTGGATTCTTCTCTTGTTTGAGGCTACCATGGTTACAGAAGTAGGCATTGTGTACATTCCTTTTAAATAAACAGAACTACATAAAAGAAGTAACTGACCCCCATCTCCTCTTCAGAGAAACAACCTGTGAGGGCCCAGATACTGGCTAACTTTTCAGGCAAAAATGAGCCACAACATTTTAGATCATTGCCTCAGGGGGTGAAAAGTCTAAAATGGGCCAGAAAGAGACAGAAATCACATAGTTACATTCAAAACACTTTTGAGTGCTGCTGCTGTTTCTTGTCTTTCTTTTCCTGTTTGGCCAAATGAGGTATTTTCAGTACAGATCGAAACAATTTTTTACTGTAGATGACATCAGTCTTGTGCTGTGAGCTGCTCTATGACTGATGACCTAGAAAGATGAATGACATATTGTTCAACCCCCATTTAGAATTTTCCATGTTTAGTTTCTCTCTTCTCCATATATTGCAGCTCCTGTTTCTACTCCATTCACCTGGACAGATTGGTAGTGAACTTCAGAGGACAGTCTTTCCCTGTTTGTAAACATCAGATAAGGAATGAATATTAATGCTTTCTATGCAAAAAAAAAAAAAGCCAAGTAATTAATTCTGTTGAAATAGCACATAAACTCCTGGTAAGGAGCAGACCTGGAGTGGTCATCCAGGATTTGTTTAATTGTTCTTAAACATTTTTTTAATTGATGAGTTTCATGTATAACCTTGAATATAGGCAGAGACAGAAATTTTGCAGCCTCATATTTTCATTGTCTCATCCGTATCTAACCTAAATCCCGTTACTTCTATTCTCATTGAGAGACGCCATCCCAATCCCAGATTCCTTGCTAGCATCTTTATATGTCCATAGAAGAGATTAATGTATTTCCATTTCATCTTCTTGGTTTTCGATAACTCAGCTTCTGTTCCCTAGAATAACTTCTCTTTATAATTTCCCAAAGCTTTGGTCCTTTTTGTTATTCTCTAAAATGCCTGCAGTTTGCTGTTGTCTTCAAAAGAAAGCTACTAAAAAAAAATAAAAATCAGCTATTGTCTGAACTGAAGGCACTACCCAAGAAGAACACAAACCACTTGTTAAATACATTATTGAATTTTGTTGCTCTCTTTTATGACCATTTTCAGTGTTAACTCAAAGTCATTTGATCCCAACATTCAGTTCTTTCTTCCATGCTCCAGAGCCAGCTTTCTTATCATTTTATCTGTTTCTACCTGGACACTTTGGGTGAAAGCATGACAGTTCTTGGATTTATTCCCAGAACTCCAGGCAAAGTTCCAAGTGACCACTGGAATGGGGACTCTCCTTTTTATTTTGCAAAAACGATACACTGCCAAAATCCATGTGCTCATAACATTTCTTACTATTAAAATCTAGCAGGGACAAGCAATGGATCATATTTAAGCAGAAAGAAGTAATGGTAGTACAAGCAGAGAATCCCTTTCAATTAAATACAAAATAGGATTCACAAACAGGTTTGAAACAGACCAGGCATTATGGCTGAGGTTCTCTATGTAGTCATGTCTGTTTTATCCTAAAATGGTTGAACTAGCTTTCCTGGAGCTACCCCCCTTTGAGGAGGTAAGCAAAATCTGGATGTGTTTATCATGGCAATTCACTGGCATTATTTAAACAATTATGCTATTGCAAGTTTCTCCTGCTTGTACTGCTTGGTCTCCACAAATTCCTGTTACGGGCACAGCCTCATTGTGCTCAAAAGCTGTTAAAGCAAATCAGGAAGAAAGGAGAAAGAGAGAGTAGACTGGACTGAAGAAAGGCATGAAAGTACAGAAAAAAAGAGATCAAAAGTAGAATATGACTGTCTAGGAAGGAATTATATGTATGATCTTCAGTAGGTGAGATTTATTAGTTAAGATCTGGTATTTGGTAACGCTCCCCATCAGGAAAACCAGTCATGGAAGCCTCCTTATTGCTTTGAACTCAGACGACCCACATCCAGGACAGGGACTTCTGCATCTGACTGTGCTGCCATTCAGCTTCAGGTTTGGCTTCCTGGAGTAAATTCTCTTTTCATTTCGCCATAGCTTCCTCTCTGTCTTTCTCTTGCAATTTTATTGCTAAATCTAAGGACCTGTTACAGGGCAATTCCAAGTAGAACTACAGATTCTGCTATGCATCACCGGTGTTCTCCATTTATCATGTAATTGTAGATGTGCTGCTGCCACCTGTATTTCCCTTAAACCTGTATCCTGACAACTGGTTCCACATGTGCATATCTGCCTGGGCTTCAAAAAGGTTTTGCCTAGGCACAAGAGCTTGCCTGGACAGATCAATTTACAGGCTGGGTACAAGTTAGAGAAAAGGTCAAGGAACAGCATGAGAAACAAAGCAGTGTGGTGGGCAGAAAAAGTGGAAATCTTCCCTCCGACCTCCCCCAAGCTGTTACTGAGTCTCCCTCATCTCTGTGCCGGTTAACCCAGCATAATAACTCATGCTATTGAGTAGGATACTCCTGTAGAAAGTCTTCTTGAAGAACAAAAAGAGAATGAGCTTATTAGATCATTTCATCAGAAACAGTGATTTAACCAAGTTGCAGTTCCTAGTCCGCACTCAGATGGAAAGTTAAATATTGTACTTCCTCCCACTGTCCTGCCTACTGATAAGTCATTGATCAGTAAATGTGCACTTGCTTCAACATTTCATGTGTGTGTTAAGCTGCAAAAAAGAGGCTAAACTTTCAAACTGCATTCCAAATGGGAATATCTGAGGAGTACGTAGCATATAAAAAAGGGTGCCTGAGGGATATTTTTTGTAGCCATTGTTTTGATGACACTGAACAGCAATTACTACACTGTTAATTATTTAGCATATTAAAGATTTAAAAATTATTTACTATTGTATTTCTTTTTGGGTAATTTGTTCTATAAACAGCTTTAATTTGAGTAAAAGAAAGCTGAAATTGTTTCATTGTTTTGATGCATTAATGGATGTGGGTTGGGTCATGGTAATTATATAGGTCTGTTGCCCATTCTTGCATTTTTGGGCAGCTAGCAAAACAACTTTTCATCTGCCATAACACCTGGGAGTCATACTGTCCGTAATGATCACATCATTAAGTGGAGGAGCAAGCTGCTGTTGAGGAGGTGAGATAACGACATGTAACAAGCAAATGACTGGTTTACACGTCGAAGTATGTCTCTTTTACTCTTCACCTTTGGCTGCAGTTGCTGGATCCCCAGTCTGTGCACAGTTGCTAGCATGCTGGGATTTCCCCAGGTCACACATAGAGGTTGGGGCACCACTGCCCTGTCCCATATGCAGCTTCTAATTTTGATCCTTGTTTCCTAACATTGGTAAAGGATTTTTCATGCTGTTGGGGTTGAGCTATATAGTACCCGCTAACTACACAAAAGTAATCATCTAGGAGTGTCTGAAGTCTTCATTTCACAGGGAGAGGGTGATGTTGGTTGGGTTTCAGGCTGGGAGCCCTCAGTTTCAGCTCTGTGCTGGGACATTCTCCTCCTGCTTACAAACTGCCATTTCTGAGAAAATACACCATGCTGGAATTGGTAAGTTTCAGAGAGGCAGCTTCATAGGGATCATATGTGTCACGCATCACTAGCATTACCACTGCTAGTCACATGACATGGATGGATCCCGCTTCTTTCCTCAAGAGACATGGACCATTGGGATTTCCAGAGTGTATCAGGACAATTCATAAATGGTTGCACTGGAACCAGAAATTGGTATGTAGGTTTCTTTTCTGCAGAAAAAGAGGAATATTGGGGAAAAATAATGCTTTCTGGGTCTTGTTCTGGCAGGAGCTGGCAGGGCAGCTCTAGGGTATAAGAGCTGGGCCGTGCTTCCTGCACCCAGCACATGCCACAATCTAGGATTGCTGTGTAGCACTAATTGACTAATGTGACTAATTCACACACAAAGCTGCCAAACATGATCTAATTAATTCTTCCTGCTAGAGGAGTATGAATCTCTATTATGGGCTCCTGCCTGACTAGGTAGCTGAGTGGTTACTTAGAAATCTGATCCTTTTCTGATCTGTGGTGGGAGACAAAGGGCATCATTAAGGGGCAGCACAAGGCTGGAGTGCTAGAGAAGACTGGAAGAGTTCAATTAATTCTTTTTTTTTATAAGCATTTTTACAGAAGCCCCTATTTCCCCTGCCAGAGAACCAATCTTGGCTCGAGGTATACTTTGGTAAATCCTCAGAAAAAGTTAATTTGTGTCTGCTCTAAGTGAAAGACTCAGCTGACCAGGATAGTAACCACTATGTTTTAGATCAGAATTACACTGTTAGGGTTTCTGCGTTTCCTGTTGAGCTTAGGTTTGTAAACGGTAGCAAAATTTTTTTGCTTTTTGACTGTGGTCAGCTCACAAACCTCTTAAGAATCTAGTAAGACTTCAGAAGAAAGTGATGAAATACAATAGTTTGATACTCCACTACTAAATTTGATAAGGATTTCCCATTTAACTACTTCAGGATCCTTCTTCTTTATAGTATGAAGTTCGATCCGTGAAATGCTGAGCTTTGCTATTTAAATAAAAAGCGTTGCTTGTATGTTTTCATTCTGTATTCATTATCTGAGTGCGTTGAGTTATATTGTCAGCTGAGTTAAACACAGATGGCAGGAACTAAGAAAACTCTGCTTTTTGTTGTTTTCGTCTTTTATTAAATGAAAACTAAAATTATTACAAATATGTGGCAGCAAGGAGAGGAGTTTTTTTTAAGTTTCTTTGAAGGATATTTTAAGTCAGGAGAACTAAAACTCTAAAGCAATCTGACACATAGTATGAAATAGAAAAGCCTATTGTTATATTAGTAATTTTCCTGATAGTACTGGCATTTGTTTGCAGAGTAGCAGGCAAGTGATAGAGTGTTCAGAGTTTTCCAACTATCCTCCTCTTCTTCACTTCAAGGGTGATAATTTTTCATGTCTATGTCATAGTTCAGTGACACTGAATTTCTGGTATATTTTTGAGGTGAATTATACCATAAATTGTTTTGAGATACCTAAAAAGGTGGTTTTTCGTTACAGCATCATATTTTGAATTATTAATCCATTTATACAGCAATACACAGAGAACTTAGTTCTAGTGTGGATACCTGAGCACATGAAGACATCTTACCTTTGATTGCTTTGAAGTACTCTACCACTACTCTGTCAGGAAATGCTCATCTAAAAATAAGAGGAAAAATATAGCTCCAAATCTTTTATTCTAAAAGAAATATTTTCATTAAAAATCTGCTTTATTAACCTGCTGGAAGAGAGGAAAAGTACATAACGCTGTGACATCTGGTTAAGCAAGGACATTTGAAAGCCCATCACACTTACCAGTGCTAAGGTAGAAACATTATTTGGGAGTAAGGAGAAGTGCTGCTTCTGTTGAGGTCTGTATGAACTGGGCTAAATGTGAATGGGGTTTTGTTTTCATCTGTTTCCACATCTAATCGCACCTTGTGCTTTGGTGGGCTTTGTGAGCCTTTAGTAATTTTGGAGTTCCATGAATTCGGCATTAAGTGGTTTATTTTTTAATTCACCTGCCATGTAGACCTACTAGTTAATTATTTCCTTAATGTAATCCAATTATATTTCTCTCCCTGTTTGAGAAAGGAAGAGATTTGTAAATGCCTACATAATGGAGGGTGTCTTAACTCCCACCAGCTTACAGCAGGAGCTAGTCTCTATCAGTGTCTTGGAAAACATTGCTGGGCTAAATTACCCCTCTTTATAGATACAGCATATGAGGAAACAAAAGTGGCAGATCATAGAATCATAAAATGGTTTAGCTCAGAAGGGACCTTGAGGATCATCTAGTTCCAACCCCCTGGCCATAGGCAGGGATGCCTCCCACCACACCAGGTTGCTCAAAGCCCCATCCAGCCTGGCCTTGAACACCTCCAGGGAGGCCATCCAGATGGCCACGTCTACTCTGTTTTTGTAAGGAAACAGGGTTTACACAACCATACCTAGTGGAAGGCGTGTGTGTGTGTGCCTCTCTTCCCAGATAACTTGGAAGCTCACGGGGTATTGCTAAGCAAATTTGACAGAGAGGAAATGGTGCAAATATATGAACTCCTTGCAAGTTTCATGGAAAGGTGCACCCTGATAGACAAGGAGCCCTTGTCCATGCGGCCGTAGAGAGAAGGATGCATGGCTGGATCAACTCTTTTTAGACACTGGAGAATCCCTATAGGGCAGAAAGCCTGTTTGAGGAGGGGTAGAGAGCACAGTCTGAATACCCAGCCACTATGAAAGCTTCAATCAGTATTTCCATCTGTGTAGACACAACAGAATCCTTTTCACTGTCATAATTTCTCTTCTGTGTTGATGCTTTTTAAAGCAGGCTTTACATTTCCAGCAAGTTTGAATGGTTTCCTCTAGGTATGCAAGTGCTGGCTTCATTTCACCTTATAAACAGGGTGTTAAACCCAATATTCTTGAGTTTATGCCAAGGGACCTTAGTTTTATCACTCTCACCACCTGTACCTTTATTAGCGTTGTGCCAGGGAAAAATGCTGTGAATAATGTTTGAGCAAGTGCATTATGCTCACAGTCCCTCTTCTATGCAGAAGATGGTGTGACCCAAAGCAGAGACCCAGGCCTGCCCACCACACCCCTATATCCGCTGCGTAACTGCCAAGCCACTGTGATTTACTTGTCTTTTCAGTAGGAATAAAAGAATAGTAACTATCTCAGGTTTTACAGAGCTCAGCAAATCTAACTGTCTTCAGAAGGAGAAATGAAATTGTAATTCTCACCTCTGGCATCACTTTCATGATTAGGTAAAAACCACAAAAATATTTAACAAATGATATTGGCCTTTATATTTCTTTTCTTTGAGGCTTACTTTTCTGTATGCATTTTAAGCGGGGAACACAAGGCAGCACAATGTGTTCCCCATCATTAAGGAGCTTGTTTTCTCACCTTGCTAGCATGTCTACTAGCCTTGATGGACCTGGAAGTACAGAGTGTACTTTCCACCTGCAGTACAAGTCAGTGGAAGAATATAACATGATTTGATCCAGCGGTCACTGGAAACCATGCCGATGCCACACTATAGGCTCCTGTTGTTCATATTGATTTCGTTTGCTAACTTGAGGCTGTACAGTGGTCGTATTTCATCCCCTGTCTTTCATTAACTGCTGCACCTCTGGTGTTGCCAAGCCTTATTGCCAGTTTGAGGATCTGGAAAGGACAGTTTTCCCCATTGCAAATTAGCTTACTCCCCATCCATCTGGGCAAGGATAGATCATTTTGAGGTAATCACTTGTCATGATTTTGGCATATGCCACAGTGTTTGGAAAACACAGAAAGGTACCAGATGAAGGTCTTTGTGTCCTTTTGGAGTACAAGAACATTAACACATGGCTGATTGAAGAAAAAGTGATGGAGGCAAGACTTTATCTTGTGCAGTATTCCTTTTGCTCCTGTTTTCAATCTGAAGGGACAGGTTGTGGCTTCTCATTGCAGTTACTTGGGAAATCACAGAACTGCAGAAGGGCTATAGCCTCTGCACCTCAAGGTTTTTGTTCACAGTGCAGTGGAGAACCATCTCATTACCTGCTTTGAGGACCATTGGAGATTACTGGTGTTTGTTCATACATTTGTAGCCTCTGTGCAATTTTCTTATTGTTTCATTGTTGCTATATTCCTATCTGTCTTTTGGTGAGGTCTTCTGGAGAAGTTTTAGGGATGGTGTTGTTCTTATATATAATAAGGTTGTAATGATTAAAACTTTTTCTCTCTTCCTTTTTCCATTTTCTTTCTTGTCTTTCTCCTCTTTCTCCTCTCTTTTTCTTTATTACTTTTTCTTATTCTTTATTACTTTTCCTTATTACATTCCCTTTTTCTCTTTCCTTTTTCCTTTTCTTTTTGTAGGAAAATAATAAACTTCTTTTGAGGATTTTTTTTTTGTCTTCTTTAAAGCAAAAGATATTGAAAGACTGATTTTTTAACCAACTGCTTCTGTGCATCATTTCCAGATTCTTCTGTTCCCCATTCTACCCACATTTGACTTTGCATTTCTGTCTTAGTTTTGTCTCTGTCCCCTTAATTCCCTCTCACTACTCGTTTCCATTTTCTGTCACTTGCTTTCTGCTCTTTGCATGTTTTTTTCCCAGTATCTTGTTTTCAATCTGCAGTTGATTTCTCTGTGAAATTCCTATTCCCTTCCCACAGTTCTTGCCTTGTGGGTTTTTTTTCAGACCTGATCCTTGGTGTATTTGGTTTCCCTTTCCCAGTGTGCCATCCCATACCTAACCCAGTAGAACCCAATCACAGTTCAATGGCTGAAGTGGCTGCAAACTGCAGGGGCTCAGTGGTGTGATTTTGGAGCACCACTGGTTTGTCAGAGGCATATCTGTTTCAAATTGCTACAGCTGTGCTGTGACAGGGCATGGGGGTGTGTGTGTGAATGGGGGTGAGTGCCAGGTGCAGCACATGAAACACAGGCAGCTGTCATATGATGTCCTGCACCCCATTTGGCCTGCTCTCAGGCAACGTAATATTACCCAAGGGCATTACATTAGTGCCTTGGTGTGCTGTGGAATAAGATTTTCCTGTACTCTGTCATCTAGGGTGCTATAAACCATCGGTCCCATGTTAGGCTTCCAAATTGCTGAATGTTCTAAAATATCTTTATTTTAGCATGGTTACCAAAGAAAAATGTTAATGTGATTATCTATGTATGTATATTTTTACTTGCGACTCCTCCCACTTGATTTCTGAATTTTCTGCACTGTTTCAGTCTACTTAGCAGAAGGGGACAGGCTGCAAAGAAACAAACTCCTATAACTTTAACTTAAGATTTGTTGAAAGGGACAAAGGAAGAAAGCAAACCCTTCACTGGGAAGGAAGACTATACTGTTAGTTTTGCTATTATTAGATGCTGCAGTACCTTTACAGAAGGGATAAGGGAAGAAGAGAGGGAGACCTGCTTCAACAGTGGGAAAAGCTTCATTTAGTACTGGTA
>VZSZ01007858.1:0-15518 GCA_013398815.1 Ibidorhyncha struthersii | reverse complement strand
CAACCCTGACCATTCTGTGATTCTGTGATTCTGTGATTTGCTTTTACTATACCTTCTCATCTGTTTTCTTTAATCAGTAGATAGAAATTTATAAAAGCTTGCATTTACATCTGTGGCCAGAACACTTTGCCAAGGAAAGCAAAGTACTGGACATCTAAATGAAGATGGTAGAGTTTGCGTGTGCTGGGATTGTTTCGCTCTTGCTCTGTCTATTTTCTATACCATAGGTGTAAAACTGTATTTAAGGTGTTATGGGGCATACTCTGTGTTAAGAGGTATTTTAGGAGTTTACTCATACGATGTTAGGGATTTCTAGAATATCTTATTATCTAAAGCCTGAAGAAGATGGCTAAATATCATAGTGCAGAAACACACTAATATTAAAAAAAAAATGCTTATTTGGAGAAAAAACTTAATATACTATAGTCTTGGCTTCTTATAGCAATTACTTTCCTTTTAATGTGTCCCAATGTGAAGGAGACCTACAACCTCTTTGAAAAAGAGTGCAGTGATCTAGTCACCTTTTTTCATATATTTACATTAAATGCCTATGCATAATGTCTGGCTGTGCAATTGCCTTGATGCAAAACACTTCTATACTGTTATTCAATACACTGTTTCATTATAGTCACATTTGAGTTCAATGCAAGCTAATAATAATTATATATTGATGAGTGCAATTTCAGTTTATAGATATCACAAGTCTCTGCATGGCTACACAAAGGATAAGGTCTATGAGGACATAATTTGATGTAGTGGTACAATTTGTTTTTCGTCTCCAGACAATTACAGTGAATATGTCACAAAACCCTATATATAATTGTTTTTACATGGCTTTGCATATTCTTAAAATAAGTTGTGTTTGCCAGATAGTTGAAGTCTAGAGGTGAATTCAAACACAACTTTGAAGTTTTGAGTCATATATTGGAGGACATAACCATAGTAGTTAATACACGAATAGTGAAAAGCCTGGTGAAGCATGAGAAAAACCTACAGCCATATCAGCCTGGACAGATTAAATAGTTTTCTTTTTCCTTTTTTTCAAACTTCAGTTCTCTTTTTCTGAGAATTGGTTTGATTGTTTCACCTAAGGCTATTGTTTTTTATATCATTTTATACACTAAGTCCGCACTATTGTGAAGGACCTCTAACTCTTAAGGAAAAGCATGACTCTACTGTCTTGATCACATTTAGCTACAAATTGCCTGCTAGGAAAGCCAATGTTTTTCACAGTTATCACCTGCCAATCTGCTTTCCTTTTACACATTTCATCTGTTTTGCTTAGAGATATTCTACGATTTTTAAAAATATACCTCTGTAATAATGTAACATTATATCTTTTTTGGCAAAAACAAAAGACTATAAATTTAACATAAATTGTATCCAGGATATGATAAGAATCAGGCCATTAAATCCAAAGAGTGACATGAAATCAGCTAAAAGTATTTTACAGTTAGGAAACAAAAGGAGGTAAAAAACATAGTTTATCTGTTTTGAAGCCTGAATCTTTTGTGTGAAATTACAGTCTGCTAAGGAGAGTGAAGAAAGTCTCTGTCAGACAGAGCTTTAGAATTAATATCTATCAGAGTTAAGATTTAAGATTCTTTAGAGTTATGATCTACCAAGCTTTGTGTGGCCCTCTGACTATTATCCGCTGCTGTTGTTTCCTGTGGGCACATCCAGGAGCAGCCTGAGGAATATCAAGAAGGATTATAGAGCACTGGGAACAGCAGCCAGGGACTGTGGAACACAGGTAGTTTTTTCATCAGTCCTCCCAGTCAAACATAAAAGGGTTGGTAGGGCCACTCAAATCTGGCAAATCAACAAATGGCTACAAGACTGGTGCGACAGCCAGGGGTTTCAATAACTAGACCATGGGATTCTCTTTGAGAAACCTGGTCTACTGGGGGCTGGTGGGGTCCACTTGTCAGAGAAGGGGAAGAGGATCTTTGGTTAGAGGCTTGCCAAGCTTGTGAAAAGGGATTTAAACTAAACTTGTCAAGAGGGGAAACTCAATCTGTCCCACTCCTACCAGTAGGATGCCAATGTCAGTAATAGATACGCAAAGCCTAAAGACTCATAGAATGGTTTAGGTTGGAAGGGACCTTGAAGATTTCCAACCCCGCTGCAATAGGCAGGGACAGATGAAACTATTGCTGAGTTCATGTCATCAGGTCCCAAATCCTACAGCTACCTGCAATCATGGTTGATCATGGAGCAGATCCTCCTGGAAATTCTCCTAAGTCACATGGAAAATAAGGAGGCGACTGGTGACAACCAACATGGCTTCACCAAGGGCAAGTCATGCCTGACAAATTTAGTGACCTTCTACGATGGCGTTACAGCATGGGTGGATAAGGGGAGAGCAACTGACATCATCTACCTGGACTTGTGCGAAGCATTTGACGCTGTCCCGTGTGATGTCCTAGTCTCTAAACTGGAGAGACATGGATTTGATGGATGGACCACTCGGTGGATAAAGAACTGGCTGGACAGCTGCACTCAAAGAGTTGTGGTCAACAGCTCCATGTCCAAGTGGTGACCAGTGATGAGTGGTGTTCCTCAGGGGTCGGTGCTGGGAGCGGTACTATTTAACATCTTTGTTTGTGACACGGACAGCGAGACTGAGTGTACCCTCAGCAAGTTTGCCGATGATACCAAGCTGTGTGGAGCGGTTGACACACAGGAGGGAATGGATGCCATTCAGAGGGACCTCGACATGCTTGAAAAGAGGGCCTGTGCCAACCTCATGAAGTTCAACAAGGCCAAGTGCAAGGGCCTGCACGNGATTGAAAGCAGCCCTGAGAAGAAGGACTTGGGGGTGTTGGTGGATGAGAAGCTCAACATAAGCTGGCAATGTGCACTCACAGCCCAGAAGGCCAACCGCCTCCTGGGCTGCATCAACAGAAGCATGGCCAGCGGGTTGAGGGAGGTGATTCTGCCCCTCTACTCTGCTCTCATGAGATCCCACCTGGAATACTGCGTCCAGCTCTGGAGCCCCCAACATAAGAAGGAGACGGAGCTGTTGGAGTGGGTCCAGAGCAGGGCCACGAAGATGATCTGAGGCCTGGAGCACCTCTCCTATGAGAGAAGGCTGAGAGAGTTGGGGTTGTTCAGCCTGGAGACAAGAAGGCTCCGGCGAGATTTTTATATTGGCCTCCCAGTACCTAAAAGGGGCCTACAGGAAAGATGGGGAGGGGCTCATTATCAGGGAGTGTAGTGACAGAATGGGGGGTAACGGTTTTAAATTGGAAGAGGGTAGATTTAGATCAGCTATTAGGAAGAAATTCTTTACTGTGAGTGTGGTGACACACTGGAACAGGTTGCCCGCAGAAGTTGTGGATGCGCTATCCCTGGAAGTGTTCAAGACCAGCCTGGATGGGGCTTTGAGCAACCTTGTCTGGTGGTAGGTGTCCCTGCCCATGGCAGGGGTGTTGGAACTTGATGATCTTTAAGGTCCCGTCCAACTCTAACCATTCTATGATTCTATGATTCTATGAAGGTCTTGTCAAAACTTCACTTCGTGATATGTAACTCTTATTTTCAAGCTGTAAGAACTGCTGTTGCTAAAAGAGTAGGTGGGATATTGGACATGAGAAAGATTCTTTTCCTTAATTTTGAAAGTGTCTTCATTATTAAATCTGTTCTATGAATCCTCATTGCATTTTGTCTTTGTTATATTTTAGATGTTACATGGACTGAATACTATTAAATTCTCTACATCATTCTATCTTCTTGATTTTTTCTTGGAACTTAGGGGTAGATAGAAAAAAAAATTACATTTGGCATACCCACAGAACACTTTGATCACTCTATAGTTCGTATAACACTCACAGTGAATTATGTTGTCTTTTTCTGTGTGCTGGATAGAGCGCTACTGCTTTCTAAATAGCATATTAACTATAGACATGCATTGAAAAGCAGCAGTAATTAGCAATTAGTAAATACATTCACCTCAAAGTTTTACTAACCTGTTATTTGTCGGATGTGGCATGAGTGAACTTGTCGTCTTACGCACTGAATGTATTTTTCTTGTGCATTTCAGTCCAAATTCCCCCAAGCATTGAGTTTACCGTATCATAGAATGTCAAGAGACAGACACAAGAGTGAGGCAAGTGTCACTTCATTGATTATATGGTTTGAATTAATTCCTTCATCTCATTAGCAAACATACTTTTATCTTCTAGTTTTTCCATCAGTTCTAGAAGTTATTTTTTCTGATTTCCCTGTAGTGCTGCTGCTCATGGTAGCAGTATCAAGCACCTCATGATGAGATTTTTTAATACTACCTTCCTACTTTCTGTGGGATTTATGTTACGATTAAATATTGTTATGCTTATAATTTCTTACAGGATATTTTTTTCTTGTTTAAAGTGGCAATTAAAATGAAAAAAGTAAGATATTCAGAAGCATAAACATTTCAGTAATCACCTAATATAGCTTGCTTTTGGTCATCTAAGTCTTTTGAAAATCTTCTCTGAATCACTTACTGAAGTGAAAGGAATCCTAAAACAACAAAAAAATAGAAAACAAAGGATACTTTTCATCCAATGACATTATTTACACTGTAAAGAAGGTGATACCACATGAATATCTTAACTACCGTGCTTTCCAGTGCTTAATCCCCTATAATCAATGTGATGTTACACAGGACACACTTGTTTTGGGGTTTCGGGCAGACCCTGAAGATTCTAAGACTAACTCAAAACAGTTACAGTTATTAAAACCTCTTCTAAGGATAAAATGAATACAATGGCTGCCTCCATCCAAGCTTGTCTGAATTTTCAAAAGACTGAAAATTCGCATTTGTTGTTTATAAACTAAATCATGCAGAAACCATAGGAAATATCTACTTGTTAATTTTTATTTTTAGTAACATTTTTCTGAATTTCACATGATTGACAAAGTCAAGGTTACAGATGATAGAGATTTTTTACAGTTAATCTAAATCTCACCTAAACATGGTGGGGTTTGTAACCGAGCGGGAAAAGTCCAGTACATCTACCAAGAAGTAATAATTATCTTGAAAGCCAACCAATTGATATCCAAACATTTTATCTAAATTACCATGTAATACTTCTAGAGTAAGTGTGTTACCTTCTCCGCAACAGAGAACTGCACTGTGTCAAATGCCCTAAACCATGCCAAACAATAGCCATAATAGTAATTGCTGAAGATGGAAAGGATGTTGCTTTGTCTATGAATTGCCATCGTGGCCACAAAATTTATTCAGGAACCAGATGCCATACTTCTGATAACCTTTCTAAACTATTTAAGATGGACAAGTGTTTCAAACACCACAACCTATATTATGGTATCACCAATAAAAGGAATGAGGCAGGGCGTGGCTGTTATAAAGGCTTGTATATCATCTGTGTAAACTACTGATCAGAGCTCTTTGCTCCAGCAGATAATAAGATGGCTGTGTACTGGTAAGTCATGGCATATTCTCTTTTCACTCTGTAGGATCATAGTATCTTTTCTACTGACAGGTTAGGAGTACAAAGTATATGTCAAAATGTTGCAGTCAGAAGCAGGTGCTGTGATGTTTTTTGCCTGTAGAAGACACAAGGAAGCAAAATGTTATGTATAGATTGAGTGGAGAACACTAGGGTTTAATATTGCTATCTTCAAAATATGCAGGATGGATTTTACCCCACAGGGTTGAGTAGCAGCTGTTCATTGTAAACACAGCACTGAACAGCCCAAGCATAATCACAGACTGCCTGGTTATATGCTGTGGGGTACCTCCCGGCAAGCTGGCCAGGTTTTGCTGATGTGACAGCATTTGAGAACATCATCCAGCTCTGGTGAAATTATCTTAGAATTCAGGCAGTTGCAACCAATAAACCTGTTCATGAGAGTAACAGTAGTAAAATTCTTGAAACATAGGTGAAAAATAGAAAAGGATTAAGATAATCAAGATTTTTTTTTTCCCTTCAGCCAGTTTAGCAGCTGAGTTATTTGTAGATGTGCTAACTGAATTATTCAAATGTCTGATATATGTAACTTTTATTAAAAAATCTGTATGTTTACCCTAGCATATAGGCATAAAGAAATCTTAGCAGTCTTGAAGAGAATAACGGGAAAAAAACCCTGAGAGGATTCGGAATAGTAGGGAATTACATGTTTTGAGCAGTATTGAACACTGTACATACTCTCAGTCATTATCAGCATGAAGTTATTTAGCACAGATGTTTCTGTAATTGTGATACATTATGAAAATTAGCAGTGATCAACAAGCATCACACATTTCTGCTTTTATGTTTGAATACCCTATTTTCAATATATAAGGTTATGGTATGGGGCATGTACTATAACATATCTGTGTAAGAAGACCTGCTGATGGGTTTTCAAGGCACATATTTCTTCATTTATTTAGTTGCTGTATTACTGGATTTTGTAAGAGAGAATTTAGTATACAAAAATGGTCCATGGATTTGCACACACTGAGTTTGTGCCAACATGTTCCTCAGGATATTGCAGTATTGGCAACATTCCCTAAATGTGACTTGCAAACATGCAGCTGAAAACAATAGAGATGTAAATGACTGAAAACCTTGTAATGCTAATTCCAAAATACTTTTATCACTCAATTCAGATGCTTGTGGTTCATTAAAAAACACAACAAAGTGCCATTTTTTTCAAATATATATTGTTCCTAAAAGTCTTTCAGGCATTTGGGCACACCAGTTTTGATCTACTTTATTAAAATATCACAGAAAATCTTACCTTAGTAAAAAACCATGAACTACAGTGTCTGGGCTGATTAAAACCTACTGTTACAAGTCAGTGATAAGCAGTACAGAGAATGTATTCCAGTGAAATGGTTGTGTTTATACCTGGCACAGCTAGAGGGTGATAGAAATGGCTGAGCTTAGTGTCAGAGGTCCTGTACTGACATCAAATATATGAGATTTTACATAGCTCAGTGAGTAGGACCTATGCCAAGCAAGAGGATCTTAGTTCTGTCTTAACAGTCACCATAATGATATATTCAAAATCATAAAGTTGTGAATATACCTGCTTTTATCATCTGCTTAACTGTCCAAAGCAAAAAGGCCAATGTGCTGGATGCTTTTCATTACTACAGCAGAACTCTGCTTTACCACTTATAAGTGGCACGTAATTGAGTTTTGATAGGCTTTGTTTAGTTTGCACAAACTGTAGGCTGTATAAATCCCAATGACCTCAAAATCCTTCATTTATTTTACAAGCATTAGAGCAGTTAATTTTCATATAGAATATTTGTTGTGTGGAAAAGATCCTTCAGCTATTCAGTGGTTATGATGTTCTTCCTTTTTCCAGCTGATGATGAAATGTTACTGGAAAGGCAAGTTAATTAGCTTGAGCTGTCTGCTGTGAGAGAAGAAATTTAATCTTAAATATTAATTCTGTTGATTTTATAGAAATGCACTTTAAGAGCTATCTAGAAAAAGAAGAGAAAATGGAGTTGCTGGTGGTGTCTGCCTGTGTACTCGCACAGGGAAGGGGAGAACTCCATAGGCTGTTCTGGGTTACACTGTGTTTCTCATCTGCAATCTTTTTGAAGCCATGCTACTGGAGGTAAGAGTTCAATGCACCAGCAAAAAGTATTGCTTTCCCCTGCTAGAGGTAGACTATGTGCAAGTATCACCAAACCCAATGGGCAGTTTTCAGTTCACAGACTCTGCTCCAGAACTTCTTCCTCTGTTTGATTTTAAGTAAAGGTTTTTAGATCAGATTTTTTAACTGATCATTCCAGTTATAGCAATATATTCATCATGGATTCTCTCTGTCCTTAACTGATTTCTGCTCATGATATGTAGACTTGCTGATGGATGACATGGCAAAAATGCATTTAAATTATCTGTCTGAGTTATCTGGGTATTCCTCTTAATAAATATTAGCATGAATATTTTCAACAATTTTCCATAAACATTCTCACAAACAAACATTTAAATTCTCAAATGCTTTTAAAAGCTCATGGAAGAGTGACAAATATATTATTACTGAAATTACTCTTCTTCAAATAAATGTTCCTAAGTATATTTTGTGGAGTTGGCCCACTTGGCTTGTCAATCTATGTTCATTTATTTTTATTAGAGTTTTGAACTTTACAGATAATTGTTTCAAAAACATTGTTGTGATGAGTACAGTAAACAAATCACAGGAAGAAAAATCAATTGTACAAAGTTAGACTATTTATTTACACAAGCTGCAAATAAATTAAAGCCTGATACAGCTATGAGAAATATACATATGGAAAAGATTAGCATACTAAGTAAAATTACAGGTACAACCTCTTGGGATGGATCTCCCAAAGAAACAAAGTATCTTTAAGCAAACGATAGCAAATATATTGTTTAATTACCAGTTACAGGAAAGGAGAGGAAAATGTTATGTATTAGCTTCTAATATTGAGCTGTAGACAAGAACAGTATATTGAGCAGTCCTAATTTCTTCTGCTGCTGCAGCAATAGGGAAGTAACGGGGGGTGAAATTGGCTTCATTTTAGATAGGGAATAACAATTTTCATCTCTTCAGTGTTCATTTGTGAATTTAAAGAACGAGCATCTGCTGACAGAAGATAGAGAACCTCTTTATCTCTGCAAAAGAGACCTAGATTTATGATGTTCAACAGATTTTAGGTGGATTAATAGTCAACAAAAATAGCCAACATAAATAGCCAACGTAAGCTACTTAGAAGTATATCACTTACCAGCCTCAAACTCTCCCATTTGTTTCTGCTTCTTAAATACTTAACAAAATACACAACAGTAATTAGCTGCTACTTTGCTTGGGAAGACATGATAAGATTTAATGTTAATGGTGCTATTAAATGAGTTAATACATAAAGATATATGTAGACTTTAAAGTCCAGACCCTTACCATATTCTTTATCTATGGCTGCAGTACCACCACTAATTGCTATCTGAAATTCATTCTTATGCCTGTAAGATATCGATAAGATGTCTCAAGATTCACTTATCACAAGCAAAATTAACAATAGGAAACCAGTAGTCCAGATGGCTCAAAATTCACTTACCACAATCAGACCAGCCATATCCTGTTTGCAACAGAGCCAGAGGCACCCAAAACTTGCCAAACTAAGCTGCAAGATGTGCTAAAGTTGTCTGCCGATGTGGTGTACGTGACCACCAATGGGTACATCAGGGGCAACTGTCTTCCAAGATACTTGTTACAACACACGACCAACTGCCAAAGATTGGCCAAGCAAAAGTGACCTCTATCCTGATTGGTGTGTATTAAGCAGAATTTAACCATAAATTAGTACAGTGCCCCTCCACAACTAGGACCAGGGGACCCCCACCATCATTGTGACCAGAGGGTCGTGAGTCAGCAGGATGCCGCCGATGCTAAGAGGACCGTCGGGATGCCAAAAAGGGCCTATGGTGTTGACTATACTCTTGCTGTGCTCCGTAATACTGTTTCTCTCTTCTGCCTTTCTTCTTCCTCCTTTACTCTAGTGCTTGTTTCAGTAATCAAGGCTGGGAGATAAGAATAAAGCTTTGGCAGACGGCATCTGACCTCATGTCTTAATCTCATGCATGGAATCGTTACAGGTCCTCCCGGACCCCTGCCACGTCCCAGATCGGGACGTGACAGTGCCACATCCTCTTGTCTATTCCTTGGTGTCAATATTAGTTTTCCTTAATGTTTGCCCTGCTAATGTGCCTAGAGGGGAGAAATCATACTCTCATCATCACAGAATCACAGAATGGTCAGGGTTGGAAGGGACCTCTGGAGATCATCTAGTCCACCCCCCCTGAAAGGAAAGTGCCTGCTCCTTTAAGGGTATTTGCTCAAGGGCCTTTTTCAATGCAAAAAACAGGGAAATAAAAAAAAAAGTAGGAAGCCATATACAGGAACATACAAGGACACAAACCTGATGGACAAATGATGAGGGAGGCAGTGATGAGAACCAAACCTGGTCAGTCACACGAATTGATGAGTGTGCGTGAGAGTGTTTATTCCAGCAAGGTTGTCTCATTGGGGACCTCGTATATTAATAAACTAAGGGAAAAAGATAGAAACGGGAGACAAAATATACAGAGATACAGACTTGACAGAACAAGCATGGAGAATAATGACAAGAAACAAAGTTCACCACTCACTCTAATTGCTGGGCTATGGAGAAACTACAGGCACCATTTCCAGGAAGATCAGCCTGGACTTCACCACTGATGCGATTGCAAATGAGAGGCAGCCAGTCATGGGCTGGAAGGGGTGCAGGAATGGATAGACCTGTACAAACCCATGGGGGCTGTGCAGGGGAAGGGGAGCTGGAAGGAACAAGGTGGGTAGGCAGCAGTATAACAGGGTCCAGTTGGGTGTAAAATGGGGCTGGTCAGTGTGCTTGTCTGGCTGAGCTGTGCACCTGATCACCACAGTCTTGTCCTGTCATCCTAGATCTTCTTGTGAAATCCTTTCTTAACTATCTGTCTGTGTATCTCTCTCTCTACCTGGTATGTGTGTGTGCTGCAGGGCCCAGGTGCTAGCTAGTGGGCAGACTGGTGAGAGTGGACTCAGTGCCAGCTACTGGAGTCAGACCGGGGGTGTAGGTGCCCCTGATCTCTGCTGTCAGCCACTGGAGCTAGTGGGGGTCCCAGTGCAGCTACTGAAGCCAGCTGGGGCCTTTAACATCCAGTCACAGGGACAGGAACAGTGTGTGTCCTCAAAACCAGCTGTTGGGGGGACCAAAGTGAGTGAGATGAGTGACAGGCTCAGCACCAGTGGCTGGAGCAGGACCATGGGTCACAGCCTGTGTGCCTGGTGCCAGTTTCTGGAGGGCAAGGGTCTGTATTTCGCCTAAACTGGGTGACCATGGTGTGTGAGTGTGTATTCACCAGCAAATATCAAGCTCAACCATCTGGCAAGTGAGGAACCCTTGGGTCCAGGCAGGGTTATCAGTTGGGTGAGGGTGTCTGTGTTGGTACCCAGAGCACTTGCAAATGAGGAGTGTATGAGGGACGAGTTCCTGTTTTGCTAGTAAGAATCAAGCTGGACTAGCCAGTGAGTAGTGGACCTACAAAGCAGGTAAGGGGTCTGGCATCTGGGCAGGGGTGCCAGGAGGACAGAAGGGCCACGCCAGTGCTTGAAGAATCCATATGTCTGTGTGTCTCTGGAACACGTGCTCAGCTTCATAGTATTGGTTGAAGCTGCAGATGGGCAGGTGGCAGCCACAACTCTCAGCCTGGGTAGATCCCAGGTACACGGGCGCCAGGCTAGGTGAGGTGGCTGTGAGCTTCATGCACCACTTGGCAGTTTGCAGCATTGCTGAGGTATCTGTAAGAGCAAGAAGTCGTCACTCTCAATGTTTAGGTTACCTTTAATATAGAGCTAGGGGCCATGTCTATTACATTTAATACTAAACTGTCTATCAGTTTCGCAGAAATTCCTCCCACCTTAGTCTCGGTTACACATTGACCAAAAATGTGATACATCAGCTCTCTTTCACAGTGTGTATTTAAAGCTTCGTATATACCTATAGGTATGAAGAAAAAAAGACAACTACCACCAGCAAAAAATCAACCAACCAACAAACAGACTCTTAATTTTAAATCTGTGTTAACATATGTGGTAACACAGTTAAGCATATAGATGAATCTTTGATTTTGGTTCTGAACGCTGAAGACATGCAGAGGAAAGGGCGGGAGAAAAATAAATACACTTATTCTACTGCTCTCAAGCCTATAGTTTGATTAACTATGACATCATGAAGTGTTGTCTTTTTAAAGTATCCAAAAGTTATTAGATGTGGGGGAAAGCATACAAAAGAAACAGGAATATTAATCCTGTTAACAGGATGTTAATCCCTCCATGTGCTGAGAAAACACAATTACTAGATTACAATAGAAATAATTACTGATGACACCAACATAATTAAGGCAGCATTTATTTTTTTCCGCAAAAAGCTAGAAGATCTTAGTTGAATCCCAAGTGCTATCCATCTTAAGGACAGTATTCTAAGAACATGACATGCAGGTACCCACCGAAGTAATGAGTTTTTGAAATGTCTTTCAGGCATCCTTAATGGGAAAAGTTAATTCGTCTATGAGACTGTTAAATCTCAGAACATTCAGTTCAGCACTTAAAGAATGGGAAGACACAATTACTCACTACCTCCAAAATACCTAAGTGTGTTTCTTACCATCTTATATAACCTTATAGCACAGTCATGGACAGAAATCAATTCTCTGGGCATTTGCTGCCTTATTTGAAAGTCTTCTTTCTCATCTTTCATTTCCCTGATCATTTATTTAGTTTTTCAATAATATGAAAGATATATTCAATAGACAATAATGTTCCACAGAACTTAATAATCTCATCCCACAAACCATGTGCACTGGAAAAGTAGAACTTTGAGACAAAAATCTCATTCTAAAAGCAGAACAAGTTCTTTTCTCCTTCGTCACTCACATTTTCTTCTCCACTGTGCAACTGTTTCTGCAAGAAACTGATAAGAGAGAAAAGAGAAGAGTTGCACAATTAGTTTAGGTATCAGATCCCACACCCTGAATGACTTAGTGCAAGCAACTCCAGCTTAGACTCAAATAAAATCCTCTTCAGAGGAAAGAATTTCTAGTAGTTAAAGTTCTTTACTCCTGATTTTTCAGGGGGACAATATTTGGATAATTACATATTGATATACTTGGTAGTAACAAAAGGATATGAATAACACAAACGATGCATGTCACCCTCAATTTATAACCAAAGTAGACCAAAGAAAAGGTCTTGGAATTATTTCATTGTGGAAAAAACATCCTGTTTATTGACCATAACTTACTTCATTCAGAACTACTTGTTTTCAGATGGTTTAGAATAGTGGTTCCATCTTGATCCATTATTTCTAATCATTGTTATAGAATAGAAACATAAAATTGTTTAGGTTGGAAAAGACCTTAAAGATCATCAAGTCCAACCACTAACCTAACACTGCCAAAACCACCACTAAACCATGCCCCTCAGCACCACATCTACCTGTCTCTTAAATGCCACCAGGGATGGTGACTCAACCACTTCCCTGGGCAGCCTGTTCCAACGTTTCAGTGAAGATTTTTTTCCTAATATCCAGTCTAAACCTCCCCTAGCATAATCTGAGGCCATTTCCTCTTGTCCTATCACTTGTTACTTGGGAGAAGAGACCAGCCCCCACCTCACTACAACCTCCTTTCAGGCAGCTGTAGAGAGCGATAAGGTCTCCCCTCAGCCTCCTTTTCTCCAGTCTAAACAATCCCAGCGCCCTCAGCTGCTCCTCATAAGACTCTAGACCCTTCACCAGCTTTGTTGCTCTTCTCTGGACACACTCCAGCACCTCAATGTCTTTCTTGTAGTGACGGGTCCAAAACTGAACACAGTACTTGAGGTGTGGTGTCACCAGTGCCGAGTACAGGGGGATGATCACTTCCCTAGTCCCGCTGGCCACGTTATTCCTGATACAGGCCAAGATGCTATTGGCCTTCTTGGCCACCTGGGCACACTGCTGGTACATATGCAGCTGGCTGTAGACCAATACACCCAGGTCGTTTTCTGCCTGGCACCTTTCCACCCACCCTCCCCCCAGCCTATAGATCTGCGTGGGGTTGTTGTGACCCAAATGCAGGACCCGGCACTTAGTCTTGTTGAATCTCACACAACTGGCCTCAGCCCATCAATCCAGCCTGTCCAGATCCCTCTGTAGACGCCACCCTACCCTCCCGCAGATCAACATTCCTGCCCAACTTGGTATCATCTGCCAGCGTACTGAGGGTGCACTCGATCCCCTTGCTCAGATCATTGATAAAGATAATAAAGAGAACTGGCCCCAATACCGAGCCCTGGGGAACACCACTTGTGACTGGCCACCAACTGGATATAACTCCATTCACCAGAAAAACTCTTTGGGCCTGGCCATCCAGCCAGTTTTTTTCCTCAGCAAAGTGTAAGCCCATCCAGGCCATAAGCAGTCAGTTTCTCCAGAAGAATGCTGTGGGAAATGGTGTCAAAGGTTTTACTAAAGTCCAGGAAAACAACATCCACAACCTTTCCCTCACCCACTAAGCCGGCCACCTTGTCACAGAAGGAAATCAGGTTTGTCAAGCAGGACCTGCCTTTCCTAAACCGATGCTGACTGGGCCTGATCACCTGCGTGTCCTGTACATGCCACGTGATGGCACTCAAGTTGATCTGTTCCGTAACCTTCTGCAGCACGAAGGTCAGACTGACAGGCCTGTAGCCCCATGAATCCTCTTTCACAGAATCACAGAATCACAGAATAGTCAGGGTTGGAAGGGACCTCTGGAGATCATCTAGTCCAACCCCCCCCCCAGAGCTTTCCGGCCCTTCTTGTCATTGGGCATCACATTTGCTAACCTCCAGTCAACTGGGACCTCCCTGGTTAGCCAGGACTGCTGACAAATGATGGAGAGTGGCTTCGTGATGACATCTGCCAGCTCCCTCAGTACCCTTGGGTGGATCCCATCCAGCCCCATAGACTTGTCTGTGTCTAAGTGGTGTAGCAGGTCACTCACCATTTCCCTTTGGATTATGGGGGCTTCATTCTGCTCTGTCCCTGTCTACCAACTCAGGGGGCTGGGTACCCAGAGAACAACTGGTCCTACTCCTAAAGACTGAGGCAAGAAGGTATTAAGTACCTCAGCATTTCCTCATCCTTGGTCACTATGTTCCCTTCCCCATCTAATAAAGGACAGAGATTCTCCTTATTCCTCCTCATATGGCTAATGTGTTTATAGAAATATTTTTTATTGTCTTTTATGGCAGTAGCCAGATTAAGCTGTAGCTGGGTTTTGGCCCTTCTAATTTTCTCCCTACGTAACATCACAACATCTTTGTAGTCCTCACAAGTGGCTTGCCTTTTCTTCCAAACACCACAAACTCTTATTTTTTCCCTGAGTTGCAACCATAGCTCTCTGTTCAGACAGGCTGCTCTTTTTCCCCGATGGCTTGTTTTTCATCACACAGGGACGGCCTGCTCTTGCGCCTTTAAGGCTCCCTTCTTGAAGAACATCCAGCCTTCCTGGGCTCCTTTGCCCTTCAGGATTGCCTCCCAAGGGACTCTGCCAACCAGGTTCCTAAGCAGGCCAAAATCTGCCTTCTGGACTTCCAAGCTAGCAGTTCCGCTGACCCCCCTCCTTACATCTCCGTGAATCGAAAACTATCATTTTGTCATCGCTATCCAAAAGATAGCCTCCAACCGTCACGTCACCCACAAGTCCTTCCCTGTTCACAAACAACAGGTCCAGCAGGGCACCTTCCCTACTTGGCACCTTGACCAGCTGTGTCAGGAAGTTATCCTCACCACACTCCAGGAACCTCCTCGACTTTTTCCTCTCTGCCGTATTCTATTTCCAGCAGACATCTAGTAAGTTGAAGTCCCCCACAAGTACAAGGGCTAGCGATTGTGAGACTTTTCCTGGCTCCTTATAGAGTATGTCATCTGCCTCTTCATCCTGCTTGGGTGGTTGATAACAGGCTCCCACCATGAT
Source organism: Ibidorhyncha struthersii (assembly GCA_013398815.1). Lineage (NCBI taxonomy): Eukaryota > Metazoa > Chordata > Aves > Charadriiformes > Charadriidae > Ibidorhyncha > Ibidorhyncha struthersii. The sequence goes on along the minus strand of VZSZ01007858.1, from coordinate 30 downwards.
ATCTGCCTTGTTGGCCTTCCCTTTGATTCT
>VZSZ01007856.1:870836-948376 GCA_013398815.1 Ibidorhyncha struthersii | reverse complement strand
ATGGGATTTCTCTAAGCAATTCCTTAAAACGATCAAAGTTCTGGACTGTATCACGCAGTGTCACCACCTGGAATGTGGCTTTGCTTTCTTTCCTGACAGAGCTGATAGTACATGTAGGACTCAGCACCCAAGCATGTAGCAGTGCAACATCATGTATAACTTTGGGACAAAAAGTGAAGAGTAAATTTTAGCTATGAGAAAGTGTACAGTGACATGATGGAATTATCCACACTGGCATCCATCCAGCACATGAAGGCTATAAGATCCATGATAGCACGATGTAGCCTGTTTTATCTAGCTGATACAGAACTTTGTTCTACGGTGTGTGAGTACACAGTATGGGAGTTTGGGGCTTTATGTCCTATTCATAAAGATGCATGTAAATTTGCAAAAAAATAGTGATATTTAAATAATACCGAAACCTCGCTGTTCTTTCTTCTTTCACAAGCAGACAGATGTACTAAAACCTGCAAGAGGAGCAGTAAAAATCAGAGACATTTCCTGAGTTTTTTTGCCAGAGGCCTGTGTGCATTACAACTCCATCTGTGTTTCTCTAATCTGAACCAATATGATGTCCTCCTTAATAATCCAAAATTGGAACGAAAGTAGCAAGCAAAGGGGGACATCAGTAGGAGAAAAGTAACCTGGGCCATGTTTAGATGCTGACCTTAGATCTGTGAACTACTCTCTTAATGAGGACCTCATAATGAAGAAATGTTTCATGAACAGCGTTTCTATGCATTTGCATTCTTTATCTTGTTAAATTCCCCACAATAACCTCAGCTCTGCCCATGTTATCTCGGATAATTCCCTTGGAAAGAGACAGCATTGCTGTGACCAGTCTGAAGCTATATATATTGTCAGTATGTGTGTACTCTTTGGCAAGGTTGCTACAGTTAAATTGTATTTATAAGGGCTGAGTTCTGCCTACATTCTCTCAGAGTCTCTCTTCTACCCAACAGCATTTGACACCAGTTGAACAAACTTCATTACCTACCTTTCTTGGGAACTTGGTTGAAATCAATTGTAAAAGTCAAGTAACTGAGCTGGGCAGACAGACTTGTAGACAACGCTTATTTATGTAAGTCCCGTTTCTGTACAAAACCAAGCAAACCCCCCAAATTTTGTCAGTTTCTGGGCTTTCAAGAAGAAAACTGCATTAAGTTCTAGACATGTCCAGCCGAAGGCATGGCTTGGCATCAGCGTATATATAGAAAGTGGTCTTATTTAAAATGGTCTCTAAAGTTATAATGCTGACCCCATAAATGTCCTTTTGCACCATCATGACTCTCCTCTTTTAATTTGAAATTTCCCTGCCTATGCAATTAGACAAATATAGAGGAGTAGCAGCTTAATATTGTGACAGCCATGAGGTGAAAACTTTACAGATTTTCTTACTAAAATGGCGGGGAATGTATGAGTGAATTAATTCTTAATGAAAAGATTACCCTTCCTGTTCAGGAAACATTAAGTGTGAGGAAATACAGTTCAGGCAGGAAGAACTTTGAAGCTTTTTCGTCAATATAATTTTTACAGCTTCTAAAAAAATCTAGTCTGATACTCCAGACTAGAAAAATCAGTGTCCTCACACACCCTGAGTTTGGGTGCCTGCATCCAGAACTGCTGAGCTTGGAGTGTGTTGGAAGCCTCAGGCAGCTTCCACTTTTTCCCCAGGCCAAAAGGTTTGTACGGGGTCAGAAAGGCATCAGATCTCCAAATGTAAAGATCTTTAAGTTGTAAGTTTACATGTGGCTTGTTTTAAACCCTACTGCTGCATCCTGTAAAACATACTAGGACTGCTGTTTTACTTCCTTATTGGCTTGTAAAACTTTATAATCTCTCCCAAATCCACAAAGAGCGCTGTTTACTAAGCTACTAGTTCCTATTTCCCGAAAGACACCAGACACCTATAAGGAAAATTTAGCCGAGGAACCAAAATTTGTCAGCTTATTCAGATGTTTTGGTTTGAAAGATGATGGCAACAAAAATGATGTCAGCATCAAAATCACAACAGTTTAACTACAGATTAAGAGGCCAATGGCATCTGTTCAAGCACCACCTCCATTCACGCTACTGTCATTTGCTGTTACTACCCACTGATAAGTGCTGAAATAGTCTGTACATTTGTAATGAGATGATCATTATAAAGTTGATTACCTGAGGGTTACTAGGCTTGTTTCTGGTGGTTTGGATGCATAATGGAGGGCAAGATTCAAGCTAACACAGGCTTGCCTAATCATTAGTAAGGATTTTGATGAGTGATAAATCCAGGCCAGCTGAGTTTACCTTCCCTAAGTTTAGCTAACAAAGTGCAAGCTTTCAGAGTACTAAAGTACTCCTGTGACTACTGCCAGATTCACCAGTGCTGGTGAATGCACTGCTGGAAAACAGCAGCAGGAAATTTCATGGCCAAGGAGGTGAGATACAGCTGTCCCCTACCCCCAAGAAGGGGCAGTCAAGGAACAGTCGGTAGCACAGGTTGAAAAGGGATATATCACCTGGACAGCTGACATAGCCCATGGGTTGATTCTGACAAGTCTATTGCTTTTAACAGCAAATATGATCCAAAGCAGGTAGAGGTTTAAACTAGTTGGTGGGGCAAAGGGGATTACTGTTCCTACTGTTGGGAGGTCAGCTGTCCAATGGCAGTAGTTTTGGATTTATCAACCAATTTGCAAATTTGTTAGCTTCTAAGCTTTTTCAAGGTACCTCCTGTTAGGGCTATATTGTCAGCCCTTTGAAAATGGTCTTTACTGCAGTCTGGAGGAAGCTGTAGGAAACAAAATACAGGCTGAACGTTTTAGCAGCAGAGAGATGTGGAAAGTGTGGGTTCTTTCGCCAAACCTTCTTGGCTTTTCTATGCTGAATTTGACTTATTTTTCTCATGTTTTGACCTCTTTGACACTGTTCTTTAGGGGCTCTGTATTGCGTATACTTGAGTTGCTGGTGCAGCTGAAGACTCAAACAGTCACAGCAAAAATCTAACAGCTTGTTCATCAGCGATGCCAGGTTATCAAGATCCAACTATTTTTTTAGCAGTCTCTAATTGCACCTTTCTTAGCTGCAACTGTGCATCTCTTGGGCCCGATGTACAGAGGCAGCAAACATTCTCATAAAATTAATGTTTCCATTCTTTTCAATGTGGACAGAAATGGTGAATGGACTTCATTAAACTTTTCGATCTCCCATTTTTTTTACAGCATGATTCTCATTAAAATGTCATGAAAATTCTATTCACCAAAAATAATAATAGTAATTTTTATTCCTTTTAACACCTTTCTTCCCATAGTGCTTCAGAGACTGATAAACTAGATATAACGAGTAACCACAACTGAAATGCAGCCAGTTCTGAGGTGAAACACAGCAGCTATAAAATGGCAAACATTAACATTTCAAAATAGGTTAGGAGAGGACAGAATGAGTAATAGTATATGCAAGTGAAAATTCAGGGGGAATGTAAGAATACAAAACAGGAATTTGCTCAGTACATACCGTATTTAAAGCTTATACTAAAAATATGAATTGCAGGGGGAGGCTGCTGAGTAGCTGAATGTTCTTTTGATCCTACCTTCAGCTTGCTGCCAAACATGTTCAGTGTGTGATAAAAGCAACTTAAATGTTTGACCAAAATGTGAAACATTAGTATTTTGTTTCACATTACACCTATTCTTAAGAAATTATAATTATTTTTACCAGTAAGAGCTATTCTATGCAAAATAAATAGCTACCCAGGAAAAGAAATAGGCATGAGGATGATCCATCAAGTTCAAGCCAAGGAGCACTTGGTGTTGGTCAGCACTCTTATTCCCTGTCACGCCTTGTCCGCAGAAAAGGGGATGTGACACTCACTCACTGACACTAGGTCACACAGTGTCTTGATGGTTTTCTGTATTATCCCTCAGTATTCTGTAAGGAAAATGAGGTATCCAACCACCCATAGTTTAATTTACAGCTATTATTGTAAGAGACCCTAGAGCTAAGGCGTCTGTCATTAAACTTTGCCTTGTCTGTATTCTCTTATATCCACTCTTGTGATTTCCCTGCAGTACCTCTCAGGCAATATAAACAGCTCTCTATTCAGCCTGTGAAAACTCCCATTTGCCCAACCGCCTCATGGAAGTTTTAATTATTTTCAGCAAGGTAATATCGGGGTTTGGACAACATAGACACAACTGTGTTATTAGTCTTTTCCTGACAAATTTTCTTTATCCACTTGTCTCATTTTTGAGGTAATGTTTAGCAGCCCCTGGTGCAGAGCCCCATGGTGCCAGCCCCTGTACAGACTTCCAGCTCACAGGCCCTGTTGGTCAGTAGGTCTGTTCCAGCAGACACAGTAAACTTTTCACACTGGCAAAAGAAGCTCATAATGGCAGCTAAATGATGCCAGGTGCAGCAAAATCTTGACTTCATGTTGAGATAAGACACCCCAGGGTTGTACATCCATCTCAGCTTAGGTCTGGTTCCGCAATAGAAGCAGACCTGTATCCAAGCACTGTTTTGCCTGAACGGTGGAAGGGCCCTAAGGCCACTTGAAGGCACAGCCCCAGGGAAGGGAGAACAGGGCTGGGCAGAGCTCCCGCATCCACTCCCCATCTCCCTCTGCTGTCAGGGGGGAGCCCAGCAGGCACCATATTGGAGAGAATATCAGCAATTCCTATGGCTCATCTCTCTGCTTCTCCTGTCCCGTGGGCTGGTGTTGTCTCTGGAAGCTGGAGGAACACCTCCCAAGCTGGCCGGGGAGGGAGGGAGAAGAGGGGAATTGCTCTACTGCTGATGCAGGGTTGAATTTTGCCACATCTGGGCTGAGGACAGAAAAGGAATTTTTGGCTTTATTCCTCCCCTCCAACATTAGGACAACAAAATTTGATTTTGCATAGGTTGCTAGAAGTATGGAACTAGCTTTCAGTAGGCAGTAGAGCTTTATGTCTTTTTAAGTCCCTGATGTTGTTTAGCTCTCCTGGAATAAAGCCAGATTAGTGTGTAGTCTCAAATTCAGATGGATACTCCATGTCATTGAAATTATTTTGCTGTTAGTCCAGCTAAAATGTGAGGAAGCAGTCTAGCCATTTGACACATATTAGAACCTTCTGATAGCCATTATAACCTCCAAACCCAGATGTCTCAGACCAAATTGCTTAGCAGATGAACGTGCATTTCAGAGGAAAAGCACGTTGCTCAGTCTGCGTAGTAGGTGTGATGGGAAATATGCTGTATTGGTGTCCAGCTAGCACAAAGGCCAACTTCATTCTCTTTGCTGCGTTGACATTCTTCAGCTTCTTTTCCACATTTTTCCTGTTTGTTCAGACAATCTGAATCTTGAAATGATGGAAGGATGCCTGCAACCTCCTGGGTAAACTGGTGCCGTTGGCAGTTCAGCCAAACGCTTTGCTATAGCTTAAGACTCCACCAGAAATCCAAAGAACTCAGATATCCGTACAGCCCAAGCAGACAGTGTGTAAATGTTTAGTCTGAGGTATTTTATTATCTTGTTTCTATTCTATTTGAGAAACAACATTTAACCTGTCGTGGATTTTGTACTTTTTTTTTTTTTCTGCAGTGGCTGAAAAATATAATGAAGTCAGGTTGCTAAACCTGTGTCCTCCTAGTCTCAGTGAAAGAATAAAAATTTAAAAATTGTCTAGGTTGAGGGGGTGGGAAATTATTACTATGGACTTCTGTTAAATACATGATTTGTGTAAAAAAAAAAAGTCCCTCAGACAGAATATTTTCAGAAAATGATTTATTTTTTTTTTTATTGTTGAGAATTTTATACAATATGGACAAGAGAAAATATTCTTCCATGAAATGCTGGAGTGGCTTCAATGTAATGGGCAGCTGGGAAACATTATAGATCAAATTAAAACCTTCTGAATTGGATTTTTCATGGTGGTTGGTGATTATTACTTATTACAGTACATGTTAAATTGCCTTCGCTCACTCCTGATGATTTAGTTTAGATTCACTCTTGAGTAGCTGGAAGGTTTGAGCAGTGGAATTGATTCCACTTGGAAGAAGGCTCCCAGATTTCAGCATAAGATATATCTTTCTGGTCAAGTATTTCCTGCCTTTCCTGGCTGGAAGTTTTTCTTACAATGAGATGGCTTGAAAGGAAGATCTCATTGTTATTTATTGCAGAGATGTGTGGGTGCTATTTTTTAGTTTTACTAGGTGACATAATGATGTCTATCTTAAAATAAATGCTTTTTGAGAACTTCATTTTCACAGACATTTCAGATCAAATCCAGCTGAATCACTGGGCCAGCAGCCACCCAGAATAATTGAGGCCATTAATTTCAGGAGAATGACATCAATGTTCAGTTTGCCCAGGAAGCAGAAGATTCAAGATTAGTCACCTAAGTTAGGATATTAAGTTGCTATTTAGGTTATTCAATTCACTTAAGGTGAATTAACTTAATGCCGTTATAATCAGAGTACCCAGGGATCCAGTGAACCAAACCTCATTTGTCCACCTTCATCTGCAGTGCGTCTTTGTATTTTATGGTTGTGGTGACCAACAGTACCAAAGCTTATGAGCTTTCAGACTTATTTCTATGTATATATTATTAAGAGATCTGAAGGAGAGGAGCAGACTCCTCGGTTAGTAGATTGGTGTGCTATAGGTGCTAGTGAAAAGAAAGGATCTTCAGCAGCGTAGGTTGTTGTAATGTTCACCAAGTAATGACTTTGGAACTAAAGACCCGCAATTTGAATCCCTCATAGCCTTCTCGTGCTCTTCATCCATCCAAGTTCACTTTTCTGTGAGGTAAGATGTGACAAATGCTTCAGCAGTATTGTTCAGTCTATATTCAACAAGTTGGGCAGAACTGCAACAATGTATAACAGTAGTCTTAAAACCAGCATGAAAATATTTTAAAGCTTCAACCGAGGTGAGTGATTTCTCTGTCCACCAAAACTTCCCTATAGTGTAAGAACAGTGTAAGAACAGTCAGGATTAAGAACATGAGCTTTTTACTTTTATGTTTACAAATAAGACGGTTCTTCCTTGTTCCTCAAAAACGTTAACCCTCTAAACCTTATTCCTCTTGTCATTGTACAAAGTTATCTCCATTACTTAACTCAGCAGAAACACAGAAGCTTTGTGACATAGGGATGTATTTCAGGCAGGGTAGGAAAATCCACAGGCAAAGTACTGCTCTATTGGGTTGAAAGAGAAAACTATTTAACTCTGTTGCCACGTCACATGGTGGAGGAGCATAAGCCACATGTTTAAAGGGGTACTGAAGTCTGTCTTGTTACCCTCACTAAGCAAATCCATGCTGCTAGCTTCTCCTGTCAGGATGGATTACATTGCTTCAGTGTACTTATTTAAGTATTGACCCAAAAGTCTATTAAAACCAGTGGGTTCTCCATGTGGCCTTCAAGAGAAAGAAAACTTTAAAAAAAAAGCTAACATTTCTTAAAATTAATAAAATCCTTTCAGAATTTTCTTTCCATACAAACCTGGGAAAATATTACAAAATGTGTTTTGTAAATTTTCATTCAAAATTTTAACTAGATGCTTGATGCAAAAGCAATCAAGATAGCTCTCTGCCTCGTTCTACCCAACATATGGACAAAATTTCCTGTAAAGCAAGACTTTGTTCGTCCATTCTCTATAATCATATAGGAGCTCCAAAAATTTAATTACACACACACACACCCCTGCCCTTAGCTGTAATGGTTTTCCTTATGATCTGAGAGTTAGGATATGTGGCTGTGCATCTGGAAACTTCTTCTATTTATCTCCAAGATCTTAGTACAAATGATATTAACAGGCGACCAACCAAGGAAATTATGATGCTTGGACTGTGCCTTTGAAAAGGATGTTTTGAGTGATGCATGGTTATAATTTTATGGATTGCATTCAGATGTCAGAACTGGCAGTTGCTTCCCCAAACAGCAGGTGTTCAAGCTGACAGACAAGATGTTAATAATAACCCACAGAAAATTTTATGAGGAATTCTATATAGCACAATATCCATGTTTGACTACATGCAGAGTCATTAGGCAGTGAAAGTTTTTTTTTAAATCCACAGACTGATAATATCAGAGACTGAATTCTGTCACTGAATTTGGGGAAAGTCAGTAAGCGCTGTGTATGAATGCTCCTTTATTACTTGTTAAAATAACAAAGACTTTCCCAGTGCGATCTCCACATATTTACCTCAGGGCTGTTCTATGTAAACACTCCTGAGACGATTATCTGTCCTAGCTCCTGGGATTGTCTTGCTGCAAACTAAAGTGAAGAAAAAGATAGCAATAATATGTGAATTGTGTCCCTGAAAGGTTCTGAGGCATAGACATGGTTACTGGAGGCAAATTTACAATTTGATGTATTTTTAACCAGAGTACGGCTACATCAAGGTGTTCAAAAACTTTTGTATTACAGCTCACATAGAAATGTCATGGGATAGTTTAGAAAGAGTCAACACAGTATTTCAATACAAACTTGGCAGAACAACCACAAAAGAAGCATTAAAAAAAAAAAAAAAAGGTGTTTTTAGGATGTCTCTGTTTTCAGGCTGTAGAAAAGATACAAGACTTGTTCTAAACTGCTGGATGATTCTTCTGACAGACCTGTGCTCCTATCCTGACACGTACATATTCACTTAAAATATATATTGTTGAAATTTCTTCCAGGACAATATTAAGCTAAAAAGGTGGGTGATCCAAAGAAAATGTGCTTGCTGTCCAAAATGCCTGTTGTTCCCTCACTTCAAATATTGACATTTGTCTGGGTGCTTCTCGTTGTTTAGGTTGTCCACAGACCAATTTAACTGAGGCCAGCTTGCCAAGAAATAGGACTTGTCTCAGTAGGAAATTTCATAATTATTACCACTCTTTAGTGCACTTTCTGTCCGATTTCATTTTTTTTATTGTAATCAATCAATGTGACTTACAAATTGATGAAGCTTGCTACCTGAATGTCACCATGCCACACGATTCTGCCTTCACAGTAATGTTAAGTGCACCATTTTTTATACATTTCTTTTCACTTAATGTTTAGGTATGCATTACTAGATCTGTTCACTGTTGTCATTTCAAGGGGCAGCTTAATGACACAGGAGAATAGAGATAGCAAGGGAAGATCTGATTTGGTTCCAGAAAAAGGAATTCACAGTGAAGGAGATCAAACACTGGAATAAGATGCCCAAAGAAATATTAAAATCTTCATCCTTGGAAATATTCTAGATTTTGCTGGATGTGATCCTGAGCAACCTTCTCTAACTTCAAAGACGGATCTGCTTTTAGTGGGGCCTTGGACTAGATGACCTCTAGAGGTCCCTTCCAATCTAAATCATTTTCAGATTCTGAGAATATTCTGCTCTTTTGTCAATAGTTTGTGAAGCAAGTGCTAGCATACTTATAAAATCTGATTTTTTTAAGGATAGCAATAAAATTATAATAGTAAATTTTTCCCTCTGAATATTACTTACAGTGACAGAAAATATTTCACCAAGTTACCACAGACTGAATTCACCATCATTTATACCAGAGAGGTCATTACTGTCTCTCCCTGGCTAATGGGCCTAACTCCTTTTTCTTTTTGATGAAAATAAAGCATCAGCCTCCACCTTCCACTGATTTTGCTGGCACTTTGCCAATTGAAATGACATAGATGAACATCCTAATGAACGGTTCATTCCATCTCCCAGCAGTGGAAGAATCTTCCCTACTGCATGCTGATAGTGCTTTTCCTTGTCTCATTTTAAATCTCCCAAATGACAGGGTTTCCACTGCTGCTTTCACCAATCTAATCAGTAAATAACAAAGAGAGCTTGATCTTATGAAGTTTTCCCTCATCCCAACCTAAGTTTTCTCCTCTTATCTTTTCCTGTTAATCTTAATACTATCTCACATATTATATTAATATACCTGTCTCACTCCTTGTGTTTAAATATTTCTCATTCATTTAGCAGCTTATATGTTATCACCTTCACTTTCCTCTGGGTATTGCTCTTCCCAGCCATTTTTTGCTTCTTTGAAGTCTTGCCGTCTTTTTGATTGCTGGGCATGTGGAACTAAGCAGCGTCTTCAAAGCCTGTGTGTACTGGTGCCAAGAAGAATTTAGGTTATTTTTCCCTTTCTCTGTGATGAGGCACCTCTTCAAAAACAGGACAGAAGTGCATTTAACTTTTCTTTCCTGAATTTATATTACAGTGCAGCTGTAGAAATTTGTCATCCACTGTCCCCATCAGGGCTCCTTCAACATTGCTGCTTCCCCATGGAACAGTCCCACTGTATAGGTGTGCTCTGGGATGTCAGAGATGATCCTTTAAGACAGGTTGTTAAAATTGCTGGGTTCATATTTCTCATTGGAAAAACAGAAACAGAGGATAAATGTAGTGAAATGCTCTATATGCACTGAAACCAGCCAAGCCATGGGATCTGGCTCCAACATAGCCTTCCTTTCAACATGTTTAAAATATTAATAGATGCTACCTACATGCCATGCAACTGTATGAAAGCACAGACTATGCAGAGATTTTCACGCAGCTCTTAACTCATATCGTGTGTTATAAAAAGGTCATCTGATGGACATGGGACCAAAACAGAAATACTTCAACCATGTGAAACAAACAAGTGGAGAAAGGAAGAAGAGAACCAACTTAGTGCAGGAAGGGGAGGAGGGAGAAGGCCAAGGAAATGGTAATTCCCCAATGTAAATACCCTATATGGCTCTCCCACTCAAAGTTCACATGATAAACTTAACAGCTATCCAAATTCTCATTCCCTTTTCCCCTGTCAACCTCCACTCCATCTGACTCCAGCCCCGAGGAGGCATGCTGAGTGCGTGTCTCTGTGTGTGTGCACAAGAGGACCACTCGTACCTGCTTATCTTTTGGGTATGTTCTTCATTCAACACTACCAGCAATATGTTTCTGTTTAGCTAGAAAAAGAACATGTTCTATTTCACATTGAACCTCCCTTGAGGGAAAAGCAAACAAACGTGTTTAAATTGCAAGAAGAAAAAGTCCACCAATTCAAAATAGTCTGATGGGTCTCTAAACTCAAAACAGAAGCATGGGAGGTTTGCCCACCGGTACGAAGATGTGAGTCTGAATCACCAGAGAGGGAGGTCAGCACGCCAGCAAAGCTCGGTCTCTGCACTATGTCAAGAAAAGTCAGGGGCCCTGTATTAACTGACAATTCATCAGTCAGTCTCTGACAGTAATCCACCCATAGGCAAAGGCACTGTGCATCTGCATTTCTACATCGGCTGCAGTGAAGCATGCAGGCAGTCTTGCAAACAGATAAATATTCAGACCAGTCCCCCGGGGATGTTACCACACAAAGCCTGACCTGAGAGACACAGACCCAGTGTCTGTCATTTAGAGACCCATCTATATCTGCTTCTGTTTGTCATGAGACTTGACTGCAGTATCTATTCAATAAAACCAGCCTTTATTAAGGCTCTAAATAATAGCTGTGCTGCAGTAATAAGCCAGTCACGTCTGTCAAAAGCTTGGGAAAAGCTGTACTCAGTTCAAAACAGTACTTTTATTTCCAACTTTTTAACAGAGACCAGCTTCTAAATTTGATATCTTTTTGCTAGTGTTTCTGGAAGTCAACCTTTCAGACTGTTTTTTTTTTTTTGGCATCTACTATTCCAGTAAAGAATGATCTTAATAATTTTATATAGAGTTGGTTTGTTTTTCATCTCACAGTTATTAGAAAAGCAACACTTATGAATTGGTCAGTGTTTCCTATATATTCCAGTTTGTATCTCTAAAGTTAAAGCAACAATGATTCATTTAATGGTTTTTTATTTGGGCACATCTTAGGAACAACACAAATTTTCACTTTAGCCTGCCCATGGGCTCTGTTCGGCCGTGTGTTTTCCAGCAAGGTTTGCACTGGCTTCTCTGCTCTCCTTTGTGCTAAGTGATAGCAAAATGGCTTCCTCTCAGTGGGCAAAAGGGTTATGGCCTTTTTGCTCTGTCTGGCATCTGGTGACAAATTAAAAGCCCATGAAATGGAGGGACAGATTTCGTAGAGATGTACCAGAGCTCTAAATCAAGCTTCTGAACTCTGCAACAGAAAATATACCAAGCAAGATTTTTAGAAAAAATCCTGCTCTTGCTGTATCTGTCAGTTTGGGAGGAGGAGAGGGCACCATTAGATACTCTAAATTAACCTGATTTTCAGCAGATACAGGTTTTTGAAAAGGCCCCCCTTTAAAATTATATAAAAGTAGGAAATTCCCTTCAAACATTTTTTCTGAACAGCCATTGTTTTTTGTCTCTCTTTTGTCTGTGCCTGATCAATATTACCAGCTTGTTCTAACAATCCTTTTCTTCAGCTGTGTCATTTCCACACATAATATCTAAACATCAAGTGAAAAGATGCTAATGTCTTAACAGGATCTTAAAAAAGATGCTTCTGTCTTTACATCTAATACCTCTGTGATACAGGAGTAGGCATCCTTGTTATTGACATAGGTATGAATGTATATATATTTTATGTGTGAAACTATAATCTGAAAATATTCACTAGATTTAATTAAGGAGCTATTTTTATTTCCTTGAGAAAATTTTTGGCAAAAAGATAATTATCTAGAGATAAAAATCTTACTAAAGCAGGATTTTCCCATAGGATGTATGCTCCGTTTTATTTTTTACTAATCTTTTTCCTGTTGCCAAAAGAAGGTGAAATTTCTGCAGTTCATTGTCAGAGGGCAACCAGGATCAGCTGCTCCCTAAGGGCTGGGATTCTGGGAGTGGTGGGAGCTCATCAGGCCTTGGTCCTTCCGACCACCCCCAGCCAGGGAGCAGGCCAGGCTGGGGGGCAACTGAGGGCAGCCTCAGCCCTGAGCATCAGGCAGCTCTGTGGTGATATGGCAGGTCCAAGGCCAAGCTGCAAATGTAAACCAGTGAGTCAGGGTCAGGATCAGGATCAGGTCTGGGATGTTTAACCAGGGCCAGAAACAGCCCAGTGATCACCAAACGCATCCATTGTGATGGGCAGGCATGAGGTCAGCCTACATGTCAGGATCTGGATGAGCGGGGTCCATGGGCTGGCACAGGCTGTGATGTGGTGGGGGCCATAGCTCAGGCTGGAGCCAAGCAGAGCCTCAGCTTGGAACAGCTCCCGTGGGAAAGGGGGTCAGCCCTGGCTGAGTCCTCCTCATGGTCACCAAAGGAAGGGGCCAGCCCTCAGCTGCCCTACCTCTAAGTCAGTCCCTGTGCCCCGGCAGCCCTACCTACAGGACAAAGGATGCTGTCACGGTGCTTACATTCTTTTTTTTATAAATATTTGTAAATAGTATCTTTAGAAGCCACAAAGATGTCTGTTTCTGGTGGAGGCTTTATTATTATTCATGGAAGATCTAAGGCTAGGTAGCCACCTTGATGTTTTTTTCAAGGGCTGACAAAATTCAAACAAAAGACTTCCAGTTGCCTACAGTGTTTCTCCATGCAGTGCCAAGAGACATAATATGCAGGGACTGTGCTGTCCTAAGGATAGCTAATACTGCGTATTCCATAGATGTCTTTAAAGAAAAGGTATCTGAGGTTTCAGAGGGAGAGGATGAGATGGGCTGAGCGATGTGGTGAGGCTAAAAGTACAGAGATTGTTCAAAATCAGCTATAAGGACAATACTAAGATTCTACTTTACTACAGTTTAACAACCTCAGCGTAACTTGTTGGATACAGCAGGCCCTTTCCCTCTCTCAGTCTCTGCAGTGAATTCCCAATTAGAGCTTTTATTGGATAAAACCAGCAAGAACAGTATTGAGGTCTTCAATTTCCTACCATCTTTTGTAAGGGACATAAACTGACATTCTGCTGCACTCTGGAGCAGAGAAGGCCCACTTTGTTCTTCATAATGTCATTAGTGCAACAGAAAGGATCAATCCACATAACCATGACACAGGGATTTCACACACAGATACTGAACTTGAAAGGATATTGATCGTTTGTGACATTAGCAACTTAGTGCTTGTTGCAGCACCTGGCTCTGCTGTGTTGAGCACCTACCGTTACAGTTGCCTCAAATACTTAAACAGAGATCAGGCCCTAAAATAAAACAGAAACCCCACTGTGCTGTCCCAGTCAGCCTCTGTTCTGTCCTTAGAAATGAGCTGGCTCATTCCTTCTCAAATTATGTGTTCTCACTTCTCCCTGTTGAAAACTTTTCCATTGTGAACTCAGACAATTAGTTTAAAATTTCTTTTCTGCCCAGCAATGACCTGTTATGCACAATCTGGCTGTAGCATGGGCAGAAAGATCTCTCTGGAACAGCAAAGGTAATTTGATTTTCTCACCCAATCCCGTATATTTTTTAGCAAGGGGGAGGGGGGGGGGGAATAGAAAGAAAACTATTTATTCAGGCTTTTGCATTGTGTTATCAATATAACAGGGGCCCTGGAAATCTTAACTTCTGAGAGGTTTGCCAAAAGTATCCTTAAAGAAAACAGTGAAAGAACTAATTATCTTCTACCATTCTGGAAATAGAGAGGCTCTGTGTTGCAGTAATATGGCATCCCTATAGACCTGGAGATAATAGTATTTATAGTAATAAAATCTAGTTCTTATTTGGCATTTTTTCTGACTTGGGGTCTTAAGTATTTCACTAACCGAGTCTCTCAATTTATCTCCATTTTGCAGATGGAATAAGTGAGATACGGGCTGTAAGCTGCCTGCAAAGGATTACCCCAAACACTAGCAGAAGGGCCAGAATCAGAATTTGAGACTTGTGGGCATTACCCTTTTTACAGAGCAGGAAGCCATGCTGCCCCTGCAAGAGCACCGACACCACCGTGTGAGAGCACCAAATGATAGGGGAGATTTCTCTGGGGTGGATTTTGGACAAGCACTCTGCTCTCCCTCCAGTCAGCCACAGTTCTGCTATGGGAGTCAGAGGGAGCTGAGTTTTAGATCATGAGGGTTTTTTTAAGAAACCCCCATCTTTAGTACATCTTATTTGTAGCAGCACCTATTATTAGGGTACCTGTTTGCGTTATTCAGCGTGAGTGAGTCCCACATGATTACATCTCTGCAGCCAGAAGCCCCTTCTAAACACCGTTTTGGGATGAAGTAGCTGCTCTGCAGGCTGTTAGAGCCTCCACACTTAGAGATAATACACCAAACCTATTATACCAGCAACTTACAGCTTACTTACAGAGCAATAATTTTCTTGTATAAATAATCAGTCAAGATTTGGTCTGTCCAGTTGTTGTCCTGCTTCCAAAAGGGCAGATGGTTAGGTTCCGAGTGCCTTAGGTTTTTCTCCTGGCTGCATAGTGGCCTGAATCTTCACTAATATGGGAAGCCCAGAGCCCCGGTGGAGTACCAGCTAGCAAGTTTCAAAATGCTGGACAGAGGAAGACCTTTGAAGCTCTTAAACATCTTATCTCCTACTGACAATGTCCAGTACATCCCTTCCTCTCTGCCAAAAAGAAGAAGTCCCACTGCATCCTTTAAAAACAGGGTTAACAGAAGCATTCAATGCAAAATAATTGCTACTAATAAGTAACTGCCTCCCTTTTATTCACTGTAATTTGAAAAGCTGCAGCCTTATTTTCAGTCTTGAAGGAGGTAATTTTTAAATTACTTCTATGCTGACATTTTGCATTTTAAGGCTAATTATATATGGAAAGGAGAATGGCTGTATCAGATTGAATTGAGTTGAACTCTAGCTAGCCCAAGATCCTGTAACCAAAAAGTGACTAAAACCAGATACCTAGAGAAGAGCATCAGAAAAGGGCAACTTCACACTAATATATGGTCAGCATAGTTATGTTTTCCAGCAATCTGCAATTCAGATACTATCTGAAGCAGAAATGATGCTGTGTTTAAGTCCTGTCAAGAAAAAGGGAGGGTCAGTTGAGGAGACATTGGGTCTAGGTCTAATGCAGTCACATGGCTAGTACATTCTTTTTTTTGATGCCATATTGCTTTCTGTTTAATTCACTTTTTTTTTTTGCAGTTCACATAACTTTGTGAATTATTTTTCAAAAAGCCTGTTCTTGCTACTTGGCCACAGTAGAGAATTTTTATTACAGCATGAAGAATTTGTCTGATCTGGTGTCACCTAATTTCTCCCTTTCGCCATGTGTCTACCTACTAGCACTGTTTTCAAAAGATGCCAAAATCAAATTCTGTATGTTTCATGTTTAAATTGTTATCAGACATCTCTTGAAAAGGACAAATCCTAATGTGAAACAAACATCTTCCTTTATTATAAGTTCTTATCAGTATGTTCAGGTTATTTTCAGGGGAAACACTTGAATGTTTTGCCAATTATGTACTATAATCTGGAATACTACAGGGGCTCCTCCATTTTATTCTTTATAGCAAGGCCTACAACTGCTTCTCCAAATTGCTGAACAACTAATCCACTAAAATTGGGAGAGTATGTTAAAGTTAATGGTATGCTATATGATTAACTTCCTGACTTATCTGACCAAAACCAGAGTCTAGTGGTAGTGTGTCCCCTATCTAAACAATCTCATTAGACTAGTGGCAGTCCTTGGAGGAAAATTTTCCTTCAGCTTACATCGGTAGGAGTGGTATGTATTACAAGCTTGAAGTTAACAAGGAAATGGAACTATATTTACAACATAGAAGTTACAATTCTGATTCTCAGCAAGTTAATTTATTGTGATTTTGGGTAATAAATTGGGCTCATACAGCATTCTGGTTAAGTTTTCTGTTACATACTCCAGCAGGCTAGTATATCGGTATGCATCATTACTTATATAGTACCAACAAATAAAATTTCACTAAAGCGAAAAACAGCTGTAAATCCTGAATGATGAAAGTCTAAAGCAGACAAACATGTGACAAGACACTGGACCAAAGACTTGGCATCAGGAATAGGCGGGGAGTTACTCTAGAACATGAAGAAAGAATAGCTTTGAAGAAGTAGATTTTCAAGGTCATGAAAGAGTGTATTTTGGAGAGCCTCAGAAAGCAATTATTGCTGGGAATTTGGATTTGGATTGCTCTGAAAGAGCTTGTGTGGCAGCATACCTAAATGAGAAAATGAGAGTTTCATTAATGCTAAAGAAACATTGTCTGTTCTAATGTATATACAGAAAGGCTGTATCCCATTTGTGCTATTGCTGTCCTAAATCAACCGAAGTCACCAAGGAACTAAGGCATATAGTGAGTTGGTTCTGTCTAATTTGATGGCAACCCCACTGTTCCTTTGCCACTAGAGATGTTATCTCAGGCTTTAGTCCATATTTAAAATGCATGTGTATCTTTCTCAGCATTTTGTTACATGAAAATCTCCCCTATATCCACTCAGTGAAAGTAATTTATAGTGCAATGTGAGTTCTCACATATTTCTTTATTGCACCTCCTAAGACACGTGGCACAGGAGGCGAGAAGTGAAAATGACTGCACTAATATGGCTTAGCACCTCAAGGCAGCTATGGGAGCTGAAACATCCTCTGGTATTAATAAGAGGCTTTGTTTTTCTACCTTATGGTGCTCTGTACAACCATGCTGCTGCTTAGCAGCACAGTGAAACTAAATATAGTGGGACCACCATGACAAATCTCATGCTGCTGGTATGAGACTGAGAGGCTTGTCCCTGTCTCCCACTCCCCAGCCTCAGCTTCTGCAGCTCCTTCCTTTGCCACACAGCGTGTCTCCTGCCTTGGCTGCACATGGGATGCTGAGCTCTGAACCCAGGGAGAAATGCTGATGTGCTGAGCTGTGCGTCCCAGCGGGGTCCCTCAGCCCCATCTCCCCTAAGCCCTGCTCCTATTACGTGGCCCTGCACACGCAGTGGCACTGCAGCATATGGGCACTTGGGTCTGCGATATAGAGTAACTTGAGAACAACAGTGAGAGGCCGAGGCAGAGTCCACTCTGGTCCCTTTATTTTGACAATGACTTCGCATTTCTCCTGTTTTCCTCTCAGATTCACCACCATCCTAGGAAGAGTAAAGTCCCTTTCCAGGACAGTCATAATCTTCTCTAAGATTCATTCATTTTTCTGCTTTAGAGGATGTTATTTTCCCTGCCACAGGGATCCTCCCAGGCTGCCTGGTCATTGGACTCTGTATGAAGGACTTAGAGACTTCCTGCTGCTACAGCTCAGGAAGACTAATGCCCTCCCGACAACTGAAAATGTTAAAAACACAAATGCAATTATTCTTTCAGTCCTCATTTGGGTGCTTTGATTTCAAAAATATTATTTTCATAGCTGCCTTTTTAATATTACTCATTACCTTCCCGTCTGCTTTGCACATTGTTTTCCTTCTTACTTAAGATGTATTGCCTACACTGGGAGAAGTTGTGAGGCCAATGGTTTGAGAACAAGGCCAGATGGCAGGAGTTCCCACATCTACCATCCAGCTTGCCACTGATATTATGTGTGGCCTTGGGCAAATTGTCTAGTAGCACTGCATATCAGGTCCCCTACACATTTGTAAAAGGAGCAGGAGCAATAAGACCTACCCTATGGTAATATTCTGACTGTGTCTCAAACATTGAATGGAGCATACAGTGCCCAGCGCTTTGCAGGAGCTAAGTGCTTTTGGCAGTGGCAATAACAGAAAGTGGGACCCTGACGTCCCACAATATCACCGCCTTACTGGGTCAGTTGTATTTGCACACTCCAGCAGACCCATCCTCCTCTGTGTTGTCAGCGGATTTAATCTGAAAATGTAACATGGAAAAGAGGGTGTAAGAAGAAAGTGGAGTAATTAGGGGGTAAGGAGAATGCTGGCCGACTTCTTACCAGCATCAGTCTCCCTAGAGGAAATCAAAGAAACATGAGTTTTGCAGACACTAGCCTCTTTAGTTTAAACGCCTTCTGTGGTAAGCTTGATTACAGCTGTTGTTGGATACCTGTGCTTAGGCTTCACATAATTTTTTCCAGTGGAATAATTCTGTAAGTATAAAATTAGAAATGTTTGTTATTTTTCTTGGAAGATTTTTTTTTTCATAATAATAACCTAAAAAGTTTTCTAACTGCAACATAACCAGAAGCCAGATTGGTCTGTACAGTCCTGCTAAATTTTTTTCACTGAAGTTGCCTCCAAACATGAAGAGGGGGGCGGACGTGGTCAGTGTTTGGCAAGTTCTGCCAAGCGAGTGTCTACTGCTCGAACACAGCAGGTTTTTAACCTGAAGCACAGTTTTCCATTGTGTATTATCCCAAAGCTCAAGTGACTCACAGAAATGAGCAGGTCATTTTACACATAGAGAACTAGTATGCAAAGATTATTGAGTAAGGCACTTTCTTTTTTATCGTCAATTAAAAAAGTGTATTCTTCCTTTTTGTTGTAAATTGTTCCACAGCACTCAGATCTGTATAGCTGCTAACTAAAAGACACTGAGTAAATTTAAGTTTCTCAGCACAAGGATGGCTCAAAGATTAGTTTTACAGCTGAACTATTTTCTGAAAGAACTAGTCAGCCATTCCCCAGCAGTATACATTGCAGTCCACGAAGGTTTATTAAAACATGCAACCTTTTTAAAAATGGTAACTTGCTATTTCTACTTGAAACTAAAGAAGTTATGAATATTTATAGGTGAATTTTTTTTTAAGGAGGATTTCCTTCAAACATGATTATCAGAAAAATAGTTTAATGAAACGTTTTCTGTTGTTACATGTTATTCGTGCAAAGCAATGTGTTATGATTGGTTTTATTTAACATCGATCAGAAGGATGAGCCAGGGAATTCTCCTTGATAGCTTTCCTATGGGCTGTTTGCTCAGGTGTAGGAAAAGCAGTGCTGATGTTTCAAAACCACAATTCCCTAACTGCTTCACAAAGAACCAACAAAACAATAGTTACATCGGGCCTTATTCTCCTGTAGAAGCACCTGTATTTAAAATCCACTCTGTGTGTTATTGCTGTGGTGAAGCCGGGAGAATTATTATTGGCAACACATTCAAGCCTTAGATGCCTAGACTTAAGCATCTAAATATGTGGCTTGATTTTCGAAGTACTGGACACGCGCGCACATGCACACAGACACACACACATTTTATTGAAGTCAGCTGGAGAAGCTATGTCATAAACATTTTTGAAAATCAGTCCACTTATTTAACTGTCTAAATATGGATTTATGAGCCTGAGTTCAGACACACCCAAGTCTAGTTGTAGGCTCTCACGGATACAAGTATATTGTCCCAGTACTGCGTGTCCTACACACTTCAGACTGACTAATTTTTAAGTCCCATTCCAGAGCCACACGTCTTAAAGTTAGGCTGGATGAAAAGAAAGTTGTTTGGGAGAATTATTTCCATAAATTAAGACCAGGGATTATTATTATTATTTTAATTCTAGGAGGGAAAGGATATTACCCTTCCTCTGCAGTAACTGGAACCTAATATTGTAGCCCTACTGGTAGCTTGTGACAATTAGAAAATCAGACTAATTTATTGCCCAGTTTTCTCTTTTGCTTCTTTTAAATGTTACAGTGCTTGCTGAAATCAGTGGGGCATCTTGTGATTATCACTTATAAAGAGCAAGGGGATCCCCAGATAGCCCTTGCTGTGCCACTGCAGCATTGTAATTACACACTGCTTTCTACTCAGCTTTGGGACAAAAATGCGACCGTACCCCAGGGACATTAAAATTGAGCGCTGAAACCCATTTTACTAAAATTTTCGTGTGAAAGCTGATGTTGACAAGGTGCAATTCTGTCGATTAGCGCACAAGCAGGTGTTTGTCTACAGTGCGAGTTCATGCAGACCTTGGGAGGGCAGAGCTTTCACAGTGCCACAGAGGTTTGCTTTCAGACCTTCCCTTGTGTCATAAAATCTGCATCATAGAATTTGCATCAGAAAAGTGTAGAAAACTATTTCAATTGCTGCACATCTCTCATACAGTTCAAGTATACTCAGTGAACTGTTTGTATCCCAGCTACAGGAAAAAAATGACAGAATTGACCTGAAAAAGAATTCTTGGAGTCCTGGTTTGTTTGGTTTTTAGCTTCGAGGCTTTTTTCCTTCATCTAGCATGCTCATTCCGTTCACCAAGCATTGGTGTGAAGCATTTCCTTTACTGGTAACTTGACTTTGTCCTCCAAACCTGCCCAGTACAGAACAAATTCAATTTCTTCTTCTCCCTCAGTGGAAGGATCTGTGTGTTCTCAAAAACTAGCATAGTTCCTAGTCAAAGGTGGTCCAGAAAACATACATGCACAAACAGATTTGTTTGTTTTGATTTAGTAAGATATTTTATGGTTTAGTTTACTCTCTCAGGTACCCTTAGACCACCTTTTCTCTTACCCTTTCCGTAATAGAGTATCACCAGCAAGGCTGCTGGAGTAAAACAAAACAACTCAGTGGGAGGTAAGAGCATTCAGCCATGTAAAACCTAACATTATTTTGATTCCTAACATTATCTCTTAGAAAACAATTTCTAAAACAATTGCCTCTGAGTTGGAAAATACACAAAGACTATTTTAATAAAATCTGATAGCAAGGTCAGTTGAAAGATACAAAGTCATCCTGGAGAAGCATAACTATCTCTTTTCTCCTTTAATATTACAAAGCTATAAATGAATCTTTATAGAGTACAAATCTGTTATTTGGGATGGTATTAGTCTAGGTTTGTACTAATTGATGGAACAGAATCATGCACTTGATGTTTCAAGGAACCAAGCACAAATTCAGCTGTCATGACTAATTCAGCAGAAGTTTGTTTGTTCCTTCCTTTTCTTTTCTCTCTCCCCTTACCACAGAGAAGCTGTTCAACGCAGAGGGCACTGCAGGGCTGAAGCCAGCTGGACTACAACTTTTGATCAGATCTGAAATAGTTCTTCCACCCCTCAAGCAACTTTGTTTCCTCTGCCTTTTCAGCACATAATTTATAAAGCATGGTCTAAAATTACCTGAGTGCTGAAAAAATAAGAGCTAAAATGCAAACTAAAGAAAGATTTCCAATGTTTTTCCACACAGAAAAACTTCTAAGTGAATATCAACAGTGTTTCATGGGCAAGGTCCTCAAAATGTCT
This sequence comes from Ibidorhyncha struthersii, assembly GCA_013398815.1. NCBI lineage: Eukaryota > Metazoa > Chordata > Aves > Charadriiformes > Charadriidae > Ibidorhyncha > Ibidorhyncha struthersii. The sequence continues at coordinate 926,445 of VZSZ01007856.1, read as the reverse complement.
TCATTTCTTCATAAAAGAGTTTAGGTACTGTCATCAATTCTATTTTTGTTTCTCAGAATTCCCAGAAGCATTTAATATAGAACTTCCATTGATATTCATTTTGCCCCACTGCAGGATGGGTTTCCCTGCTATTATTTCTATTGCCTAGTTTTATCTTTCTAATCCTCTTCTGCAGTACCTCACTTCCTAGATGCTCCTACCAACTACATAAACAATGAGTGACAGACTAAGTGGAGGCAGATTAGTAGCTGCTCTATTCTCAGAAAAGAAATGGCAGGAGAAACTAAATTTAGCTCTGAGAATAATAGAAGTAGACAAATAAGAAAGGAACGATTTCAAGTGAAGAGTGAAATGTGCATGCCAAGACCACAAAGGAAAACTGGGATTTTTTTTCTCCAGACGCACAGCAACAAAAGCTTCAGTCAATGGCAGCAGGAGATTCCCAGTTCACTTAAACAGCAATAGTGTCAGGGCCCAACTTTCTGGACAAAATGTCACAACAGTGTAAAAAGTTGCTTTTCACAAGTAGACAAATTATTCCTCTCTCACAGATCTTAATACTCTTGAAAACAAACGGTGAGAGAGCAAGTTATAATATCAAATAAAGGGACTAGGGCATAGGCAGGTGCAAGATTTTTGGCTGGCTGGCTAATAATGACTCTTTTCTTCTCGATGTACGCATGTCCTATCCTTTATCTTCCAACGGTGATTTGGCTACCTCCTTTTTGCCTGCATCAGTTCACTCTCCATTCAGTGTCATCACCCTGCTACTTCCTTACCGTTATCCTGTCTTGTCCACAAGAATATTGAGATATTAAGTATGCCATCTGCTTAGCTCCTTGCTCAGAAAGCCAGAGGTCTTCAAGAAAGTAAGGTGGCCTGTACAGGGAGTGTACTCCTGTACTCCACAGTGAAGAGGTAAAGGGGGAGAAGTGAACTTGACAGAGTGATGCTGATGGCACACTGCAAGCAGTACAGGAAACCAAGGTTGATACAATCAGACAGAAGCATGAGTATGTGCAGAGTATGAAATTCAAATTACTTTGATTTTTTTCACTCATGCAAACAATTAATGTATTGGTGTAAGGTTACCTCTAGTACTTTCCATCACACAAACAGGCTGTCTCACAGTCTGGGAATGATCTGGGAATCATCTGAAAAGTAGATCATTTGAAATAATTGTGCCAACCCTGGACAGTGAAGCAATAAGAAAATTTAGATTTGTGAGGAAGGGAGGGTTTTGAGCTAGTCACACTATAAAAAGATACTAAACAATGACCAAAAAATGCAAAAAAAAATGGAGATTGTGTCACAAGATGAGATGTAAGAAAGGCCATTTGAGGTAAGAAACAAATCAACATGTTTCTGAGATCTGGAAGGGTACAATGAGCAAAGTATGTTGCTGTTTTAACCACAGCAGGATTTTCAGTCTCTGCCTACCTTCATCAATAAGGATCCCATTAAAATGAAAGAAAGTTTCACATCAGATGTTTTTGGCAGCAGGACAAAGGTTATTCAGGCATAGGGACCTGTGGGTCATGTGCAGTACAAAGCCATTTATGACATCAGCAAGAAAGAGATTTTGTTGTAGTGGTTTTCTCATTGATTGCTCTCAAAAAAAAATTACAAAATTGAGTATAACTTTTATTTAGAGAGTAACACATACATGCACACATTCACACTGTGTGAAGAGGTCTTGGACCGATGCGGTGTAACGCAGGATTTGGGGCGCAAGGTTGCTTACATGTTTGCATGTTCACTAGTAGGAGAAGTAGAATTGGTAATATATGCCCCACTTATGGACACACCACCTTTGGTACAAACAGGGCAAAAGAACATTCCTTCTCCAAAAAGCCTTAAAGCTTTGATTTTTGCCCAGTTATAATATAGAGTTTTTTTGAACACATTTGAAGTTGGACAAGGTAAAGCCTGTTTCTCACAAGCTTAGCAGCTTGAGTTTTTTAAAGGGGCCTTGTACAGAGTGTTTATGTGAATTTACCCTACTTCACTCCCCTCTTATACAGTGATGTGGGAGAAAGATGCTTCTCACCATCATTAAAAACTAGGCACATAAAACTAACTGCCTGCCCATGTGCATAGAACAATATGCTCTGATTTCTCTCCTCATCTAATCTCCCCTGAATCCCCAGAAGCACACTTCAGCATTGTCCTTTTCTTCTTCATTATTTTCTAACAAGTACAGTTACCAAAGTCTGATCTTCAGCAATGTAAGATTGATTTGAATCCTGAATGCAAATATGGGTGAATTTAAGTCATTTTTCTTGTATACGTGAAGAAAATTAGAGACCTTTAAACTATATATAACAATAGACCAAGTAAGCCTGTATTGTTTTACTGAACGACCTCATGTAGATCATGCTAAAACTTCTGGATCCATTCTTGTATGAATTTGGTTTTCCAAAGAACAGCTGTTTACCTGAACTGCTCTTATCCAGAGGCTTTAACTCATACAGTGCTTGGTCCTTTTCAGAAGTCATTAAAAAGCATATGCATATGAAGTTTCCTTAGTTTCCATAGTAGTAGCAACCAAAAATCTTACAAATTGCAAAGCGCACCAGCTTCTCTCTGTCTTTGCCAAATTCAGAGAGGGTTCACCACTCTTCCCATATTTTTTTCAGCATCTCTGGACTGATGTCATCATGTGAGATGGTAGCAAGGAAACAATTTTCTCTATCCCATACTGCAGCCTAGCATGGTAGGGTTGAGGTGAGATGTATTTAGGTCCCTTTTAACACCGGAACTTCATCTGCCCTTGGGAATAATTTAGTAAAGGGATTTGCTTGATTTGTTTCCATGAAATGGAGTGCTTCAAGGATCAAATTCTTTTGGGGGAACAGTGATGCCAATCTTCAGCATAGACCTTGCAGTAGATTGGATGCAATCAGATGTGTGGCAAAGGGATGTTGTTGTGCACACCAGCCGAGAGTATATCTACTTGTCAGATGAAAAGAGGCCTTTGTCCTTCCGTGTGTGCTTTATCAGTAAAAGAACAGTTGATATTGTTGAAGCCATATGAAAATGTGAAGTTACTGCCTGTAAAATGTCAAGGTTAATGCCCGTTTGAGAGGACACCAGAAAATCCATATGTTTCAGTATCAGGCTGCATACAAATTTGTTGCCAAATTTCTAAAACACATTGCTGATGTTTTTTTGTCAGCTGTGAATCCTGTAGATACAGAATTACATCCTGGCCCCACTGAAGTTGGAATTTGGGAGTTTTTGTCATTTACTTAAAGACTGAGCCATAGCACCAGTGATTCACAACTTACATGGGGTTTTGAGATAGCACAAAAGTCATGCTCACAACAGAAATACAGTTCTGTCCCACCTCTGCTCCTTATTCAGCTTCTCCTGCAGTGCAGCCTTATACAATCCCTAGTTGTACATCTTCCTGCGCTTCTTCTTGCAGGAATTTTTGTGTGCTTTAATGGTGTCAGGCAAAGAGCTCTGAAACCCATTCTCCTTTGACTTATCATTGTTCTAGAAGAGTATATCTATGTAAGCATGAACAGAATTTATCCTTATTTACAGGTGATGAGGCCTAGTAGATAAACTACACTTGAGTTACATCGCACTCCAGTAAAGCCAGTGGAGTTGCATCAGTGCAGCCGAGGAATGAGTGTTCATTTATCATTCCAGCACGGGCTGCCTCCAGTCATTGTTTTCATCTGCTGCTGCCTCTGAGCCACCAGCTCTTTCTGCCTGAGAATGTTTGAATCCTTTGTTTTCCTCACCACCTAAACTGTATCCAATGGGCAACATATTTTCCCTCAGATATTTAATATTGATTAGGTAACTGAATTTAAATTTTAGAACTATGAAAGTTTGGAAACATCTGCAGACATTGAATAAAGTCTGTTTTCTCTTCCACAGTCTGCGAACAGCTGGAATCCTCAGCCTGAAAAGCCTTCTTTGTTTCCCAGGTTTCCATTACACATTTTTGTACCACACATGCAAACTGTCCAGGCCTGCGAAGGAGGGACAATTCTTATTTTTGTTTGCCATTTTCCATTCTGTGCTCTTCAGACCTCTCCTTCTCCAATAAATGTTAAGTTGTTAAAAACATTCCTATTTTTCCCTCTGCAGCTATATTTTTAGTACATATACTGGGCCAAAGTTTGGTTTTGCACCAAATTTAATCCTGTCACACACAATTAACTTCAGCAGGGTTTCTCTAGATTTGTATTGAGGCATGACACAAAATTACTTGTTGTTAATCTCTCCCGCAGAAGCTGTAGAACAAATAGGGCATGTATTAACCATTGTACCCGCTAATAATTTTATCAGTAGCATTGGTTAAGAGCCGTATGTTCCTTTTTTCCCCTCATATGTGTAAACATAAAGTATGTTAGTAGAAGATTTATAGACCTTACTCTGCAACTGAGCATAGTTCTCATCTTGATATACGACTTCACTGATGTTCCTCTAATTTTCCATGATTAGGCCTATCAAAAACTGGTCTTTAATAGCATTCTGGGTATGTTGTTAGTGTATGAAATTCTTCTGTAATTAAAATGTGACATAGATAACATTTGCTTTTGAGTATTCATCAGTAGTCTGACCCTAAATCCTTGGAATAATAACAGTGTCTGGTCAATGTCTGTCTTATTTTGTTCAAGGTAACCAAATTCTTTTCAACCTGTAGTACTTGGTTAAGGAATCATCGACTATAGATAGCCGTGTCAATGAAACTGAGTGATCCCCACTTCCTAGAGTTATATGACAATATTTTCAAACCTGGTACTAAAATCAAAAGATCAAGTTACAATATGTAGATATACTTTCTCCTTGCAATTCTACACTCATAGAAAAAGAGGACTGTAGAAGGTTGTTTAGTCTACTCTACCAAAGGCAGGATGAACTGTACTGTACTGTACTGTACTGTACTATACTATACTATACTATACTATACTATACTATACTATACTTTTAGCTATTCTGACACAAAAAAATCCATTTTGATACTAAGAATGTTCCATGAAAACTCTGTTCTTTCCCATGCCATGTGTTCCAGGCTGAAATAACTTGAAGCTTTGGAAACTTTTCCTGTGTCTTCTCTGAATCTCCATCTTTTTTTCCTGCCATAGTGCACTGTGGAGAGCAGCATGTATGTCACCTCTGCAACAACTGCTTGCTTTCTGGAGATTGTGCTTTCAAAACATTTTTTAATAGACAGATAAAAAGGTTGTGATAATCAAGGCATTTTGACTGAAATGCAGAGCAACCTGGATTCAAAGAACTTCCCTTTGGTGACTGTGTCTGTTGATACTTGAAAAGACCCGGTCAGCCTTCTGCACGATCTGGAGAAGTTACCAACTCTAGATTGACTAGAAGGAGTTTTTTTAAAGTGTACACAAATCAGGATCACATGGACAGCAATGTGCAAAACTGGTATTGAAAACTGCCTTAAAATCATGCATCTGATTAACAGAGAGGGAGATCAAAAGTAGTGCTACACCAAGGGATATTGATTATCTAAGGTATGTCAATTTTTTTGGAATGTCACTACCAGAATAAAAACTAGAATAGTATATACTAATGGCCAAACTAGTTAAAAGACAAGTTTTCTAGATCTTAAATCTACTTCCACTGAGGTCCCAGGTTAAGGACAGGGTCCTGAGTTTTTTTTATCAGTGTGGAACTAACTTTTGCAGAAACATGGTGCCACTAAATCCTCACCTTTCAAGCTGTGTACAGAATCCCTTAATGGAACTGACTGCTCATAGAATAAGTTCAAGCACAGATTTTAAAAGCAAAGCTGCTTCATTATTATTAAGTGGATATATCATATTAACATCACATTTGTCCTGTCCTTTCACGAGTATGAGATACCTTACTTCAAAGTAACCTTTTCAAAGACTCCTGTGTTAGCTATTTACACCAATTTAATTTCCTAAAACTTCCTCCTCTTATTTCTAGGTATTCTGTCCCCTCTACCTCTTTACATTGACAGTATTTTTCTTGGTCATAAACAGAAATGTGACATTTCTGGATTTTATTTTATTCCAGTCAAGACAAGAAGAACACAGGAGCTCAAATAAATTATAACTCTGAATAATACTAGTTATAAAAGAACGCCAAAGCTTCTTGGCGACCACATTTGTGAGCCAGAGCCAGAGAACCAGAAACTAATGTCTAGTAAAAGATGTCAGATTGAATTCTTGCTGCCAATGCCTGGCAAGAAAAGTCTGCTCAATAGATATTTTACCTCATATGACCCAGTTGGCACTCGGAGCAAGGATGCCTAATCATTGGAAAGATAGTGCAGGTAAATTATCAGAAAAGCATGTAGTACTTCCCATACATCCCATTTCTTGCATACTATTGTTCTCTGGATTTTAACACTTGGCATTTCTCCATAACACTACTGTCAGGGGCTTATAGGAACCCCAGTCTGCTTAAAATAGTGAAATATTTGGGATTTGACTCATTGCTGGCAGTGGATGCTAGCCCAGTGGATTCAAGAGAGCTTCTGCTCTTCTTCACTGACACTATATCTCTCTGACTTTATTTTCGTAAGGGAATAAAATGTAAAGTCCCTATATTTCTGTGAAAAGAGTAAACTTTATTTCCCTTTGGCTTCCCCACTTCCAAATGAGACACCTTTTTCCTGGTTTGCTATCTCCTGAAAGCAATTTAAATTCAACAGACTCTTGAGGAGACTTCTTTCTGTCTCCCCAAAGCCACAGGTACCTGGGGAAGAAAGCGGTTTAATTTGCTGCTCTGGTTGAGCAGGTGGTGTGTAACGATATTCCTTTAAGGAAAAAAGGCCAGGGAAGGATGCTAGCCCACCTTTTGTAAATAGAAACACGGCTGATCACTCTCACGATAGCCAGGCAATGCAGGAGTGACACTGTTGTGTTTTAATGGATGTCTGCAAAGATGATGTACTCTTTGCCTGGTAATTGTGCCCCCTGCTTCCAGTGGCGATGCTGAATATTGCCACCCAAGGATCAGAGAGTGGGACCTGCCTGGGGCTGGCTGCTTCTGGCCATGGAGAAAGTCAAGGGAGCTGGAATATAGTTTCCTACTCTGACCCTGTTGCCATAGAAAAGGGTTGGATAGAGATGGCAGTTTAGACATGAATAAGCCTCAAAGCACAGCATAAGCTGCAAGTGTATGTCTTTCATTGCCCAGCGTGGGCACACCAAGCAGTAGGTCCATGGCCACATTGTCATCTCCCAACACATCATTAACCTAGGCAACTGCCTATGTGGCCTATACCACAGCCAGCTCTGAAGCTGAGCAATCAGAGCCATACATTGAATTGTACAGTGTTATTTTAGAGCATCAGAACACATGACTTCTGTCAAATACATGAAGCAGAGCTAGCCACATGTCAGCTCGTGTTCCAGAAAGCTGGGAGATCGTGTGCTAGATTTTGGTGGCCTATTGGAGCTATTGTTGCTCAGCCCAGGAGCAGCCTTGAGTAGGTCCTCACTTGTACTGACTGTGATGGAATGGCATGAGAGCAAAAATGGCCAGCAAGTTTACCTGATTAGTGGCTAGCTGGCAGTAAGAGGAGCTTGTATCCCAGAACTGTGACACCAGCATCAAAGCGACATCTCTGAGAGTATGCCTTAGATGGTCCAATAAATTAGAGACAGTATTTTTAAAATGTCATTTCCCTCAGGCTATATAGAACCTATTTGGTGCACCATAAGCTTAGCATGCACAAACTGTTATATCTTGGCAAACACGTGCTCCCCTAAAAAGTCTGGAAACAAACTAAGTCCCACCTTCACTACTTACTCCCGAATGGATCTCCATCAGGCACTCCATAACCTTGAGAGCTTGATCCTAGTGAGGCCAATCAGTTGCAGTTGGCCATTTTTAAAAAGCAGATACAAGCACATCTGTCTCACCCTACTTGACAAAAGAAGGGAAATAAAGTGCAAAGAAAAATTCCTGGACCCTTGGTAAAGGAACAAGACAAGCAGGTTGAAATTTATGCCTACTTACCATAGAAGGCCCAAATAATGTGAACGCCACCTGAATTTCCTGAATAGCATTTCATTAACATTCTGAAACGGCTCTACAAAGCCAAGAGATCAAATCAATGCAAGAAAAGCATGCCCAAAATGAAGCAGAATTCAAGTTTGACCAGTTAACGCTTACTGGCAAAATGTTGATCAGGACCATGCTGCTTAGTGCTTGCATTGGTCAGCAGGGTGCCATTCAGGAGATCGTTTATCTGTGATGCCCAAAATGTGCTCTGCTTTGGTATCAGCAGCTTCTGTGGTCATCAGGGAGGCCAGTCCACATTAGGGCTCCCCAGCACGTTTAGTCCAGCTGGCTGGAGACATGCCATTTTTAAAAAAAACATTGTTTTCAGTGGTGCTTGCAGTGTTCACTCCTGACAAGACTTCTGACTGACTATGCAACTCCCAGATAGCAAAGACGCAATTTTCAGTATATAAAATCTGATGAATAAGCTGTCCCCTGGGGCTTGGCAGGACTTACTAACTGCCTGAGATCTGCTGTAACTTTCTCCACTTGGCCTAAAGTCTCTGATATGGGATGCCTGAAAGTTACACAACTAAAAGCCATCTTTAACCACTCAAAAGAGCAGACTTGTTTTAGAGACTCTGAAAACTAGAATTCCAGCAGGAGCATATGGGAACGGTTGCCGTGAAAATCAGGCCATTGTCATAAATGAATGCTTTAGGCACACAAGTCTGGAAAAAAAAGGGCAATAAACTGAACGGTATCATTGGTGAATGACCCGCCAGTGGCACTCAGTTGAAAGCTTGGAGATAGCAGTTTGGATTTCATTCATTAAGATTTGCATGCAACTATTTTTCCCATCTGCTCTTAAGGAACATTACGGAATGACAGTGAGAACTTTTTTTTAGCTCGGTTCTGTGCTTTGAGTGCATTTTTTACAAAGCATGTGTTTGGCTAATAGCTGCAATTTCATCTAAGCGGCCTCTGATGACATGTGTTTTTGAAACAGATGCTTGTGCTGACGGAGTGACATGTTGCAGGGTTAAGTGGGCCCTCCAAGACATAGCTCTGACTGCCTGCTGCTGGGGTCACTAAACTACCTCAGTGGTTTTATTTTAGCTCCCTGAATGACACCCCTTCTGATGGTTTTAGCCTTCAGCCACATTCTTTTGTTTCCTAAGAGACTTTTCCTGACTTTACCATACATGCAAAGGACAGTGTTCTAACAATGCAGTCCTGACTAGTTTTCTTTTTTTCAGAGGCATTATAATTAACCATATCCATGGGTTACACGTTGGTCCGCCTGCCAAAAACCAACACACATACAAATTGTTAGTCAATTTTTTACAAGCCGGAGTGATCTCCTAGTTTGCAGCCATCTCTCATGAAGAGATGCGTACATCTCCATTCAGCACTTAAAAAAGCTTGCAAGAGAAGAGCAGTCCAGCTGCTTACTCAAAGTGTCCAGGGACTGGTTGTTCAACTCAGAGTTTATCAAGGCCATATTCTTATGTTTCTTGCTTTGTTGTTTCATCTCTCAATGCTTCAGATCTCTCTCTGTATAATGAGAATGCTACAGCCTCCCTTATCTTACAGTCTGTTGTTTTAAGGTGTAACTTTTCAAGGACTCGCAGGCACTTTAATAATATGGCAGGAAGTACCACAATTTTACTCCTGTCTACGAACTGGTCTGTCTACGCTTATGTATCTTCCATTTTTAAGCAAATTTGCCCCTACAGAGTCAAAAGAGTAATTCAGAATCAGCAGTTGTATCCCTCCAAGGCTTCAAGGAAACCTCACTATTTGCCCTGAAGGAATTTGTCTATTCCTCTTCAAGTTCACTTTTCAGGTTGTGTTGTATAAGAATAAGAGAAGAGCAGGTCCATGTAAGTCTGAGGTACTTGTCATTGTCCCCTTTGTCACAGTGTACAAGTACTTCATAGTCCCTAGGATAGCTACCATTACTTCACTGCTGTAAAGTAGGTAACAGCTAGTATCTCTTTCACACTCCCTACCTCTTTATGAGGTGCTTTTTGGCAGTAGCTTCAGAGCAGCACTAAAAAACAGTTTCCCTGTTTTTCAAAAGAAACAAAGAAAAGAGTGCAGATCAAGTGCATAATGCCCTTTGTTTAGCTCTGAAGTGAGTTTTAAATAGAGTTTGGGTTCCAAGTCCAGGTGTGGAATCTGACTTTATTAAGCCCTCACATCCCCTAGCTTTGCCACGAAAGGGTCTCCCAAGCACTGAACCTGTTTCTGCATATGCTCAGGAAAGCTTCTGGTTTGGCAAGGCTCATCCACCTCTAGATCTGCTGTTCAAGAGTTTAATCTGATGTCTCTGGTAATTCCTACCCCAGCCTTCTGCTACAATCTTATTCAGGTATTATTTGTAAACTAGTTTTGGTAGGATTTACGTATGGCAGGTCAACCAATTTGTAGCGTTAATAATGCTACTGTAGGAACATTAGCAGATCTCCAGGGTTTAGTCCTGAAATTTGCCTGAAATTCTTGAAAAAACATGTATTTCTTCTACTCATAGTTGATGTCCACACATCATTTTTGGCTAAAGCGAAACATCTGAACCTCCTGAAGATGTTTCCAATATCTTCTCACCAGACAGGCATTACTTCCCACAGGGCAAAAATAGTACTCATTAATTTGTCCTTGTGCAAGGCAACAAGTGTTTACTGGGAACCAGAAACCACCCCATCTGCACCAGAGAAGACATAGGTAGAATATATGTGGAAGAGACTGAGCATACAGTTTTAGAAATGGCAGGGTTTGAGATCTAGGAGGCATGGGGCTTTGCGTCAGTGCTTCAGGAGAGGGAAATGAGGGGTCAGAAAATAAATGGTGGCATTATAGTCCAGTTCCTTATAACAAGAAATAAATAAATAATATCTGATATTCAGGTTACCCTCTATTTGTTGATTATGGTGATCAATAAATGACAGTTAAAGATTAAAGACTCTGGCAGTTTGAAATTCACTCCATTTATTTAAAGAATGAATGGAAAATATTCTTAGTCTCAGCACCTGCTGTTGAATTCCCTGCTTTTCTGTGGTTTTACTATTATATTTTCCAATTTTAAAAGAAGTGAAACAGACTAGACACAAGATATTGTCAAATGCCCAAGGTAAACAAACTGGAAAAATATTGAGAAAATTATACATAATTTTCTGTAATAGCAAAGGGAATATTAAGTGAACAATATTAAATTAAGAAATGATTCTGACAAGAAAGGTAAAAAGTTGAACAGTGTCCTTTTAAAACAAATGTCCGAAATGTCCACTGAATCCTAATGGCTGGAACCTTTCTGTGTTCCTTCAACACAGAATATGGAATATGAATCAGTCTTAATTTATGCAGTAGATTAATTACACATTTTTAATGTGAATCAGATCTCTCAGGTTCTGTACTTACAAAAATCACCTTTATTGGCCCCATATGAGAGCTTGGTGCCAAGACCACCCAGTGACATAGCTTTACTTTGAAGGATGGAGGAAACTGTGTAGTCTTAAATTCTCATGCAAACGCTGATTCTCAAATTCCTAATGTACAGAATAGGAAGATGGAAACTCATAGTACATTACAACAAAAACACCCTTTGCACCTAGAAGAGAAGAAGTCACACATGAGGTTCCCTTCTGGGTTTCCCTATGCTTCTCTGTGATGTCCCCAAAAGGGAACAAAAGAGCACTTATCTTAAAGGTAACTGTCACACATCCACTACTTCCAGCCCAGGGTATTATGTAGGTGCTTGAGAAGCTGAATCATTGAATCCAGTTTGCTGTTCTGGAAGGGAAAGACCTAAAATGGGAAAGAAGGCCAGTACCATGTTAAACTACTTAAGAGGTCAAACAAAATCTGACCGGAGCCAGCAATGTTTGGATTTTTCCTTTGGCTCAGAGAACAAGCTGTAAATCATCCAGAAAATGTGTACTCTACAAGGGGTCAGAGGAAAAAACATCTGCCTATACTGGGCAGCCACTTCAACCCCCGCTTGTTGCCAAGTTCCTAAAAAGTGCCCAGAAGCACCTAGTCTGACGTACCAGGTCTCCTGCCTCTTCCTCAGCTGGGGGGGTTCGTGTCCACCCCAGACCCTTGTGCATTGAACGTGACATGGAATACGTGGAAAGCAGGGGAAGTGCACTCATGAAGCATTTGCTTGTCTTTCTCCTGACAGGGCTGCACCTCTTATGTTAAATTTTTAATCCCAGCTTGAAGGGGATTGTGGAAACCTTGAGAGGGAGAGTGAGCTCCTCACTCCTCTGCTGGTTTGCGTCCAGGCCACAGGCTTAACAATCAAGTATGTTTCAGCCTTACCCTGATGACAATTTGTCTACTTGCAAAGAAAGGAGATAAGATTCTCAGTTCAGTGGAGAGCATAAAACCAGCCTGCTTCCACTGCATTCAGTCTCACTAGAACAGCCAGCAAAGCAGGAGGTGGTGAAACCTCCCTGGAGAGCGTGGCAGCCTAGGAAAAGTGCATGGCATAGGGAGAGGTGGTTGCATTAACCTGACCCATGTTTTTTTCCTATGAATATATGTCAAAATATATACATAGCCTTGTGTATTTATCAGTCTCCAAAGCTACTAAAAGCACAGCATTTGTCAGTAACAACGGGGACAGACTTTTAACAAAAGTTCCGAGACACACTGAAAAGAAGAATAATTTCATAGATGCGCTGAAAACTTTTCTCACTTTCATATACCTGCAGCTCTGCTGAGTCTGGGGCTGATTTCTGACAGGGCAAAGCAAACAAATGTAAGGAGGACTGCACAGTGCGCTAAGCACGCTGAACTTTACAGCTACCTGCACTCATGACATTTTTAGTGTTTCAATATGGTCTGAGATGGCAGTAATGTGCAAAAGGGATGGAAATGATTTCTCATTTTTCTTTGCATGTGCTATCTACCAACCTGACTTTACTGAAAAGAATTTAGATTGGAGCCGGCCCGGGTATTGGGCTGATACACTGGCTTCCTGCCTTCACCTCGAGCTTTTTTTTTCCCCTAGGCAAAGAAAAACTCAACAGTCTGCGTAAAAATGAAGAAGTCGTGACACCTAGCGGTGAGTTAAACACCGATAACTTCTATTTCCTACGGAATTCACACTTGTTTTTCATAGGCTCATTGTTCTCGGTCAGATTGTAAAGTGAGAGGAGCGGGCATTACCCTCAGGACTCTAGACGTGCAGGCAGCCCCTCATTTCTTTCACAGTCCCATGCGATGTGTTTGTGTGTGTCTTGGTGCATCAGACTGCTCTGCCCCTCCACAGAAGACCCCGTTCGTTAAGGCCCAGTGTGCAGCCCCTCGTCATGCTCCTTATTGAACATGACATTTTGAATGGCCATTTATACTGCGATCAGGTTAAGTGCTTTGACTTTGGAGAGAAAGGGAACATGGCAGAATCCTGGCGTAAGTGGGAATTTCAGACTTTTTTTCTTGTCGAGCACTTATTCACCAAGGCTGTTTTTAGAAGGTGACTCAAAAATGTATTGTATGGCATGCAGCAAATTCCTGGCAGGCAGTTTAAACTGACTCAGTTGCTGGCAAATTCTTTTGGTTTTGAAGACTACTCAGAGTCTGCCTTGGTCAGCAGCAGTCAAAAAGTACATACTGGCTGTGCTACCATGACAAGAAGTCGCACTGAAAAGCAGTAAACCAGTCTAGACGTGCAAAAAAGTTATAGGTTCTTTCCAAACAGTGGCAAGCCTTAGAGATGGTTTGGGGTTTTGTTTTTTTAGGGAAGCAGAACAGTGTTGAGTTGTGCTAGCTGGTAACTAGGCTGCAATCATAAGTGGCAAGCTTTCTTGGCTTGCTGAGCTAGCTGGTTGGGGACCTGCCATTTTTTATCACAAGAATGAGCTTCAGTACAAGAAATTTCAAGTCAAAACATCACTGTATGTTGTTTGGGAATCTGGGTGCATGCTTCTTTGCATCCGTAAGAGCTGTTAGCAGTGCAGCCTCCCAGTTTCATGTCCATATTTGTGCATGCTATATCAAGCATACTTTCCATTGCCTTCAGTGAAACAAACTCCTTCCTCCTCCTCTGTCTTCCAGAAGAGATGCATGATAAAATTGCATGTTGTAACCAAGAAATGGAAACTAGATTACTTGAATATACATTATTTTCTTCATCTGAAGATTTATTTTACCACATGTCCGCATGTATTAGTACCTGTAACTTCCCCATTTTGCTGTCTTGGGTATAATTAACACTTCTACCACCAGAGTGTCTGGATATAAGGCAAGTGAGTATAAAAACAACAGTTCTGTCCAAAATGTTCCAGTTTCCATCCCACGGATCATCAGCATATGACCTATTCTGTGCCAACATTAATAACCATTGCTCATGGCTTTCAAACAGCTCAAACTATTTAAAAATTAATTCTGTTTACAGTACCTTCTAGAGGAAGTATTTTGTAAAAGGGAATAACTCAAATTGACTAGTGGCTACCCACAAGATATGACTATCCAGTAACAAAATGAATCATGTAGAGCTAGTTGGCAAGGAATGGACATATTGTTGGAGAAAACATGAAGTAGAGATCAGATCCAGCAACTGGGAGTCCTGGGTTCTCTTTCCACTGTACCATACATTTCCCATGCTGCTCTGACACAGGCAGGCCTAACTGCAGTGGTGCAGGCAGTTGCGAGCCCCAGTCATCCCAGATCACACTGTTTACTTTTTCACACTGGGCTGTAAGCTGTGGGGCTGAAGTTAAGCGCCCTGTTCAGCTGCCACTGCTAGGAACACTTGCAGTCATGAGTTGGAGCACATAGGCGTGCTAGTTTACCCTTCACCTTTGTTTTTCCCTCTGTAAAATGGAGATGGCCACCAACTGATACATGAAGCTTGTCCAAAGTCCCTGGTATGGGCCAATGGCTAGTATTACTCCACTCTTCACTGGCAGTGATGCCATGACGATTGCTGAAGAGAAACAACACGAAATGGAAAAGTGATACTAATGCTGGCAGCCCTATAACCTGGTATCTGTAATGCAGTCCTGTACAGAACAAGTGCAACATCTGGCAGAGCAGAAAGTTAGTTTCTGCTAAATACTTGGGTGCCATTTGTTCCATTTTGTATTTGCCATTGTTGCTACAGACTCTAAGCAGCCCAAAACAGTCACAAACAGAAGTAAATCTTTCTTCTTCTAGCCTCTCCCTAGGAGAAGTAGCATGACAGGTTTATAAGGGAAGGGAAGTTGCACACTACTTGCCGTGGCTCTGCTAGCCAAAGTTTTTGGAGTGCCAAATAGAAGACATGACTTTGGACTGTATGTCCAGCAACAATGATGTTTTTGATCATTCTCATGCCAGCCAGGACTGTCTGCTGCAGTCTGTGTTAGACGGGTACACCAGAACCTCTGCCATCTCTTGCTCTTGCATTTTCATGATTCCCCTACGGACAGATGGGACACAACAAGAGTTGTGAGATAGAAAGTAGCTGTCAAAGACGGCACTGAGGAATAAATACCTAGGCAATATTCACTCTCATAGGACTTGGAATACTCAGCTAGGATGTGCTTTTTAAGCTAGTCTCTGTATTGAGTGCAGAGGTGATATGGACAGTGAATCCCCAGGGTATGAGACTCACTTGCATGGCTAAGCCTGCAATCACAGAATCACACAATGGTTAGGGTGGGAAGGGACATCTGGAGATCATCTAGTCCAAATTCTCTGTTCAAAGCAGGATCAACTAGACCACATTGCTCAGGACCATACTTGGCTGAGTTTTAATATCTCCAAGGACGGAGACTCACAACCTCTCTGGGCAACCTGCTCCAGTCCTGAATCACCCTTGCAGAAAAAAAAAAAACAAACCAAACCATAAACCCATGTTTCCTGCTGTTTAAATAGAATTTCTAGTATTTCAATTTGTGCCTATTGCCTCTTGTCCTTTCATTGTATACCACTGATAATAGTCTGGCTCTATTTTCTTTACAGCCACCGTATCAGGTACTCATACTAAGAATTTCCTCTGATCCCTCTCTTCCCAAGGGTAAACAATCCCAGTCCTCAGCCTCTCCTACTATGTCAGATGCTCCAATCCATTTGTCATTTTTCTGGGCCTTCACTGGACTGGCTCTAGTATGTTCATGTCTCTCTTGTACTAAGGAGCCCAGCACTGGACCCCGCACTGCAGATGTGGCCTCACCAGGGCTAAGTGGAGGGGAAGAATCACCTCCTTTGACCTACTGGCCACACTCTTCCTTACACAGCCACAGATGCTGTTGGCTACCTTTGCTGCAAAAGCACATTGGCGACTCACATTCAACTTGTCCACCAGGACACCCAAGTCTGCTCTCTGATGTCTAGTTCCATATTAGTGGGTAGTTCCAGCTGTAACTTTCTTCAGCTTCCTAGATTTAATGGCTTGAATTTCTCTCTAATACATAGATGAACATGCTTGGTCTGTTGAATATCATGGACTGTTTCTGCATCAATGCTATTTAAGTATCCAGTAGTATTGAGATGTCTAAAAAGGCCTCCAGGCTGTTTGACCAGTTTAGCAGACTGGATGCATACTTAACTGCGTAGAGCAAACAGAAGCGGCAGCAAGTTACTGTGTTTTCTGTTGAACCAGGATAATTCCAAACCTCTTGCTATGCTATAAACTCTAATGGCATCCTAACAACTGCAGAATAGTTTGAATTGAGGGAGGAGCCGCTTTTCCTAGTAATCTGGTCGTTGTCCTTCTTGTGGACTAAACAATGACATAGAATCATAGAATCATAGAATCATAGAATTGTCTAGGTTGGAAGAGACCCTTGGGATCATCAAGTCCAACCATCTACCCTACTCTACAAAGTTCTCCCCTACACCATATCCGCCAACACCACATCTAAACGTCTCTTAAACACATCCAGGGATGGTGACTCAACCACCTCCCTGGGCAGTCTATTCCAATGCCCAACCACCCTTTCTGTGAAAAATTCTTTCCTAATGTTCAGTCTAAACCTACCCTGTTGGAGCTTGAAGCCATTCCCTCTTGTTCTGTCATTAATTACCTGTGAGAAGAGACCAGCACCAACCTCTCTACAGTGTCCATGTTCTCTGCATGCACATTTGGGCTGCTTCTGAGGCCTACATTTCTTAGCCCTACAGCAGAAAAGAAAATTCACCCTTTCCCTAGTACTGGAGTGAAATCCTTCTGCAAAAAGACAACTGCATGCTCCAAAGAGCAACAAAAGTAGACACAGTGGGTTAACACTCCAAAAACAGGAAATACCCCTAACCAACACTCTTATGTCATCACATAACCTAGATTTCAGTTGAGAATTTGGGTGTTGTTTTAGATAACAAAATACAACATGTGTTCGTCATTAATCTTCTCGAACATTTGTTTGGCCAGAAACTGTCTCTGATCAACCCACTTATGTAAACAGGTCTACGCTTCAGACAGAAGTGGTAAGATGTTATTCCAAGTACTTGCATTATAGGGAATCTCTCCTTAACTCTAACAAGATACGTGTAATGACAGCCTTGGTATTGGTGGCTGTACTCCAAAGACTTTTATGTTCAGTTTAAATTTCAAAATTAAATAAAAATTCCTCTTGCATCAAAGGGAAAAATATTACCTCTAAAAAATCTACCATTTGTCCCTACTCTATTTGAGGTTTCAATATCAAACACTTTTGCATCTGGCTTGCAAAGAACAGAAAAGCTTTTTCTTCTTTCACTACCAAATGGCAGATGCTGCATTCATTGCAGCTGAACACCCTGGAGACGTTTCCATTCAGCATTTAATTTTTTACAGGTATAGGATCATACACAAAAATGAATAAAAAAAATGAGAAAAATAAGCTTTGTTTATATAAGGAAAACAAATGCTACATTGTATTTGTCTCAGCTAGTTCTGGGCACAATTGGTGTATTTCATTTATTTTTGAAAGTGTAGTCACACAAACTATCAAAAATTTTACTTTCAGAATATTGGTTGAGTAAATTAAAACATGCAATTGCCTACAAGCTCTTGCTCTCCATAGTTGGCCTCTTCATGCCTTTTCGTTTCAGAACAAAAGAAGAACAAGCAAAAAGCTTCAGTCTTGCCAGTCCAGGGGCCGTGCATGAGTGGGGAGCAAGGCTTTCCTGGAGTTGTGATCACTGCAGCTACTTGCTGTGAACCTTACTCAGAATTCTTTGTCTCCATTTTCTAATTTGTCAAATGTAAAATATATCTAAGAACTAGCCAAGAGCTGTATACTTACTCACTGCTGGGGAAGTTAGTTCTTCACAATCAAAAAGAGTTAATGCTTTGATTGTTTGAGGGTTAATCCAAGGTTTTAAACTGTCTGATAGGAATCGTGTCCAGATGCAGGGAGCCCCAAGTTTGCAATAAACACAGCCATTAGAAATATTTATGATTGAGTTAGAGCATTGAAGAGGATTAGTCTCAACTGTGCCTATTCCAGAACACAGTATCTTAATTGCATTACATATTTTGGACATTGTCCTGAAATGCTTCCAAAGATTGTAGAGATACAGAATTCTTGAGATACGGTTTTGGGTTAGTTTGGGGTTTTTTTTAATCTGGAATTCAGTTTACCCATGATAATTGTTTTAAGAATTTCTTACAAAGTCCTGCATTCAGTAGCTGGGAAAATGGTACAGAAAAGACTGTGTTGATAGATGTATAGATTAATAAGGAAAGGACAGAAGCTAGAAGGAACAGAGTAAGGGAAAAAAAGAAAACTGTGCTGGCTCTTAATATTTCAAATCCCTGGGTGGGTGAGAAGAAAATAGAGTTACTTTTGTAGGTGGAAAGAGAATTTTGTAGCTTTAGAAAAGTGACAGCTGCTATAAATGACATGGCAGGTGCTGCTGTGTCTTCTCCCTCCTCTTGGCAGAAATGTTCCCCTCAGCAAATATGCTGCCATTCAGCTGCATTTTAATGGTTGTAATGCATTTTAAAGCCAGATCTGCAGATCTGCAGAGCTTGCAGCCAGAGGATCAGAAATGCTGATAAACAAAATGAACTGAAGTCAAGTATTCCCTTCCAATTCCAAAAGTATTAATGCCAGTCCTTTTCCATTTGGACTTCTGTCCTGGTACACTGAACTGAACAGTTATAAGTCTTCAACATACTGGGTGTTTTTCTGCCAGGTATTGCTCTGCAGCCCCTTCATTTATGCAGTTTGGCCTGCCACACTGCTATCATGACAAAGTTTCAGCTAGAAATATTATCCATTAGTATCTACAAGTGATTGAGATCCACAGAAGTCTAGATTGGTTGTCTGGAGTTGTCGGAAATTACAAAAATCCATCTTACTCTGTTACATAAGCTTGTTTTGAAAGCAACAAGAAATTAGAAGCAGATAGATTGGCTGGTATAAAACAGATAGGTTAAAACAATTGTGATAGTGAGTATTTACAGCTTTTGAAGTCATGCAATGATTACAACAATGAGAAAAATGGGAGGAAATTTTTGTAGCTGAAGTCACCAAAATGTGTCTTAAGTAATGTTCATGGAATGTGATTGTCAGCTTTCATGTTGTTTATCTGATGGTCAGTGAACAGAGGCAGAGGAAAACTTCCTGGGAAGAGCTAATGTCATCATGGTTGTCACCCTACTGTATCTCAGAGGGATCCATCATTACACTAACATGCTTCCAATAGAAGCCCGCTCTGGTGCTAAACCTGGATTTTGGCTGGATTTACTCAGTGAGAAAAACTCACCTGGGAGCCCTCATTTCCTGAGTCACAGCTCTGGAGCACATTCACTATCTGAATAGCTTTGGGGACAAGAATGTTAAAGGTGCCAGCAAGTAAGGTCTTGAGCAATTTTTTTCTAAAACAGAGCTCAAAATCCAGGCAGCTTCAAGGTTCCCTCTTATGATTTGAAAACTCGGTCTTCCAGGATTCAGTATTCCGAGACTCCAAATACATATAGAAATTTAAGAAGGCAAACGGAGCCAAACACCTCCAAGTCTGCAGTCAAGATAATTTTGTTTTGATACTGCCAAAATGTAACATTTAGATTGTGGGGTTTTTATACCTTCTCTTCCGAAACCAACTTCAGATTTCCTATTTTTCCTTCTAAGGTGGTATCCTTTCCTTTCTCCTCTTCATTCCATCACTCTCCAATTTCCATCCTAAGGAAAATCATGGCTGTGAAAAGCTCCATAGTTCAGCAAAATGGAAAGAGTGGAATCACCTGAAAGGTCCAGTAAACTGATGTTGTAGAAAAGGGCTGGAAGAATCTGGATGACCTGGAAATAGGATCTTAGCCATGAACAAACTTCTCTATAATGGAAGGAGAAGTAAGCTGGGCAATGACCAGTTACTTTAAATATTCTTGGTTTTCTCTTAAGTATGATACATTTTCTTCATGTTCTGCTCCGTAATGGATAAAATTTAAACTACCATGATCTTCATACCAAGCCTACATCTGGAGGATTGTGTGAGTCTGCCAGTTGCTCTGGATGTTACTGTTTCAAAATGTGGAGATCTACAACATGTTTATTATATTTCTGTTAGTTTCTGTCTAATCAATGAGAGAACTAAAAGAGTTGTATAATTTTAGAAGGGGATTGGATGGAATATCTACCTAAAACAGTACTGACCGTCCTGCAAAAAACTGAAGTGACGTCATACACAGACCGAGCAGACTGGGCCTGAAACTGTTAGCAGACGATTGCAACTCAGGTGGAGGCTTGAAGTGGTGAGCACTCAAAGTGGTCTTGGTATGAGACACACAGCATGGAAAAGCAATTAGTTTTCTCTTTCATGATGGGATTTATCTGAATTTATTTCACATTTATTCTTTATTATTCTTTATTTATTTATTGAATTTATTCACATTATGCACACAGTACTGGCAGTAAAAACATCAAAACACCTGATGCTTATTTCTAAGGACCTAAACCACTGCCCATTTCTGCATATCTTTTGAGTGTTCAAGTTGCCTGAAATCTGAGTATGCATCCAGCATTTGCAAATGGGCCTGTCTGTCCAATGGGCCTCTGTCTTAGTGGCCCAGACCAAAATCCTGACTCCAGCTGTCCCTGTTTTGAGGACATTTCCATGTTAATAGTTGAATTTTGCTGCACGATCTTGCCCACAGAGGCAGACAGCCATGTCTGTCTACTGCTCGTAGTAGGCACTTTTTCAGTTTCCAGGAGCTGTGCCTGGGCTCAGGGGGAACAGCCAGACTGTTCTCAAACTATGTTCAGGGTCACACTGAGGAAACACCCTCTTGGAAGCTGCCTGGCTCTTTGTTCCTTCCATCAGTCTAAAATAAATGTCACTGAAAGTGTCTCATTCCTCTTTGTGTACACAAAGACCATGGGAACACTTACAAGTCAATCTCTTTCAGATACCACATACAAAATCAGAGGAAGTAACAATGTTTGGGTCTTTCAAGAAAATCCAAAGTGTCCAGATTTCTTTGGCAGACATTCCCACTTTATTTTTCCAGGCTGAGAAGCATGGAAGTACCCCTTCCACCTCTTTCCACCTTCCTGTCACTCACAGGGTGAAGGCTGATGATGCCTGGACTCCGTGATAAAATATAGAAGTGAATGGAAAAACACATCCAGCTGACCCAAAGGGGAACTGCATTCTCTACCTGCTACTGTCTTCCTCCACATGTTTTAACTTCTTTCTGCAGTTTGAGTGACTCACTATGTTCTTCTGCCATTTACTTATCTTCTGTTTTTTCTGTGTGCACAGCAAATCTCTGATGCTCGTGGGACTGTTCCAAGTTCAATAAAATTTCATTTTCTGAAGGTTATAAGATTCCTCAAACTCCAGTTGAGATCTGGAGCCAGAGGGGCATCCAGTTTGCATAAAATCAAAGCTCTGCCATAGGCAAGTGACACATATAGCTCATTAATAAATTTCTCAATCTGAAAGTGTTATTTTCTATGTGGGAAAAGTCAGCTTAACTGACTGTAAACTGTTGCTGAAATTTTAGCTGGAATTATGCACAAAGTCCTGGCTGGCGTAAGCAGAAAATATTTGCACAGATATCCATTGTCTTGACCCACAGACAGAGTTCAAGCAAACACTGATGGGAAAATTAAATTAGGAGTACAGGATATTGTCCTTCATTCTCTGCATTCAGGCTACTCAGATGGCAGAATCTGAAATTTATATGGCATTTTAATTGGTCATAAACAAACTGAAAATGATTCCAAGGAAGGTTGGATCTGAACAGATTTCATACATGAATATTTAATATTCATAATATTTGCCAGAAGGATGACTATGAATGTTGAAACTTTGCATTCATCTGCAAAACAAGGAAAGCAACAGAGGTGAACAGTGGAATTTTATGCAGAGTACCCTATTAAGACACTTTATGTGGTCCTCTGTGTTGTGCCATGGTGATACAGAAAACAGCTGAAGTGTTTACTTTTTCACTGATACTATGGATTATTCTATTTTTCTCTTCAAATTTTGTATCTATATCAGTCTCCATGCATGAAGTTAAATCTGGTATAGCAAAGGAATTTAGCACTATGAAAAAGTTGGGGAGAAAAAATTATTTTGGGAAACCTGATATAGGAAATAAAATAAAAAATGAGGATTAATATAAGCATTTGTTTTGTCCCAGCTATCAGTATTTCATTTAGTATTTGGTTTAAAAACTTTTTTTGACATTTTAAAATATATATGCATTTCAAATTAAAAAAAAAAGAATATAAATATTTCTTCTTAAATATGCAAATGAAACATGCATGAATAGGATGAAACAATGGCAATGCTATTTACTGGCCTCACAAACAGCTCAAAACTGTGATTTCTTGCTTGCTTTCCTTTCTTTACAACAAATAATTCTATTCAGTCTCAGCAATAATCCATAAAGGGTTCATAAAAGTATTATCTTAGCCTTCATCAGACCCCTGTTAACACCTGTCTCTCTCCAAAAATAACCAGAAGGCATAAATCCAATATCCATCCCCAAGTCCAATCCCTATCCTAGCCCAACAGAATTGGCAGCATCACATTTCTCAAGATCCTCCTTTCCAGCCATACTGAAATGAATACTAATTTACCTTTCTTGATGTCAATCTTCATTTCAGTTTTATAGAAACCCATGTTGAACACAGAGCAATTACTGAAGACCTAAAGCAAATCCCAATTTAAAATCTTGTCCAGAGTCTTATTCGTGCCCCAGTTTCTGTCATATACTAGCTACCTGCTCTTCACGATTGAAAAGATCAACAGTGAAATGGGAATTATTGGTCTCACAGAACCCAGCAACAGAACAAGCTTTGCAGACTTTGTTTACCAAAAACACAGCACCACCCATTGCTCTGCTCTCAGTAAAAACCTTACTCGCCCACGCAGAAAGCATACAGCCTGCCTAACAGTAGCTTTCATCCTGCCCAACAGAATTGAAAGACTCCAATAATAAGCTGACCTCTGCAGCCCCTGCTTTCCTGAACTGCAATTTTAACGTTGTCTAAATTTCTTCATGAATTCCAAAAAGGTGTTCTCCTGTGTTAGAACCACTCCTTGTTCTAGACCTCAGTGCCCTGCAAGAAACCACACTGATATTTGAATTTTGCTGCACAGATCCCTAGCTCCAAATTCAGTCCTATCGGTCACCATATCCAAAACCCATTCAACTTTTCCTGCTGTGGCATCGATCATCCATTACTCACAAGTAGGACCAGCCACAACCTGCTAGGATCCTGCAAGAAACTGAGTATCTAAATTCAGCTTACTTTACCTTAAACCTAACCGCAACTTCGGCCAATAAACAAAATAAAAACCCACCAGCTTGGACACCCTAAGAATTAAGTTTGGAAAGAAACACAGCTCGCCACAAATAATAGCCCACATGCTATTGCCACAGGACTTAGTAAGTCCACCTATTAACTTGCTCTTCTAGCCTCCCCTTTCCTGGACCATAACATAGGCATTAACGATAAGGATGTTTTCTAAATACAATACTGATCTGTACTACAGAGTTCATACCACAATGACTGACTTCTCTGGTACCAAAGTTTGCTCTTCTTCCTTAGCATCTTAAGGAACTAATGTAGAACCAAGACCTTAACCATGTTTTACCAGACCTGTGATCCTAAGTCACATTAACAGTTAATTCCCTAACATCCTTAGCCCAGTTACTGTTTTCTTTCATAAGGTGAATTATACATTATTCATTGCTAAGAGAACTAGTCCTGAAACTGGAACCTGAGGCTTGGCAGCATCCAGCAATAGGCACCTCAACTTTCCAGATGGAAACCAGATATCCAAATATGGCCTTCACTTGCAGGTAACCTTACTCACCCTGTCCTAAGCCAATATTATCCAGATGTTGTTGATCTCTGCAAGCACCAACCCTCACTGCAGTCGTCCCTTCTCAGGGATTCAAGACTTCATGCTTTCTTTCACAGAAAAAGGGAGTGCTACCCTTAGGATAGGCTTCTGAACAGACTAACAATGGCCACAAACTTCCGAATTAATGCTAAATTAAGTAGCTTTCTGGCATCTGTCCTGACTGTGTCTCTAAATTCTGTAGGACCTACCAGTAAATTCAGGTCTTTGTCCTCTTCTGCCCCAAACTCTGTCTGCATAAGTGCCAGATGCTTTATTTGTAGTCCTGTCACACCTTAATAATTGACTTATATTGCTGCAAAATAATTGCAGCAAAACCACTCTAAATGAAGTGTTAGAAGACTGGTAGGTTTCAGCAATAATTTTTTGTTTACAACCTCTGCTTTCTTAAAGCCTGATCCTTTGCCCAACCCTAATATTAATAATATATTATTGTAATAATAATCCTACCCATCCTCTTTTCAGTGCTCTAACATACAGACTGCACTCTTCCTTGCCAACCTCAGCCCTCTCCCGATGGACAGGATTCATTAATACTCCCAGTTCTTTGTCCTCTTCTTTATTGTCCCCTAACTCCAATCATTTGCTTCATTACAGACTTACCAACTCTCAGATCAGAGCCAATCATCCTTTCAGACATCATTACACCTCTCCAGGACCCCACATTAAAAGCAGATCCCCCACCTCGGCCCTCCAGAATCCTCGTCCTAACCACAACCAAGACAGTCACCTTCATTATAGTTAGTCAATCCTGTTTCCTCTGGGGTGCATCATCATGTCTTCACTCCTATAAAAAAACATCTGAAATAAGGGCTGCTGTGATACAGTGATAAACACAATTCCACAGACTGCTTTCCTAAATCCAGACCGTATACATTCAACCTTTATACTGCCTTTAATAATAACACTCTTGCCACCAGTTCCCATTACAACTAGCCAGAAGGCGTAAGTCCTTGCTATCACCAGCCCTCATCCTAGACCCACCACTTTGACAAGATCCTGCAGTAAATGCATTTGTCCCACTCTTTCTTTCCTGAATCCTAACCTTGACTGTAGCCACACACTTCATCCCTGCCACTCCAGAGCCTCAACCCCAATCCCAGCCATAACTGTAACCTTAACTGTAACCAGTTGCTTCTCTCTACCACAGAACTAATCACCTGGAGACTAATCATCTCTCCACTGCTAGATGGACAATCTCTGAAATTAGGTTTACAGGGTAGCAAAATGCCAATACAGGAAAATTATCTTCCAGTGTTTTTTTTTTTTTTTCAATTATTGCTTGAAAACATATTTTTAAAGGTATCTATTGCCAGTTTTAATTGTGGTTTTGTTTGGAACGCTGAGTTTTAGTTTTAGTGTAGCTTATCGGTGCTTTAACAAAACCTGGCCTAACAGACAACCTTTGTTTTGTGAAACAAAAAAATGTGAAGGCTTCTCCAATACAAGGAATGCTATGCAAGGGCAAGTACACAATCTCCAGTAAATGTGCAAAGGCTTTTCCAGATCTAAGCTGTATAGAACTTTTTTGGATGGGATTTTTATCTTTACCTTTCCTTACATTTGTATGTGTTGGAAGATACTTTAATTTATTCCAAAAGCATTGAATAAATCAACAAAATCATATTCTTTCTTTTAATCTGTAAAATTCTGCTAAGAGCCCTCACTTCTCTAATCCAATGCTGACTAAAAACTTGGGATTCCCATTAATTTTAATAGGCACTGGAAGAAATTGCAAACCCATACCCTATAAAATGAGCAGCATGACAACATAATGTTTCAGAATTAGCATAAACACTTTTCTCTATAGATACATGTCTTCAAGAGCAATTCACTGGAGAAAATACACTCCACAGGTTTTCCTAATCATATTTCTTTTTTGGTAATGTAAGAAGTCATTCCCCAAGGGCAATGTTTTGTTCCCATTCAAGTCAAAGATAAAAATTCTCTTGAGTTTCATGGGAACAAGAGTATTCTAAAAATAAAATTGTTCCTCTGATAACCTCTAGTGGATTTTTTTTTTCTCAGAAAGCCAACACAACAAAGATGACGTTTTCATCAGTTCCATTTCTGTCCTCAGGGTGTAATGCTGTTCAGTGCAAGCACAGCTTAGTGATATGTGATGGCACTTTATGTCATCTCATGCACCCTCTGGATTGCCCTAAGGCTAAATTGTCCCTTTCTGGTGGTCGTTTACAGCTGCTTCTGGGCAGCAGTATAGCCCAGGAGCCTCCATATAAGTAGGGAAAAAGAAGTTTGATAGTCTTATACTGGATTACAGCAGAAACAACTCTTTTCTTGGACTATTGCAATTTCTTATCAGCCCTGGTATGCTGCCATGATTACCACAGAAGAGGCTGTAATTCTGTTCATAATCACTCTGAATTCTTCCTGAGGATGGCAAGAAACAGGGCTGCTATAGAGAAAAGTATAAAAAAGTACTAAACTCGTATCTCAGCCACACATCAAAAGGCAAAAAAGAACTGAAGTCATTACATAGATTCAGCAATAGGACCACCAAGGCCACTGTGCTTGAGATTCTCTAGCTGTAAATTCTTCAGCTCTATGCAGAGTCCCACAACAGACTTTGTGACCCAAGCCTTCCAGGAGAGAGGGGGATGTTTAGACCTTCCAGATCTCACTTTAGGTAAAACAATGAGCAATCTGTTTGTGATGAATGCTTCCTGTGTGCCGTGCCCTTCTGTCTCATCTGCAGTTTACTCTTGCAGTTAAACAAGGCACTGCAGGACATTTCCTAATGTCTTTTGGAGACTTGTTTGTTGTTCTGCATGAATATATAGCACTACTGTTACCTTACTCCATGGAGGCACTTAGCTGGGTGACCATGCTGGGCTCAGCAAACACCATTTGAATTAGTGCTCCGCTGTTCACTTAGTTATGCGAGTGGAGTGAGGGAGAGGACCACACAAACACAACCCACACCTATCAAAAAGCAGTGTCAGCCTTTCCTAGAAGACCTTTGCAAGCATCTCTGCTTAAACAAATGTTGCCCATCAGGTTGCCTGATGAGACAGAAGCTGAAAGGGAAAGGGGTGTTTGCTTGTACAGGCACTATACTGCTTCATTTTTTGTGTTTTACTTAAGGTGGATTGTGTTTTACAGCAGATATAACAGTGAGAAAAGGCTGTAGAGAAGGATGCTGAAGACGCTTGGGACAACTACTGTAAGAATATATCGTGTGGGTGCAGTGAGGTAAGTGAGGTGTTGTGTTAAGCTTCTGAGCATGCGTGAGGTGAACCAGACGATAAAACCTTGAGCAACTCCAGCTAAAACTGGTTCCTCCTGCAGTAAAAGAGAGTGTCGTGCTCTCTTGACAATCAGACTCTATTATGAATTCTCATTATTGTCCGTATGGAGAAGTACATGGGGACACTCCAGAAAGAGAGGGGACCAGAGGAGTGTGCAAGATGGACAAATGCATCGCTTTGAGAAGGAACTTGTCATGGGCCATGGGAAGTGAGCAGGAGCCCAGGGCAGGGGTCTGACCAGTGTGAACTGGATGGTGAGCGAGATGGGTGTTTGCAGCTATATGTTGAGTGCAGACAAAGTAGCAAGGGATACAAAGCTGTCACCTGGGAGGTGGAGGCCAGACCCTGGAGGGCTGGGACACTGAAAGCAGAGAAGCTTCACAAGTGGCAAACAAGGGCTGTGATAGACTACAAGAAGAAGTGAAAGCCAAATTACTTTTATCCAAGAGAAGAAGGGACAGTGCCACCTCCCCAGCTTTTTGCAGAAGCCTCACCCCTATCAGCTGGGAAAGTTCTGGGAAGAACAAATCCCTCCAGAGCTCATAACCACCAGCACCCCACTTCCTGCTCAGCAATTTGAGCTCGCAGGCCTAGAGCATCCCTGTGTAGTAGCCCACATGCCCTTCTTGTTGCAGACACAGCGTGGTGAGAGAGCCCCTGTGCTGACCCCACACTCTTGTACCCTTCTTATGTCTCGTGGGCAGAGTGGAAGGGCAGAAGAAAACCAACATGGTGAGCACTGGGATCCTCATGGAAGACATTTTTGGCAAGAATTTCTCCCTGGATTTATGCTGGGGGCACCAGAAGCAAAATAACCCTGCACTAAGAGCCTGTTACTGCAAGAGACACACCACCAGTGTGAACAGGCACAGGAAGGGCCTCATGCCTGGATGCAGCACTGATGGAACCGTGTGTGCCTACATGGGGGGACACCACACTCTGGTAGGACAGCTTTTTTCCTCCAGGGGCTCCAGGCAAATAACACAAGGTTTCCCCATCCTGGTATGCCTGCACTGTTTCTGCTTGCCTGTGGTCCTGGCAGAAGCACCTGGGGTGAAGATGGAAGAGGGGGGCAAGATCAGGAAGTGCTGAGTCCTTCCACAATTCTGGATGAGGCTACCACAAAGGGTGCAGAGGCTGAAGGCTCTGGGAAGTATGCCCGTGTACCTCTTCCCAGCCCCTTCTTCCCCGTGTACCTCCCACCCAAGGGGACACAGGGCAGGGGGTAGGCTGAAACGAACATGGGCATTTCTTGACATTTGACATGTTTCGAGATTTACAGGAAAAGATAGTAAGAAATTATTTGCCACTTTGCTACATAAATCGAAAGTGCTAATGCTCTTACCTTTGCCTATCACTTGGTTCAGCCATGGCACTGTGAGACACAAACTCAGTTATTATTTTACCCAAGATTAAATTCTGAGCATTATATTTATCTTCTTATCCTCACCTTAAGTAAGACTGAATCTTTGGGTTCTGAAACTATAAAGAGGGATGATTCAGATTGGATATAAGGAAGAAATTTTTTACAATGAGGATGGTGAAACACTGGCACACATTGCCCAGAGAGGTAGTAGATGCCCCATCCCTGGAAACATTCAAGGTCAGGCTGATGGGGGTCTGACCAACCTGGTCTCGTTGAAGATGTCCCTGCTCATTGCAGGGGGGGTGGACTAAATGACCTTTAAAAGTCCCTTCCAACCCAAACTATTCTATGATTCTATGACTATCCATCTTTAAGTAGCGGAAAGTACCTGTGTCATATGATAAATAGAGCAGCACGTTTGTTTGTTTGTTTTAAAGAGCAAATGGGTATGATTTTAGCCATTCCTAATGTAAACCTCTGGGAGCCCATTTTCAAATGTTCTTCAGTGTGGCCTCTAAATTTGCAGCTACAATTCAGACCATTGAAATTCCCATTTAAGTGAAAATTCATGGAGTTTTCTTTAAGAAAGAAATAAAGGAAGAAGGAGAATTATTACCAATAGGAAACATTTTCCTGCATATACAGTAATGGCAGAATGTTTGCATTAAGCTGTTGGATTTACTTAAAGCAACTGAAATCTGAAGACGAAATCAAGTTTTTAGACACACATAAAATTTAAATGATAAGTATTTAATTTTAATAGTGACAATATATTAGTCTGCATAGCTGTTACAGCTTTCGTTTAATCTAAAGTTTATTAAAATAGCTCGCATACCATTCAACAAACATCGCTTACACAAGTACCCAGGCACTTCGAGAGCAATGTGTGTTCTGCACCAGTAGAGAGCAGCACTACCCTAACTATTGTCTCAATGCAAAAGTTGCTCTACTTTTTTTCTCCTTTCCTCACCCAACAACTAAAGTCGATGGAAGTTTCCTCCCTACCTTTTTCAAGTGGAATAACTGGCCTCATTACTGACTGTTTTGCAGTGAAGTAAAAATTAAGCATATGTTTTATCACTGGCACACTGATCACCCTACTCACAGGGCTGCTGTTGTGCCTGCTTTCTTCCTTCCAGGGTACCTTTTACCTGGGAGACCCTCTAATATTTCTCAGAGACACAGACAAGACAGAAGTTAAATGTGAGCCTGACAGGCAGGCGAACATGCTGCAGTTTGCTTTTTGTTTAATGTTGCTTTTCCATGGACTGACCAAGATGGGAATCACGGAACTGCACCAGCCTTAGAAAGCACACAGGAAAACAGGGTCCTTGTCCTAAAACACGTTTTATCTTACCTTAAACACATATGACCCATGCAGGCAGGTAGAGACAATCCTGGCAAGGAGACAAGCTGCAGATTCTGCGCTGCTGTTCACAAAGGATAATCATAGGAGGTGGTTGGTGCTTCCTTTCTACCTAGAACAGCAGAGCTTACTTACTGCTGAATTCACGAGATGCAGTGAACTGCTCTAAACCCCTCATTATTTCAGCTTTTGCATTAATTCTGGCTTGTGTTCCTCAGACCGACCTCATCCCCACACATGATCCAGGCTCTGGGCTGTCCTTGGCTGCCATGCCCAAGCTGGCCCTGCTTGGCTCACTCCGGGAGCACATGGCTGATAAGACCCCTGCCCTACTGTCCTTGTTATCGTGCTCGGCTCCCAGCTCCCCAAGCTGTAGGGAACAGCTGGCCTTTGCTGTGTCCTGACACTCACCCACCTCACACCAGCTCAGAATCTGCAGAAAAATAATACGCGGAAACATTTAAGTTTTCCTTTGTATACAGCCTGGGCAGTAATCTAGCTCCCTGTTTGCATGAGTCCTATTGTTTTATTTTTTTAAAAACTGAGTGACAAGAGTTTTTCCAAGTCAGGCAGCTTTAATGAAATGATTGTTTTTAAAATCATTCTTTCTGTCAAACTGACTGTTCTGTGACCTGAAAAAAGTCTGCTCCCACTGTTTTATACCCAGAAATTCAAAACTGTAGTCAACGTGTTCTAGGCAAGAAGTAGTTATAGATAAGATGGCTTTCCTAGCTTAGAAGCTGTAGTACCACTGCTTTAGCAGCTAAGCAGAGCTTTCTTCGGTCTTACAGGGAGTCGAGGTCTAGCCAACAAAATGAGACATTATAAATAAAGATTATATGCAGTTTCTTCCACCAGATAGATCTGTAACTCTTGAGGTAACATCATTCCTCCTACTTTGTTGTACTTCTCTCCTGAACCACAAGTTACTTTACTTCAGCCCTTTTTTAAAAATTGAGTTTCGTGCTCAAGGAGCCTTCAGTTTCCTAAGACACATGCAGAGATTTCCTGTCCCAAGACTTTAAAGCCTTTCAACGTTCAGCTTTTTTGCATTCTTACCTGGTAAGGGAATGCATCTGGCTAGTTTGTGAAAGATTCACCTTTGGGGTTGCCTCCTGTGTTCCTTGCTAATGCTGGGCCATGTCATTCTGTCACTTTGGACTTGGGAGACTATGTTCAATTAGTGAGGTACATGAAGACCTCTCAAACTTGTTGCATGCAACATCTTATGGGCCCTGAGCATTAGGTCTGTCATAGTGAAACTGATCATTCATTGATGACTCTTTGTGGATTCTGGGTTGTTGTTTTTTGGGCTGGGGGGGTGTCAGCTATTCTTTAACACAGTAAGGAAGAAGTGTAACAAATGAAAAATTCCTACCAGTAATTTGTTTGCTTAGAAATATGTCGCCTTAACTTCTATGCTCCAGTCAACATCATTGTGTCTCCAGAAATTTTTGGCTAGCTTTCCTCCTCAACAACGTATGTGCCTCTTTTCTTCCACAAGCAGGAAAGAGCAAAAATAATTCATGGCAGGTGGGGTTTTCAGACATGACTAGCATTAATTAGACCAAAGCTAAACATTTTTGGAAACCATACCGAATTGATTGTGTACATACATGCCAGCTATTTTTCTTTTAAAAAGTACCAGATGGCAAATTAAGAACTATACAGAATCAAAAATCATAATTATTTATTGCAGAATAGTTTAGGGAATTAGTTACCTTAAGTACAAATAAGGTTTCAGTTCTAGTTGGGTCAGAACACCCTTGGAAAATGAAACGCAGAAACAAGATCAACTTCTTGTTGTAAGAGTGCCATACAGTGAGTTACTGGTATTCAAACCAATCCAACACATACAATAGCATAAGTCAAACCACTATATACCGCAGCAGTTGAAGGCAAATATTTAGTGCACACAACCATGTTCTAGCAGGACATTGTAGCAGTTTGTGGCATGACCAGTAAGTATAATTTTAAAACAGAGCATGGTATTATTTGTCCGTAAAGGAATATGTTTGATAAGAATATGTTTTCTATGGAGAAGAAGTGTAATAGATATAATTTTATAGTGGATGCACATTACTGAGGTCCTCTGAGGACTTATGGGGAGCTAACACAGAGGGTTCAGCCCAACCTTTCTGAGCACTGGCAAATCTTAGCTTCTCTGGTTGTTCTTTCAGACTGTTAGCAATGATGGCTAATTCTCAGAGCCATGCGTATCTCTGAAGTACCCTGGTAAGTGTTGCCTCAGCACTGAGGATATGGGCAGCAGTAATGTACCTTGAAGAATTCTTTTCAGATGCCCTCTCTCTCCTCCTCACATTTTGAGCTGTGTGTCAAGTATAGGCCCACTTTGCACTTTCTGTAGCCTCTTAAAAGTAATCCTAACAAATCATGATAGATGGTACACTGTAAGCACTGCATCTTCTCAGGCCCACTTAGTCCAGTGATCTCACTTCAGAGAAATAATAAAGAGCTGGGAAGAGCTATAAATGGCTTCAGGGAAGTTATTGAAACTGTCAGCGGCTAATACACATTCTAAGGTCTGTTTGGGTTTTGTGAAGATAAAGCAATACCTACTCAGCAATTTCCAATGCACTGATTAGTCTGCAATGCTCATAATTCCTCTTGCTCTGTTAAAATAACAGTATCCTTTATTTCGAAAATGTCTGTGTACAAAAAGAATCTGACTCAGTATGAATATTTACTGACAATGTTTATTGCATTCAGACTCTCTAGGTTGGGTGGGATATTTCTGAAGAGATTCCTTTCTTAGCTTTATGTAAATACTGCCAACTCAGAGAGATGGGAGATAGGTTCTTAAAATCATGAGGGATGATATTACATTTTTATTACAACACATCTCCCTGCCTGGTGATGGAATCTAGCTGAGAGGAGCATCTGGAAATTGCATAGCCTCCCCATGGCTTTGGTTGTCTCAAGCAAACTCTGGGGTATATTGTAACCCTTATCTGATGTTCCTTAGGATATCTGAATTCTTTTGTTTGTAAGTAACAGTATTTCATCTCCTCTTTCATGACAGATATGCATAATATAATGGTCCTTTTTTTCTAGAAAGGAATAAAAGAATGCCACAAATTAAATGCTAGGCAAGTAATCACCCATCTATAATGAGCAAGGACAGCTACTCAGCGTTTTGCCCTTTATTCTTTTCATAGGAATGCCTCTGCTGTTCCTCGAGGCCATCAGGCACAGTAGAATTTAGAAGTCTGTGATATTTATTGGAAATAGCATTCTTGCATGAAAAGACAAATTTCTTGTATTACAGACGCTCATCTAAATGCTCTGATGGCTTGATCAAATGCCCAATAAAGCTAGTATTTCCACAAACTATTCGATCAGACCTGATAATGACTTTTTTAGCTTGAAGGAATAGATGGTAATAGCAACTTTTTTTATTCAAAGCCATACACTTTCTTATATAATTAATATATAGAATAAAAATCTTTCTTACATAATTAATACATAGAATAAAAATCAACTTTTGTTATCAGTGCAGTCCCATGTGTTTACCCCAGCTGCCCAGCTACAATCTGTGTTACTTAGGTGGTCATCTTTTCTTTTTTTCCTTTAATATTAATAGAGTGTTTATTCCCTTACCCTCTTTTAAACTCTGCTCAATCACATAGTCCTTCTACTAAAGGAAATTACAGGCTGCAGGGAAATCTGGAGAAATATCTGTGTTTTAATACTAGCTGTATGTCATCCAGGATCCCACCGGAGATGACATTATTGCTTTTCAATGGCGAGAGCTGGTCACATGGGAGGTGATGTTTTTATTATAATCAGCTGCAGAGAACTGGTGAGGGTGAGCTCATCTGCAGCTGAGTATGTTTGAACTTTTGTACCTTTCAGTACCTTTCTGCGAGCAGTGGAAACTCTCTCCAAGTGGGATGTGTTAGAGAGTTAGGTTTCCTGTAAATGTTGAGATCTCAGAAAATGGCCACAGGAAATGAACTTTTCAAAAGAAAAGAAAATTGAACTGGAGAATTATGATGTTGCTAATCGAAGCAAAGTAGTCTCATCCAGGTTCAGTAGGAAAGGATTTTTATGGTTTAAATATCTGATTTGATCTTAGTCTTCCATTCTCAGAATTAGTCAAAAGACTTTTTTGAATCTATGTTGTATTACACAAAGCAGGTTCCAGTTACACTGTGGCCTACTATTATGCTGGGGGTCTCCTGGGAGATGCTGAGCACCCTTAACTCCTATCTGAAGCTTCAAGGATTGGTCTTTAGTCAAAGCCTTGATAAACACATCACATCTGCTTCCCTGGGACAATTTCCAGAAGACATGCATTTCATTGACTTTCTGTGAGGAATAAATGGAAATCTAGTGGCACATCTGGTGCTGCCTTCATTTACAGTAGTTAAATAGATTTGAATTGGCACTCACTCACATGAAGAACCTGTCATGCAGCTCTTTGTTCACTTCACCCCACCAACTTGGATATTAAACAATTACATTTACCTTAATGCAGATTTTGTTGGGAAAAAAAAGGATGACATTTTGCACATGGCTGAGCTTTAAGGCAGTTAATGAAATAAAAGCAAAGGACTCCCAGCACAGTAGGAAACCCGGATAACAGGAACAATCATTTAGGCAGCGCATTTCTGTTCCCACGGGAGCCAAGGCTAATTATCAGGGCCAGGTTGCATCCAGAGGAGTGAGGAGATGACAGCACAACAGTATTTCTCTGCACAGCTGCTCTAGTCAAATTTATTTACACATTCTAGAGAAACAGTGCTTTTAAAACAGATTTCTTCCCAGTGCAGGCTGGGAAGTGTAGATAATGGAGCCATGTAGTTGCCCTATCAAGTTTTCACAACAATTCACAGTGTTTCAAAAGCAGCTTATGCAGTTTATCCAGTACCATCCTTCCTGAGTACTTTTGGAAAAGATGTATCAAAGAAAAAAGGAGTGTACAGAGGGAAAGGAGGAAAGCAGATCCAAGTCTGGAAATTGTCTCCACAAAACAGACACTTTTTTCTTCTTTCTTTTTTCTTTTTTTCTTTTCCCTGATTTAAGTAAAAGCAAAATAACATTCCACAGTCATCAAAGCACGTTCTCTTATCACAGAGTAGGCTTTGGGTTAACAGCATACTTCTTGATCTTTCTCTGTTCTCTTTACCAAACCAGATCATAAAAGGTGAGAAAGAGCAGTTTTGTCTAGAGCACTTTTATGAGTTAAAAGCATTATTTTGTGCTTAAGGCACTGGGCCAGATCTTCGAACATCTGGTTCAGTTCCTGCCTTTTTCATAAACTTCCTGTGTGACAAAATGTATTTGCACTTCAATTCCCTATCTACTAGGCAGGAATCATGCTGTTTTATTGTTTTACAGAGGTGGTCAGCTCATGGAGACTGTGTGAGCACCTGCACGGCCCAGTTCAATGAAAATGTGACTTTAAACTGTGGAGAAGGGGTCACTACCTGATATTCTGAGTACGCACTCCCAGCTCTGTCACTGTTTTCTGTGGCTTGAAAGTATCTCTCTCAATGTTGCCATCAGTAATATGAGAATAATATTGCTTTCTTACTTCCAGTGGCATTTGTGTGAATAAGTTGTTTGCAATGCTTCCTAGTGCTTAGACAAAGAAATGTGCGGTAAAGATGGAAATTACTTTGAGCACGTGAACCCCATCCACTAAGGTATCTTTTGCATAAGAGTCCATTCACTGTCAGTTTTGCTGCTTCTGCTCACAGAGCTCCTTCCCTGTTGTTTCCAGTATGCAAAAGTTCATTCAGACTTCACACATTATTATCTCCCAAATTTCAGATGTACAAATCCAGCTGCAACAGAGATGAGGAATGAGTAAATGATGGCTGCAGTCTGATCTTGGCCAGAACGCAATTAAGATTTTATCTTAACAGCGCCTTTGGTGTCCAGGGAAAGCCACTGACCTGCGGGCTGTCTTCCAGCTTGTGCCTAATTGGAATGCTGGCCCTCGGCCAACAGCCCAGCAGAAAGTCAAGTTGTGAAACAGGAGAAATATTTGACTCAGCTCCTGAAATAGGTGGAGCGGTCGCAGGGACCTAAGTCTTCTTACCATCCACTCTGGGCTACATCTTTCCTTCCAAAGATTTTATTGTTTTGTTGGCTTCCCGGTAATTTTTCTGCAAGATTACAATCTCAACCTACAAAGCACTGGGAAGATCAGTCTTAGTGAAAATGGTCTGATGTAAACTGACAGGTTTCTAAGAAGTCTACTTTTCTGCAAGGGAGCCGATTGTTTGGAACAAATGCTGCAGACATCTCCTTAAGGCTGATAATTCCTGTTGTGGGTTAGTTGAGGAAAATGTTTTGAATTGCTACACGGGATCGTTACTTTCCCAAATGAAAATATGCTAATTATCTGGTCCTGTTCTTATAGTCCTATGAATCTTTCCTTTTCATCTTTCACTGAAGAACAAGAAACCATATTCTCCAAATTACAGATTCAAATGTTGTAACAACCTGTTTATAATGCAGTGTTTCTTTAAACTGTGTGCTGGCCCTGTTACTGCTTTCTTCTAACTGAAGTGACATATTTTCTGTAACAAAGGATTTTTTTTCACAATAATGCAGGGCTCAGCAATTCTGTGGAGCACTGAGCAAATGGTGTCAATATCTTCCGTGAGCCAAAAAAAAAAAAGGAAAGCAAGCAAGCAGGCTTTTGGGGAAGGATTCAGCTTTTCATTCCAGGGTTCTTACTCACAGCAATAGACATTCCACAAGACAGCCTATTCCCTGATAAACACAGAACACACTCTGCTTTCTCAGAAACAAACAGTTTCTAGCAACTTTAAGGTGAATGTTTGGATTGATGAAATGGTAAGCTAAGTGTCCTGAAAGAATACATCAGACATCAGGAAATCTTATGCAGATCTGGTCATACTCTCTCTAGAAGCACACCACACGTTGTGGGGTTCCTCAGGATCTCACCCATGGGTACCCCAAAGTATTTTCTGACACAAGAAACTCTAAAGACTTTTTTTCAGGATTCCCCTTAGCCCTGGGGAAATAACCACTTATATTTTTATTGTGGTGGGTTTTGAGAAGAGCATGATCAGGTAATACAATACAGCACCTGCTTCTGGAAAGCAGAACATGAAGAAAAGGTAATAAAGAGGGAGCACCAGGGACTGGGAATGTTTGAACAAGTGCAGTGTATATTCGGTGGGAGACAAGAATCCCTTCACACCAGTCTAGAAATTCTTAGTAAACAATTAAAGGAACAGTGTGGGCTAGTTCTAGAGCAAACCATTGCTTAGAAGCTACCCCTAACTACTAGGCATATTTTTTAGAAGGCCATGACTTTCATTAGACTATCCATTATAGAAAAGGTTTGTAATATGCAAACAAGTCTGAGTTTTGCTAGCTACATCAGCTGGTCTAGGAAGGGATTACCTCCTTGCCTCACTTACAGCCTTAGGCTATCGTAGCTACAGCAATGCTGCCCCCTTTTAATGCCGTTATGGACTCCCTAGGCAAAAAGGGTATAAATGACCCGCTTGTGAAAATCTATGGATATCCAACAACTTCAGCAGAGTTTTTCTGATTTATGTGAAGTGAGAATCAGGCCTGTGTTATACATCAAGTCCTTCTTTGACGCCACTGTCAAGTCTGGTGTGGAAAAAGGAGAGGATTTCATGAATTTGTTTCAGAATGGTGATCCAGATAGCTAAATAGATTTGAACGAGTAAGAGCAAAGATTACAGCTATGTGAAAATGCGTAAAATGAGAAACTAAAATAGCATCTTGGAAGATGATAAAAAGTAGATCAAATAATAAAGTCTGGTGACAAATATTGTAAACAAGCAGGACTTTTACATCTGAAACTCAGTGCAGAGAACTTCATTCTCAAACATAGGTCAAATTTCCAGATGCTTCCTGATAACATGGGAGGCACTCTGTGCCTGCATGCAATTCCTCACTTAGATAATGCATAGGAAACAAAATGATCTAAACTCCCAAGGCACTTGACCCTGTGTTCAGTTGTCTAGGAAAAAAATTATGTACAAAATACACAGATATTATCAGGGCCTTGTGTATATCATGATTCCATAGCAATGGAATTTGCTGAAGAATTGCAGTCTTGACTCTTGCTTATTATTAGATATTATATGAAAGGGAATGAGAAGGATTTTGGAAGTCCTCAGGGAAGTCTTGGTGGTGGGCATTTTGCAGAAATCTAGTAAAGGACAGTCATGTCCCTAAATGAACACAGACTACAGAATGGGAAGATGCACCAGGTGTAAATCACAGTAGTAGTTGCAACAGCTGTGGAAAAAAAAAAAGGCGGGGGGGGGTAAGGTGGGAGCATATAAAGTGAATAGGTTTCTAGTCTATTTGAGTGTTAAAATACCTTTGACAATGCCAGCCAAGTATTATCAGTGTACTGAACTATGCTTTTAATGTTAACTGTGAGAAGGATAAGCTACTCATCATCTGGAAGGGATGGAAGGTGAATTTGGAAAGGAAAAATATTCACTTTGAAATGGCACAATTAACCATATCACTGCAGAGTAATTCTCTAACTCTGTCTTCTAGCTGTATTCATCCCACAAGCCCAGGCGGCCTTCTCTACCATTACAGGTGTGAAAAGTTCTCTCTGCTCTTTGTCTAGTTGCCAGAATGTCCAGCTTTTGCCACACAAATCTTGTAACTGCCAATAGCTGAATATGAAAATGTATGGAGAAGGCATAAAATTAATTTATAATGAGTATGAAACCGAAAAGCTTATTTGGACTGTTTGAGTTAATGCTCAAAATATTTTTTTAGAAATTCTTATTTTTCATAATATAAATGAAACAGCTGTGAGATTTCTAATTTGCTATTCCAGAATGTTTCATACCTGAGTTCTTAGGTACACATCAAATGTGAATATGATGATTTTTAGCTAATCATGGATACAATATGAGTAACATAACTAAAATTTGGTGACATTCCAGAATCCTGGAAATAGGCCAGCCATTGCTGTGATGACATCTCACCTGGGAAAAACAGAGGCACTTTGTACATTTTTTTCCAAAAGTAATATGCAAAATACAAATGATGCATGTATTGTTTTATAGTCCTAGACATGTCTCCATAGCCTGAAGAGTTCTCTTACATGGCCATGAAAGCATTTAAGTTGCACTACACAGCTCCTATAGGGCAGTATATTGAGACCACAGCTAAGACTCCAAATTAAGTAAGCCTTCATTATTTCTGAGTTGGTATATTTATAATTACAGGTACTGTTTTTCTTCTTGTGCACATAATTGCCTAACCAGTCAAACAGTTGCTTTCGATTTAAGAACTGGACCAGATCTTATGTTCAATTTAAATCCAACTCCTTTAAATAGCTTTATCTTAAAGTTCAATCCACAACTGCCAGTTAGCAGGTCTAGGACTCATTCACACTCACTCCGGACAATATTTTGTGGTGCCAACAGAGGCCCACACCATTTCTTTCTCATTTTATTTCAATTTTGGCATTTGTTTTTTGGTTACGTTTTGCATTGCGCAGCCTCAGTTTGGAAACAGACTACAGAAACTGCAGCCGCACCATCCTACCAGGACACAAGTAGTCCCTGTGCAGAACCTCATCTGCAGCCCAAGAAGGGGAAGATGAAGCCAGCAGTAACCTGGATGTAAGCCAAGCACAGGACAATCATGCCAAACAGGGCAGAAGTAAACCACGTTAATGGAGCAGTGTACATATGCCTGCACCGGCATTCCAGTTTGGTGAGTTTGGCACTGTGGTTTGCATGAACATGTCTTAGGGTCACTTTCCCAGTCTCAGCAGGAGCTTTTCTGTGATGTGCGGAAATGAACCTGTGGATATGTCTCTGCCTTATGCACATTCTTCTAAATGATTTTATGAATCCCAAATTTGACTGATAAGGTTCCAGACTGGCACAACTCCACTAGATGAGCATTTGTCTGTCCTTCTATGATGACTGGGCTAGTGTGTGTTTGGGGGCTACCTGACAGTTATCGAAAGTGAATAGAATCAAGTTAATAAAGCTAAGATAGGGGAGCCGGTTATCTTGGGAAAGCAAAAGCCAAGGTTGTATCTGATTTCATAGGCAGACCATGATCAGACATAAGCAAAGCATGATCAGGTATCTTGTTAGAGGATTTCCAAACTCTTTCAAGATTGTACCTAAACACAGCCTAGTCCAAGAACTATTTGAGCCTCACCAGGTAAAGCTGAACCTAGAGGAGCACTATAACAAGTAGCAGGGATCCTACAGAATGAAGCAGAGAGGTATTCAGGGGTCAAAGAACAAGTAGTGAATCCCCAAGAGCCTGAGGGGAATCTAAACATTACTTAAAGCTTTCTGAGGCCATAGGGAGTTTTTCAGACTACCTGTATTAAAGTAAATTCCTCAGTCCTAAACAGCAGTGCCAACTTTAAATGTCTTTTTTCCTTTGTGGCTTCTTTTCTTTCCTTTGGGAGAAAGTGGGGGGAAAAAAGGACTTGCGGTTCTGTATAAAAGCCTCGAGGTCCATAAAGTGCAATCTCCTGTTATGGCAAACAGTCATTTAATAAAAATCTACTCACAAATTGTTGGCAATCCGCTTCAAATATAATTGGTCTTCTTGCACCTATTATGTCAAAAGGCTGGTTTAGTAACTCCCTGCTCTGCTCTTTAGAAATCTTCTTTTAGCTGTCATTTTGCCAATATCATCTTTTGCAATGATGATCAAATTCCTCTTATCTATGAGCTTGTCTAATTGCTCCTTTGAACAATATCACTCTTTTAGGCACCTTAGCAAGATAGGCTCTTCATGAATGTAGTATGCAGACTCCTGAGTAGCCTAGCATCCAGTCTCTGAATGTGTTCTGTGTACCTAATCCAGATCAAATTATTTTTTTAAATAATTGTGCCTAGAACATGACATTTCAGGCGACATTTTATTATTTCATATAAAATGAACTTAGTATTTCCTTATCTCTGCTAAAATATCTTGCCTCTCAGATGAGGATCATATTTGTCTTTTTCATGTCTTCATTCCAGTCTCATCTCATAGTTGGACCATCAACCTAACACATGGGTCATTGTCTCTGGACACCTCCAGTTGCTAAACTGCCAACTTAAATGAGAAATTCTTATTAGTCTTTGCATTTCATTGTAGTTCATCACATTTCTATTACTCCTGACTTAAAAATTGATCTTTCTTGTATGATAATCTGTTCCCTCTCCTTATGCTATATTTTGCCACTGTACTGAAAATGCCTCCAAATGTGTCATCAGCGGATTTCATTAACATGTTCCCAGTCTTCGTGCCAAGGCCACCCATGAAAATATTTTATAATACTGAGTTCCATAAACAGTCCTGGAGGATGTCCCTCTGTAATCTTGCTTGAAGTGATAAACCCTTGTTCTCTCTCTCCCTTACTCTCCTTGCCAAACCTTCTTGTTATTATCATAATATGAATTCACATATTCAGGTGATTCCTACACTATTTCATATCTTCTCCACTTTAATTGATGAACTGCATGAGAACACTTTACAGAAGTCACGATAGATTTACTGCATTTTTCTTTCTCTAAAAAAAAGTTGATTGTTGTCAAAAACAATGCCAGAGCAATCTGTTATCTTTCATAAACCCAGACTGCATTTTTTCCCATTTTTCATTACCTTTATATCTTGTATAATATTTTCCTTTACAACATATTCTAAAGGCTTGTACGCTATTGAAGTTTGAAAGTACATCACCATGTTCTTTCTGTATTGTTAAACACAGAAGCAGTGTTTGCTGTACAAGATGGAAAAATAGCTCCCATTTTCTTTTGGTGTCTTTGGCAGATAATCGTTAATTTCTGATTTGTTATGATTGCACAGTGATGCATTTTTTAATTATTAAAGACTCCNCCCCCGCCTTTTTTTTTTTGGTCTTTTTGGCAATTTGTCCTTCATTGCTATTTTTTTCTGATCTCCAAGGCAGAGAAATTTTAGTTGATTAATTCTCTTTTCCAATTTTTCTAAATTTTTCTTTACTTCTAATATATTTTTTCAGGTAGCTGCTCATCCAGTTACAGTCAGACCCCTTCTGTAAAAGTGTTTTCCTTTTCTTGGTATTCAAGTTACTGAGGCGTTTTGCATCTCCTACTTAAAAATTCTCCCAAATTTTCTCAACATTCAGGACTTTGAGCTATTCAGTCCAACCGACTTCACCAAATGGTTCTCTTTGTTTTACAAAATTTCTTATTTCTTCCAACATTGCTTTTTGTTTGTTTAAAATAATTTAATTTATATTGATCTGATCTAACTTATGACTGTCAGACCCCAAATTATTTTCTGCTACTGTTGTTTTTTAGCCAGTCGGAGCAATGACCGCAGTCCTTACTCAATAGCATTTTACAGTAAATTCTCAAGGTTTTTCCTTCCCCAAGGTAAATGAAAAATACTACAACGGAAAAATCATGTATTTCTTCAATTAAAACAGCACATATTTCAATTCACATGATGGCAACTCTCTTTACCAACTTAAAGTGGTAAAGACTGACTTACAGTGATGAAGAGGCCGGTTCATACATTTGTCTCATTTTTTTCAAGACACATTGTACCTATTCCAGCAATGCCCACTATATTCTTTAAGGCTAGAACCCTACTCGTTGAATAACCCTGATATTTTCCAATGGGGCAAATTTAGGGCACAATATTCTGAGAAGACATAACAGAATCTACCCCTAAAAGAAAGGCAGTGAAGGCTACTGAGGGAGCTGAATTTTTATTGGGTTATAAAGGAGTGTGCTTGTAATTGTGGGAAGAAATTTAGGTTAAAAAAAAAAAAAGGAAAAAATATACTGAGACCAAAATATGCTGCAGTCCAGAGACATCTTCCAAAGGGAATCTTGGAAGCAGAAAAGCCTTGTACTTTTAAAAGCAGATTTGACAGAGCAATAGAATAAGTCCTGCATTTTTAAGCTGGCTAGCAGAGACTTTTTCCATCTCTAGCTTCTATGTGTCTGTGTTCCCTACCTCCTCTTTCCCTGACAGATGTTCTACTCCTCATTAAATAGGGAAGTAACAGCACCCTTTACTGACTGTTCCTCTGTTTTCACCCATAATTTAACCCCAAATTTCAAGTACTGCAGCACTGCCTTGCACCTATTCCACTGAAATGAATTCC
The DNA here is from genome assembly GCA_013398815.1 of Ibidorhyncha struthersii. Taxonomy (NCBI): domain Eukaryota; kingdom Metazoa; phylum Chordata; class Aves; order Charadriiformes; family Charadriidae; genus Ibidorhyncha; species Ibidorhyncha struthersii. The sequence continues at coordinate 883,045 of VZSZ01007856.1, read as the reverse complement.
AGCTAATTTCTGTCTTTTAGGTATTGTTCTTGTCTGTGGCTCAGCAAAGGAGGGGAAGGAGGAGGAAAGGCTACCTGCTGTTTAGCAGTTCTGTGAATCAAAAAGCTTACTTCTAAGGCACAGCTTGCTACCTGTGGCTAGGACTCAAAACAAAATGGTTTTGTATTAATTCTGTTTAATATCGCATACTGAAATTTGAGGCAACAATGGTAATTGATTGATTTTTGTAGAGCTAGTTCCCATATCTCTAATTTCTTTACAATCTTTCTGTGTACATTTTTAGATTTACATGCATTTCCCCTTCAAACATTAAGCTGGAGTCATTCTTCATCTTCCAGGGTTAACTAATCCATCATTAGATGGACCCAGGCAGATCCATATGAAATGTTTGCTTTTAAAGCCAAGCTTTCTTACATCAGCTTTTGACATTTTATTCACTTGGACAAGCTGATTAGTAGTGTCAGCATTGTACATTTGCTTTCCAATGAATACTAAGCAGATGTTATACTGGCTTGTTGCCCCGCACTGAGCATTGAAGGGGTAAATCCTGTGAGACCCTGCTTTTGTTAGTAGGTCAGTTACCAAAAGGTCAAATACTGTCCCTTACTCTCTTTTATACATAAATATGATATTGATTAATCTTAGATATTTTGATTCAGGTCTTCTGGGAGGGACTTTATATTAGAAGTACAGGGCCAAAACCTGATGTGTCAGACGAGGCAAAATGTCTGCTGACTGTAAGGGCAATTTTTCTGTAAGGGCAATTTTTTCTGTAAGGGCTTCCAGGCTGAACCAGTTGTGAGTTGCTGTCATTATACCGTGCATTTTTTCTCTCAGCAGGCATGAGGGCAAGTTCTGTAAGGAGAGGTAATACCTTTTCATTAAGCCAATGGGATGTAACAAAGGAAAGTTTCAGGAGTGCAAGTCCCTCTTTAGGTCTGAAATGGAAACCACAAACTCAATACAAGCTCAATACAGAGTGAGAAGGGAACAGTTCTTCCAAAAAATACGGCTAAGCACCCCTAGGGTAAAAGGAAATGTTAGCAAGAGGAGAGATGATAATCCATACATAAGCATTTTCCTTCAACATGGGCTAAAACTTCAGAAATTAACCCACTGAAGTAGAACTACAGCTGTTTGACACTGGCAGAAGAGAACCAAGTGCATTGATACAGATTTCAGAAATGGCCCTGTGCCACAAAGTTTGAGTCCGATATGAAGTTTTCCAAAGTTCAGGAAGTCTTCAGAATCAGGGCTCTTGGGACCTTCTCACATAATTTACAAAATGGACGCTGTAAGCCTACATTACCTGTTGTCCTGGGACAAAGATTTTGGATATACTACTCTCCCAGATAATAATAGAATGATTATCTCCCTACCTTCTGAAAATCCAACAGGGTTATTAATTTTCTTTAATTTACTATTGTATTAATTTTTTAAATATATATATGTAATTATTAATATATTAATGTGTTAATTCCTATGTGGGGTGGTTTTTTTTCCAAAAATTCTTTCTTCATCCTAGCCAAAAAGAAGAAAGAAAATAGAACATCTACACATTAACCCCATACAGGTAAAACCTAATCTATTTCAGTGGATGCAAGATATGAATATTTACAATGCTCTCAGGTCTTACAGCCATCTCTAAGGCTCTGGGACTACCTCCCAACTAAATCTTTATCAATGCCCAGTATTAACCCTCTAAATGAAATTTTAGAAAATAATTTTGAGTATTTATGATATTATCATCTTTATGGCATAAACTGTTTGAATGTAATCTATTTCAGCTAGAATGGCACAATTATATTGACACGATCCTGCTGGTCAGAAAAAACTCTTCCTTTATAACTGTTCTTGTCCCACAAATTCCTGGGAGCTTGGTTATTTAGCTTAAGCTGAAGAGAATGTATTCAGCTTTGGAGGTCCATGGTTCACTCTCTGCTTTGACTAATATGAGTAATATTTCAGTCAATATTTCATTCTAAAAAGACAAACATAAAATAACAAAGACATATAACTATAACTAGACCATCAAGTATATCAAGTATATTTTCCTGATAATTATATGTAGGTTTTTTATATCTTTCCCTAAGCATAGGTATCCTAGTTACTTGCATTTCATTAAAATAAGTCCTTCTCTGGCTTAACAGCCAATGCATTTTAAGCCTGTTCTTTTAAACTATTGAGAGTTTATATGCACTAAAAGCCTAAAGGTAACGAGGCTTTTACTTGTTGAACACCTTTTGTATCCCCAGTGTACCTTTCCCTGTATAAGCTGAGTCTCAGTTGTGACATAAAGTGGTTTCTAACCCCTTGCATATCAATTTGCAAGCAAGAAAGCTTTGAAAAGTCAAGGGATAGAGAGAAGCAGCGCCCTGAACAGAAAGGCACTTTTTCCTTCTGTCACTTCAAGTTACTCCCTTACTGTCTCCACGCGTTCATTTGCATAATAGAGGTGATCATCTGGCCTTTATTACTGCAGCGTGAATGTACATCAGTTAGTGAAACATAAAATATATCCTAGGGAACCCTCTGCACACTGGCATACAAATGAAGGCCCTAGTGCTGCCTACAGATACGGGAGTTGACAAAAGAAAAATATGTGTTGCTGATTGACTCTCATTGTTACAACTTGTATGAGAGGCTACAGGAGGATTTCATGGTCTTGGTGAAAGAAGCATTTCTTTTAGTTCATATCGCTTCTGCCATTGCTGTAAAACTGTTTAAGAGACAGGGCTTCATATCTCAGTATATAACTTGCCACCAAAACCATCCTCGTTTTTGACACACTCTTGGACTGAATTGGACTCCATGCTGGGAGATTTCTGCTTACATTGAGATATAATCATGTACTTAATGGCCTTATTTTAAGCACCAAACCTAATGAAAAGACCTTCCTGATCCGCAACATTTTACTGAGCCATTCTGCTTAGAATATATTTCAGGTTTCTCTGGTAAGATGCTGTTTTCCTGCTCAACACAAAAACAGCTGCAGGCTTTTATCCCCAACGTTTAGAAATAAACAGAAAAGTATTGACTACACTCCTACTCATCCTTTTTGACCAGGATTCCCTACCTTTCTTTTTTGCTAAGCAGACTAGGGTGCCATGCCTCCTCTATCACATACCAGAACTACTGCACATACACACTCAGTCCAGGACTTCCCAGGAAAAATGCGCACATCTGTGTTGCACGCCTCCTTTCAGGAAGTCTCTCAGTTACCACTCTAACCTTCTGATGTTCAATACTTTCAGTTTCCCCGTAAAATATGACTTAGTAAAACTTTTTCTTCCCATCTGCCACAACTGGCCGTCCAAGTTCTTTGTGACTCTCTCCAAATCAATTTTAACTAACATTTGTATAAGTCACATCTCATTCACAGAAGGACAGACTGATACTACTAGGTTGCAATCTCGTCCAGCAAGTAACATCTTTCTCATGAAGTCTTGCATGAAGCACACTGGGGCATGTGTCTGCAGCTGTGGCACTGCACTTTAAGAGGAGTATGTGTCATATTTGCCTCACATATCTGAAATGGAAAGGGGCTAGGGAACTGAGTACTGCCAGTCATAAATTTCAAAAAACACTAGGGCCGAAAACACAATACTATTTTAAGAAGATGTGCGGCCAGGGAGTGCAAGTCTTTATTCTAGCTTTTGGTTTTATCAAACTTTCTGGTTGATTTGGGCCATCTTTTAAAATTACTTCAACAATCATAATGGCCAGAAACTTACTCTTTTGTACCATCTTTTATCTCTCTATTTTTTTTGTAATTTGGATTTTTATTCTTGAAACTCTTGCACAGTCTGCTTGCCAGCATCCAAGTACTGGCAACAACACAAAACAACACAAATTTCCCAGGTTTTATAGTAACTGGCAATGCCATTCTCCAAGGAGAAGCATTAGCCCTGTGCACAAAGCTTGGATTTCATATAAACCAGCCCTATTTCTTCTTTAAATTTGATCATATGCTCTCGTTTTCATGTATGTCTTCATTAGTATAGTATGATATTTCTTTTAAAGCTTTTAATATTTTCAGGCTTCCTCCCATTTAAAGTTATAATTCCCTGCTATTTCATTTAAACACTTGTGGTTTAACCCCAGCCAGCAACCAAGCAGCCGCTCGCTCACACCCCCCCGGGGGGATGGGGGAGAGAATTGGAAGAGTAAAAGTGAGAAAACTTGTGGGTTGAGATAAAGACGGTTTAATAGGTAAAGCAAAAGTCGCTCATGCAAGCAAAGCAAAACAAGGAATTCATTCACTGCTTCCCATCAACAGGCAGGTGTTCGGCCGTCTCTAGGAAAGCAGGGCTCCATCACGCGTAACGGTTACTTGGGAAGACAAACACCGTAACTCCGAACATCCACCCTTCCTTCTTCTTCCCCCAGCTTTACATGCTGAGCAATTATGTCACATGGTATGGAATATTCCTTTGGTCAGTTGGGGTCAGCTGTCCCAGCTGTGTCGCCTCCCAACTTCTTGTGCACCCCCAGCCTGCTCACTGGTGGGGCGATGTGAGGAGCAGAAAAGGCCTTGACTCTGTGTAAGCACTGCTCACCTATAACTAAGAACATTAGTGTGTTATCAACATTATTCTCATCCTAAATCCAAAACATAGCACTATACCAGCTGCTAGTAAGAAAATGAACTCTATCCCAGCCAAAATCAGGACAACGCTACACCAATTTTCTTGAAGCGTGTCATTTTTGCCTGCAGTTCTAGATCTGTATTTCATCAGCACCAGTTAGGGCTATCCATCAGCAACACATTACTTAAATCTGTACAAAAGATATAATCGGCTTTTTATCATTGATCTGGTGTTTCTAGAATATATTTTCACATTTTGATTCTCCTCTTTTCACTACAAATCATTCTGCTCATCACAGTACTGATGTGGTTGCAGCTCAGCTCAGCTCAGTTTGCTTTGGTGGGGCTACAATCAACTAGGCAGAAAAAATTAGGCTGCTCTCCAAATTCTTTATCTGGAAGAGACAGAGCTGGTTCCAATATGTTCATGCTCTTATTCACTATTTTAAGAGTAGGCAAAGTGCAAACTCTTGAAAAACCTGAATTTATTTGCTACGGAGATTACTAATCTCATCTGCAAAACCAGAAGAATGCCTCAATGAAACAGAAAATTTTGCTTGAAGTTCTTCCTTTTGGATCTTAGCTTCCAGACATTGTCTTTGCAGGTCCCAGATTGTAGCATTATAGAGTCTTACCTCAAGTTGCTGTTTACATCCGAGGCTCCCCTGTAGACAGCATTAGGCACAAATATATTACAACTAAACATTGGGTTGTTCTCTCACGTTGATGTATGGATATAGCATTTTCTGGATATAAAGGTCTGCAACATGTGACATGTAACTCTTCTCTTTCACCTTCACAAGGGTGAAAGAAAGGGTGCTCTTATTTATTTTCCGAATTTCATAAATGTGATCTGTTCTCCTCAAGCATTTAAATCTATCAGTAAAGAGCTGCATCATTTGAGGAGCCAGACATCTAAAATTTTTAGTTACCACTGGCCAGTGAGACTGGAAGCAGTAATCAGCGTAAAATCAAATTATGATTCAACTTGCTACAGTGACTAATTCAGAGGCAAGGATGAGTAAGGATGCAGGCAGAGGACTAGAACAATATAGGCAAGATACAGAATTTGAAGGAGGTGCACAGGTCATGAAAGATTGTTTCAACCTGGGGTTTGCATAAAAGAAGCAAAGCTGAAAAAGGAAACTAAAGTCCTGAAAAAAATGTAAAATATTGACAAGAATATGGAGGACAATACATTAACTATAAAATAGAGATGAAATATATGGAAATAATTGAAGCAGCTGACTCATGATTCCTGATTCAGCAAAATAGCCACTGGCTTAAGTTTAAGTGGGGCCTTCATTCCCACAGAAGCTAAATCCTGATTAAAATCCTGCCCATGCTTATGTGTTGAATTAATCCTGTAGTAAACATAGTCTTCTCCTTCAGCTTTCACTGAGCCATAGAATTCACTGCATCCAGGGAACTTAGACTGCTCAGTACTTCAAAATACTGCTTTTATTTAACAGTATCAAACTCATAGTTAGAAGACACAATTTGTCTTTAACGTTTTTCTAACTGTTTTTACTTGAAGGATCTTAGTAGTACTGGGCATTGATCCAATAAACATGAACTTGTTCAAGGGTAGAAGACAGTATGAGATCCTCCCTAATATTTTCCTTCTCTATGTTACCATGATTAAATAAGCAAAAAATAGCTTATTTTTTTTTCCCAGCATCCCTGAATTGTTTCCCATATACAGTGCAGTAAAAATGTAAAAGAAAATTTTTCTTGGAATTTATGCTACCATTTTTCCCTGATAATTACTTTAGGCACAGTAATATTAACAGATGTTTCTCACCAAAATAACCCAGAATGAGATGTTAAGTGTTTATTCTCTTTTAAAAACACAAACCAGTCAGCAACCAAATAACCCTAGAGTGTCAAATAAATGTGCTTTATGTTCAACCATGAGGCTCCTATCTGAAGTGAATTAAAAATTAATCTTAGGTAAATATATCATGGTGGTTTTGTAAATGTGTTTCTGAGGATGAGATTAATTACAACCATTGATGTGAATAATATACAATCAATACCCCTTTTCCTTTCTAAAAGGATGAAATCAAATCCATTCTGCAACCGGGACTTTGTTGTTATTATTTAAAAAATCAGCGTAACAGGCAATTAAAACAGGAACAAAGAAAAAATAAAATCAAAGAGAAGAGTAGAAGGATTTTTACTGAAAGCTATAACAAAACCTAGAAATCCCAAATGAAATGAAAATAAGTGGCCAAGAGCAACGAAAACTAGATCCTAAGGCCTAGATCCTGCAGTCTTTTACTACCACACATTTAGCTAATGCCACAGAGCATAGTGCAGGATTCTGGAAGTGTTTGCAAGATCAGGCACCAACCATTCAGCCTGGTTGTAGGTTAGTAGCAACAACAGTTAATAAAATAATGTTTGCAATATCATGTAAACCCTTGAAGCTCCAGAGGTGTTTCCATTCTGTAGAACTCATGATAGCTTAAATTACTCACAATTTTTCATGGGTTTTCTTTGGATATTTAATCTAAAACACTATGAAACCATCTCTTATAATGTGTTTTCCAGAAAGCATAATTATGGCACAAGAGAATAATAACTTTTTCAATAACAGTTTCTTTTTGTAACAATTAAAATAATAAGAAAAGGGCGGGGTTTTGTTCCAGTGTTGTTGTAGCTGTTAAATTATAAAGCTGTATTTCAATGAATAATCCCTTTAGATGCTACGAAGCCTGGGCAGTTTTAGAGATGGTATGTTTTTTTCCGTGGCATATGTGAAACCTGCCTGCTGAGCTGCGTCCAGTTATTCACGGGCAGGACACTGGATCTATCTACTCTCAGGTAAAAGGGCTACTTACCTAATGAACACAGAAGTTAAAGATTTCCTTTAACATTAAATTATCTTTTTAGAGTGGCACCAAGACATTCCTGTATTGAGGTAAAGAACTGTACGTTTTCAATATACCTGCTGGATGGTTCACAATGTCCAGGAGCATTTAATCCAACACAGCGTCACAGGAATATTAGGAGGAACTAAAATAGAGAAGACGACCTTATTCTGGTCCCTCCCTCTGGAGTGAGCTTTACTCTTGTTAAACTCTTGTAAATGCTAGGGAACATTTTGGCTAAAGAAAATTCTGCAATTTAGCTTAGTTCTGAGTATTATATGCTTAAAATTATTTGCATACTTAAGTATTATGTCTCAGCAGACTGTAAGATCTAGCCTATATACTGGACTTTCCAGAAAGCACTTCCACAAAGCTAATGGGCAATAGTGAGGCATTTGTCTCTTGTTTTTCTGGTGTTAAGACCTCTAAATTTATCAGTGAAATTTTACTATACTGCCCCTGTAGCTGTAATCTACACAACTCTAAGAATATGCTCATTAAGCAGATAGCATAATTCTTTTGGCTGGAATTCCACCATAAGCAGTGGAATTTGTTTTCTGGAAAAAGAGGTAAAGTGATCTAATAAGTCAGTGGATAGCAGAGAGAAACTGAACCTGAGTACAGATCTGGACTTGCTCACAAGTGATTATCTGGGAACAGGGCTAGTAATAACCTTCAGGTGTCTGCAGACATCAAAAAGGAGACATATGGCCCTTAGATACACATACAGCACTTATATTAGCTGGCTGGGTGGGCCTTGGTATTTACTGTCACAGAAAAAAATCTAGTGCATATGTGACATTTAAAGATTTAAGGGATAAGAAGATGGAGGTGCTAGCAAAGATCTAATGTGTTAATACCATGAAGGAAGTCAATAATTTGTCTGCTTTAAATGCATTATTCTTTTTCTTCAAGTGCAGAAGCATCAACCTTCTCAGAATAAATTCTTATTTCAAGTAGAGAACATGGGTAAGTACCTACAGAAACTGGAAAGCTGAAAATCTCTGTTGCTCATTTAGAACATCCCCTGTCAGTGCAGAACTCTCCTCCATAGTATGTTATCTGGTGTCTTAGAATCATACAATCATAATTCAGGTTGGAAGGGACCTTCAGGGGGTTACCTAGTTCAACTCCCTGATCAAAACATGTCTAATCAGGTCAGGTTGATAAGGGCCACATCCAGGAGAGTCCTGAACATGTCCAAAGATGGAGATTCTACAACTTTTCCAGGCAACCTGTTCTGGTGTTTGACCACCCTCATGGTATTTTTTCCCGTTTTATCTGGACTATGGAATTTACCATGTTGCAACTTGTGCCTATTGCCTCTTGTGCTATTATTGTGCACCGCTGAAGAGGCTAGTTCCATCTTCCAATCCTGTTCTGCAGTCAGGTAGTTGTAGGCAGCAACAGAGTCTCCTCTTAGCATTTTCTTCTCCAAGCTGAAGATGTCTAGCTCTCTCAGCTTCTTCATGTGCATCATGTTCTCCAGTCCCTGAACGTTTTGGAGGCCTTCTGATTGACCCTCTCCCATACGTTAATATTGTTCTTGTACTGGAGAGAGTCCAAAACTGGACACAGTACTCAGATGAAGTCTTATGAAAGATCATTTCCCTGGCCCCCTTTTTAATACAGCTCAAGATGCTGTTGGCCGCCTTTGCTGCAAGGGCACACTGCTGACTTGTATTCAGATTGTCCACTGGGACATCCAGGTCCTTTTCTGCAAGAGTTGATTCCAAACAGCCCCCAGCCTGCCCTGCTGCATGGGGCTGTTCCTTCCCAGATACAAGACCTTGCAATTGCTCTTGTTGGGCTCCAGGGAAGTTGGCATCAGCCTGTTTCTCTAGACTGTGGAGCTCCTTCTGAAGAGCAGCCCTGCCCTCCAGCTGAATTCAGCTTTCAAAATGCAATAAAAGAATGTAAAAGCTAGAGAGCCATGGTGGGAAAGAAGCTCTGTGCATCAGAAGCCTCTCAAGGGAACTGAGAGAACCAGATGGAGATGATCATTTCATTTACCTCTAGACATTACTTGTAATGGGAAGGAAATATTACAGAAATGCTTAGTTGGCTAAGCGTTCTTGTATCAGCAGTACGAAGTTGGTTTAGCCTTCTGTCTTACCATACTGAAAAAAAATATTTGGGCTGATTTCTTAGGGTGTGTTGGCAACGTGCCTTTTGATATTGGAATTGTATGATATTATATTTGTATTTGCTTCCCACAACATTTTAATTCGGTATCTGTTTTGACTTGATGACAGGGACAGCTACAAGTCACAAACTAAAATGGAGCCTTTATTATACATTTTGTGCTGAAATCTTCTTAGAAGAAGGAAGATTCTGAAAGCCAGGGAGACCATTTGGATTTATCTAATTCTTCAGATTTTTTTGTTGCATGAAAAGCATGTGTTAAGATAAGCCGTCCAAACAGTTGCATTGCTAATTGAACCATATTCCTAATTCTTTGGCTTTCTAGATTCCATAGATCTTTAAGGCTTTTAGGGTGTACAGCCTTTCATAGTTTGTCACCATTTCCATCAGGATGGTGTTCCCTTTGCAAAATATGTAACCTAGGGCTCCACATAAACCATTTGTGGCCAGGGAATGTGGCTTTGGGACAAACTTCCTAGACAGATTAAGCAAATTCAGCCTCTGGCTGCTTTGAGGAGTTCTGCAAGTTTTCACACCTCTTTTAGAAATAACCCTCTCACGGATCCAGATATCGTTTTTACTTGAACAAATAAAACCCTTTAGAGCAGTCAAATCAAGCTAACAAAACACCCCACACAGCCTTCAAAACTGAAGAGAACACAGGAGGAAACCACTATCAGGTCCACTAGACACTGTTACTGATTTATGTGTAGGATGCTCCTCTTAATGCGTGGCACTACTAAGCCACTAATTATTCAAGAAGTGATTTTTCCAGTACACAACAAATACCGCTAATGATTAGTGATCTCAGGAATGTGCTCTCTGTAGTACAGAAAGGATGTTATTGTAGTGATATAACTGCTTCATGTGACCTGTGGCATGAACTTCTGTGTCTGCTGAATGGAAGACAAGGGAACACATATAAATTACTTTTGATTCATCTTCCATTACATGTTGTAGGGTGTCTTGGTGACTATTACATCTTACAAGCTGACTTAAAACAGCCTCATCTGAGACATCTTTCCATTGACTTTGCTTTCATTGGGATCTCTTCATGTGTTGCTGAAAAGATTTCAAAGGGAGAAAAATACAAAATGTACTAAAATCCTCATTTTCAACATTCCGTAAATATATGAGAAGCCATCTCGTGGCAGCTCTGACACAACTGTGGGCCAAACAAGTAAAAAATGTGCATCAAAAAATTTGCTCTCTTTATTCTGAGCAACCAAATCTATTCTGGATTCCTCCATGACTTGGCACTAGCAGTATGGTTGAGGAAGGAGAGTTAACGCTCTGCATGTTTCTTTGTGAAAAAAAAGCCTTACTAAGCCCTGAGCAGAGACTTGGATGTAGTTCAGTTTTCAGCATCTTAACAATGAACAGTAATGTTAAAACAATTAGTAAACATCATCTAAATAGTTCTTCAGGCAACTTTGTTGACTGGGTGAGACTGACTCCTGAGATGCTCTTCCTGCCTTTTGGTGTGGCCAGCGTTGGGCACCACTGGCCAGGAAAGCAGTGTCTGTTTCACAGAGCTCTTTCAGAGAGGAAGAGGAGAACAATTTCTTCCTGAAGACACTTTTTACATTGGAACCACTGGAGCTAGACACCACTAAGACGTGAGGTTGACTGGCAACAGCCCTTCCACAGCAGAAAGGATGAACCACTGGCAGAGAGGCCAGTCTTCGGAAGCTGGAGTCCAAAATCGCCTCTGCCTTGCAGTGAGAGTGAGTGTGGTCAGTGGAGGGCTGAGAAGGTTTCGATTCTGAAGCTGAAAGAAACATGAAAGGATGTCCTTGTGGGTGCCGCTTCCACCCTTCCCCTTGTCCCTCCAACCTTGGGAGGACTGTGGCCACAGAAGTGTGGACATGATGATGTTTCATCAGCATCTGAAAAATACATTCATTTCATCTGCCACTGAAAGACACATAATGAGGTGCTCCCTTCCATGATGATGATCATGGTATTACAAAGGTGATTCTTTGATCCTACCAGTGCTTAGCGTGCTCCCCCCCCACCCCCTTCAATATGCTTTCTTGACAACCGTGGGGAACTAATTCGGTACAGTAACAGCCACCATCAGTCCTTCCCAATGTGCTACTTTGTGTTCTTCTTCTGATTGTAAAACTTGAAAGGTACTTTTTTTTTTTTTTTTTAAAAAAAAAAAGTATTTATGCCCCCATGGGTGAATTTAGCCCCCTAAAGCAAGCCTTTCCCATTACACACTGTAAATGCTCAAAAGCTAGAATTGCAATGTCTTGGGGCTTCGTAGCCAACCCCTTGCTTTTCTAGAGCTGCACTGGTGTTTCTTGTGTGGAGATCTACGACACCAGTTTATCCTCTTCTCTTAACAACAGCAATACTCATGTTTCCACGGACTTTTGTTTTTCCAGGCAATTTTGCCTCACTTAATCTCTACCTTGAAAAAAAAAAAAAAAAAGGTAAATATTCTTGGCCCGCTCGTACAGGAGGGCGGAGGTGGGATAAAGAGGACATTTAGGGGTTGACTCCCAGGGGCTCAGTTTCGGGGCCGTTACCCCCGACCAGGCCGCCCTGGAGCCGCCGCCCTCCCTCTCTCCCCCCTTCCCCGCACACCCCCG